>CM053595.1:297787021-297806793 GCA_028646575.1 Pseudocheirus occidentalis
CTTTCCTTGTTCTGAAGATTGTATATAATATTGTGAACTGTTGAAACTGTGAAAATTGTGCTGAACAAAGATATGTAATGGAATAAACAGAGTGTTCACTAATACTATGTAATCCGAATCTTAAAAGCTCCTCACAGTAGCATTCTCTCAGAAATCTACTGCTGATTGACTTTACACCATGGTGCATTCTAGACTTTTGTGCCAAGACAAGGAGATAAGAGAATGTTATCTATGGGGGTCAGGATGGTTGGAGTGGACAGAGTGAAACATATGTAGATGAGACTTTCATGAAATGAGTGGAACGTCATGGGTGCTGAGAATGTGGAGGGCTAAGGAGCTTGCATTTGGTTCTTGAAGCAATAGGGATCCATTGAAGATTTTTGGTTGGGGCAAGAGTTACATCAATAAGTAAAGATGAAAGATAAAAACCTTAGGAATGAGGCCTTGGGAAATATCAAATTGAAGGCAATAATACACATATAACATATTTTACTGAATTAGTTGAGCATTTCAATCAACTAGTTTGGCTTCCTTTGAACTGGATCATTAAGTTTCCTCTCTGACCCAACCAATTAACTTAGTCACTACCACTGAAATACCAGTATCAATACCATGGCAAAAGTCAGTCTGAGCTAAATTATTTGAGGGGAAAAAACTGGAGGTATAAGAAATAGCATAGACTCTGTCTGGGGAACCAATTCAATACAACTTGGTACCTAGTGTATGTAAGGGGCCATGCTAGGAACCTGGGATAGAACGGTTAAATTGGTTGAGAGACATTTACAAATACAAACCATTTTGAAAGAAACCAACAGTGGTATCCAGTTAGACCACTAGTTAGTAATTGCTTAGTTTTGAAACACTCAAAGATGCCAGCTCCTGTGCTGGGCACTAGAGATATAAAGATAAAATAGAAAAAAATAGTCCTTGCCATCAAGGAGGTTACATTCTATTGGGGGGGCACATTTTCAAAATGAATGACTGAATAAATTCAGTCAATGTGTCAGGTATTTTTCAGTTGCTATATAAACATTCATAGAATTAGAGGTTGTTGAGAATCTCTGTTAGTCTAATTTCAATTTTAGAGATGAAGAAATAGAAACTCTAAGAAATTTTAGGTTGCTCAGCTTTACACAGGTAGTAAGTGTTAGAAATAGGAATTGAGCTAAGGTCCCATTCAATGTAATTTCCTCTTTATTCAGCTGCTTCTTTAAGAAATTTCACCTTCAATAAAATATATTGATGACCATAATCACTACAATGAGCTAGAGAAGATAAAAAATAGATGCTTGTCAATTTTTGGAAATGGAGGTTAAAAAAGGCAACCAATTTAGGCTTCCCTTCCCCTTCTTGCCGACAAGAAACACCTGCTGTGTTTCTGTAGAAGGAAGAAATTATGGGCACACAGGTCATCAAGAAGGTTCCTATACATTGGGTTTGGTTGGACTTGGTCTGATCCAATATGACAACTCATGCTTGTGACATTACATGCCATCATATCTTTAAAGTCCTTGACTCTTAAAGTCCTTTACAACCTGACTACAGTCTTCTTGTCCAGACTTCTTTCTCATTACTCTCCTTTTCACTCTCTGAATTCCAGGCAAATGGGACAACTCACTATATGGCCTGAACTCAGCCTTCCTTCCTACTTCCACTGGCACATACTGTCCCTTGTCCTTGTGTCAAGTATGAAAATGAATGACAAAGGGTCACAGTGGTTATGCAGCTGCTGATGACTCTAAAAATGCCAAAGAGCTCACACAGGTTATCATGACCACAGTTAGCTCTAAGAAATAAAATAAAAACAAAACAGGACCAACAGTCATCATAAGCAAAAGCTTTCTTTATTCCATGAAGGAAGGAAACTAGATGCATGTGCCAGGGCTTCCTCTGGAAGGACACTTGCTTTAGTCAGGCCAAAGCTCAACACAAATGCCAGTGATTAGATAGTAAGCCTCACCCATGGCAAGGAGGGGTAACAGCAATAATGAGACAAGCTTAATTCGTAGCAGAACTTCATGACTGGAAGAGGTCCTGCAGGAGCTTGTCTGAGCTCAGGGACCCCCTGGGGCTGCTGTGAAACAATTCTGGGATTTTGCTGTGACTGGGTTCAGCCAGAGAGTGAGTGCAAAGGATTGTTATTATGCCAAGCTTAGGGCACAGCTTGCTTGCTAGGTCCTAGCTCTGGAAAACAGGATGTATCCTAATAGTAAAAAGAGAGGGGTGGTCTTGGCATGGGGATCCTGACACTTGGAATACACATCATCCTTACCTTTCTCTCTTAGTACCTACCCCTGGCTTTCTTCCTGGTTCAGTTAAAACGTTTCCTTCTCCTGAAAACCTCTCTGTCTCTTACTCTGTGTGTCTCTGTCTCTGCCTCTGTCTCTCTCCTGTATCTTCCTCTTTTTCTGTCTTCTCTTTCTGTCTCTTCCCCACCATCTCTTTCTTTGTTTCTCTCTATGCCTGTCTCAGTCTCTTTGTTTCTGTCTCTTTGCTTCAGTCACTATGTTTCTATCTCTGTCTCTATCAACACACTCTCATTTTTTTTTCTATTTGAGAAGAACATAATCGGCTGGAAGGCAGGGACTGTTGCATTTGCCCCCAGCACAGTTCCTTACACACATTAGGAGCCAAATTGTTTTGAACTGGTTCCCCAGACAACCAAAATTTATATAATTTCTTATCCTTCCATTTTTTCCCTCAAGTAATTTAGCTCAGACTTTTACTTTCACTAATGAACAAGAAACCAAGTCTTCAAGAGCTCCTCTCTGTGTCTCGTTATTATTAATGTGCAGATATTTTTAGTTTTCACTCAGGCACTAAATCATCTCACTGCCTTTCAGCATTGCCAGTCCAAGCTTTAGTTCTGCTCGTCACAGTAGAATGCCTCCTGTGCCCTTTGTGATTTTCTTTTGTGGTCATTCTGCTGCTGGCTTGGAAATAGAGAGGGATTATTACTTTCTCAACCTCTTCATCTCTGTCTCTCTTTGTCTCTTTCTCCTCCTCCATCCTTTTTCTATCTCTGTCTATCTGCCTCTAAATACACCTGCATATGTATGTGTGGACACGTGCTTTTTCTGTTTCCTGAGAGGAATATTGAATATCAGAGAGACTTTTCTTTTCAAAACAATCCCTTGGAGACATCAGTGGGATTTCTGTGGCAGTGGCCCCAGGAGAGAGAGCTCACTCACCTGACAGGAAATGCTCCTTTTGACAGGGTTAGCCATCCAGAGACAAGAGACCTTTGGAACAGCATGACAATTTCATCTGATACTGTTTAGAACTTTCTTTCTTTTTCTTTCTTTGTTTCTTTGTTTGTTTGTTTGTTTGTTTCTTTCTTTCTTTCTTCCTTCCTTCCTTCCTTCCTTCTTTCCTTCCTTCCTTCTTTCCTTCCTTCTTTCCTCCTCTTACTCTGTCTCTTTCTCTGTCTCTCTCTGCCTCTGTCTCTCTGTCATCTAGACTGTGTTTTTAATCTTCCTGCTCCTGTCCACTTCCTTTCTCGTATTGATATTATCTAGACCAACACAGGGAATATGCCTAATGGCTCTATGTAGCTCTGACAGAACTTTTAGTTTCACTACAAATCTGAATGACCCATGACTTAAAGAGGAGACCTCAAATCAAATGCTTATTGTTTAATAATTCCTAAAGGAACTAAGGATTCAAGGCTTTTTTTTTTCAGGGAGATAGGGCAGTAAGGACTGATAATTAGATGCTATAGTAGCCGGGATCCAGGTAGAGGCAGTAGAGAATTTTGAATAGCTGAAGTACTTTCATTTGCAAAGATATCTTCAGTGGGAGGGCCTGGGCCTTCTTCTCTTCTCCCTCTGTATTGCTTTATTAGGTGATTTCATCAGCTCCTATAGGTTTAATTATCATCCCTTTGCTGATGATTCTCAGATCTACTTTTCTTGCCCCAAAGTCTCTGCTGATCTCCAGTCTTGCATCCCCATCTACCTTTTGAATATCTTGAACTGGATGTCCAGTAGACATCTTAAACACAATGTGTCCAAAACAAAAGTCATTATTTTTCCCCTCTAAACTTCCCCTCTCCCACCATCCCTTTTACTGTTGAGGGCAACACCATTCTCCCAGTCCCTCAGGCTTGTGAACTAGGAGTTATTCTGAACTTCTCCCTATCTCTCACCTCCCACATCCAATCTGTTACCAAGGCCTGTTGATTTCACCTTTGGAGTATCTCTCAAACACATTCCACTTCTTTCCTTTGACAGTGCTACCACTCTGGTGCGGCCCTTCATCACTAGAGATCTGGGTTATAGCAATAACCTCCTGATTGGTCTGCCCTTCTCAGCTCTCCCCTCTGCAATCCATTTTCCATTCAGCCACTAAAGTCATTCCCCTAAAGTGCAGGGTCTGACTATGTCACCCTTCTACTCAGTGAATCTCAAGGGTTCACTATTGTCTCCAGGAACAAATATTAAAAGGTGTTTGGTGTTCAAGCCCTTCTTAACTTCTTTCCCTCCTACCTTTCTACACCTAACATCTTTCTCTTCAACTCATTCTCTTTATAGAGTGACACTGGTTGCTTAGGTCTTCCAGGAACAAAACCAGTTTAAAAATTATTTTAAAATCTTTATTTAAATTTTAAAAATTTATTTATTTAATTTCATTTATTTATTTAAATTTAGATATTTAAAAATATTAAAAAATAATAAAATATTTAAAAAAAATTATCAGTCCATTTCTTGACGTCACGCATTTTCTCTAGCTGTTCCCCATGCCTGGAATGCTCTTTCTCCTCAACTACACTATGTTAGCTTGTATAGATACAAAAGCAAAAGCAGAATGGACCCTGTCCTTGGAGATCTTAGATATTCCTGGGATGAAAGGACATGAGCACTAATAAGTGAGTACAAAATACATACCCAGTGGTTTGAGAGCACTGATAACTAGGGGCAACAAAAAGGTCCTATGTAGAAGGCAGCTCCTGAGCTACCCTGAGGGAACTTGGTATTCCAAGAGGTTGAGGAGTAAAAAGAGAGCATTCAAGGGGAGGAAGCAGACATTTATAAAGCACCTACTATGTGTCAGTCACTGTACTAAATGTTTTACTCTTCTGATCCTCACAACCTTGCAAGGTGTTGCTACTATTATCCCCACTTTATTGGTGAGGAAAGGAGGCAGACATAAGTAAGTGACTTGCCCAAGGCTACCCAGTTACTAAATGTTGGAGGCAAGGTTTGAACTCAAGTTCTTTTGACACTAGACCCAGCATTCTATCCACTATACCATTTAGTTGCCTCTAGACATGGGGGAGCTGCCAAGTAGTCACTAGGCTAGTTGAGTGGAAATTAGGGTGCATGAGGGAAAATAATGTGAAATTAGACTAGTTCAGTGGTTTCCAACTTTTTATGGGTGTTATGGCACCCCTTTGACAGTGGGGGGAACTTGCAGACTCCTTTTTTGGAATAATCTTTTAAAATGCAAAGCATGAAATACATAGAGGTAACAAAGAAGCCAATTATATTGAAATAAAATTATCCACTTTTCTCATCCAAGTTGAAAGACCTCTCACCATGAAATCTATCATTGAACCATTGGAGGTTCTGTAGACCTAGGATCAAGAAGCCTTGGTCTTGGAAATTGTGCTGGAGCTTGGTTATGAGGCAGCCAAACTGTGATGATTGTTTTTGGTCTTAGAGATACTAGGGAGGTGCTAGAGTCATCTTGAATGGGGAATGACATAGACTTTTCTATGCTTTAGGGCTATCAGTTTAAAAAGTGAAACCTCATCTTGTAATCCATTCAGGAACAATGTCTTAGTTTTCCCCTTTAATTCTGGCCAGTCTGAATCAAGGTTCTGTAGCATGTTCTGAAATTTTATTAGTCAGTCAACAAGCTTGTATTAAGGTTTATATGTGCCAGCCAATGTGCTAAGTGCTGGGAATGCCAAAAAGGTGATAAACAGGGCTTACACTCAAGAGGCTCCCAGTCTAATGGGAGAGGCTATATGCAAGTCATTATGGATAGACAAATATAGACAGGATATATTGCAGATAATCAATCAAGGGAAGGCATTAATATTCACTTTTTACTTCCTAATTGTTGCTATTAATCCAAAATGTCTTGATTCTAGTTTCCCTGTTTCCCTAATCATATGTGGTAAGTCCAAGCTGGTTGGTTGGTTGGTTGGTTGGTTGGTTGTTGCCCTTCATTCTCAAAGGGGACCAAAAGTGACATCACCATGCTAAAGGCAAGTTTCAATGTATCTGAGTGTGGATGGACTTCCTAAGAGTATATTGGCAAGGGAAGAGTTAATTCATTGATAATACAAAAGTACACAGAACTAAAGTTTGTGTGAAAGTCATCTGTACTCAAACCACTCTACCTTTAAGATGAATGATTTATTCTCTTCTTATATCTAACTTTGCCTATAGGAATGGGCTATTATGAGCCACACAGAAGATCAGGCACATCTCCCTACTTAAAACTTTTAATAGGAATGATGCTTCTTATTAAGCTCCCCTCCCTGCACTAAGCTAGTTATACGTAGGCCAACTGGACAGCCTCTCTCCCTCCAAGATGCTTCTTGTATTCTGTGGACACATTCACATATCACCTCTGAAAGCTTCCTTGTCTTCATCATTCATCCAAGGTACCCAGATCTGGGTAATGGGAAGAGTACTTCACTTCAAGTTGGGAAGACTTGAGTTCAAATCCTTCCTGAGTCACTTATGAGCAATGAGACCCTTTGCAGAACACAACCTCTCTGAGTTTCTGTTTCCTCTTCTATAAAATGGGGGTGATCATAATAGCACTCACCTCAAAGGGCAATTGTGAGAATCAGATGAGATAGTATATCTAAAGTGATTTACAAACTATTATATAAATGCCAATGTTAATAGTAATCACGGTAATAAGAACAATAAAAACAACACTGATAATATTCTATTTCACTGCTGAGGAGAGGCTTTCCATTATACATGTGCACATGAGTTGGAAGGAGGGAGGGTGGTTGTTGGGGGAGGTCAGGACCCATTAGCATGGACAGCTCCCATGTGGAATAGTGGAAAGAGCACCAGATTTGGATCCAGAAGATGCACATTCACATCTGATCTCTGTGGCCTTGGACAAATTACTTCAGCTTTCTGGACTCAGTTTCCTTCTCTGTAAAGTGAGTGAGTGATATACTCTAATCTCTCCCAGTTTGAAAACAATGATTATGATGTATTGTGGAAATTGATCCTGTCAGGGGCAGCTAGGTGGTGCAGTGAATAGAGCACCAGTCCTGGAGGCAGGAGGATCTGAGTTCAAATCCGGCCTCAGACACTTAACACAAAAAAATAGCCGTGTAACCTTGGGCAAGTCACTTAACCCCAACTGCCCTCCAAAAAATCCCCAAAAAACAAAAAAGAAATTGATCCTGTCAATACAGATCAGGGACTCAGTTGCAACTTGCAGTGTTAAAAGAGAGTTGCTTAGGGGCAGTAATGAGGTAAGTGATTTATACATAGCTGTAATGTTAATAGGATATAAGATTTTCCCCATCCATTAATAGGCCTCACGTGGAGCCCATTAACAGAAGTTTGCTTAGGAGAGGCTTGCTTGTGGGAAGGCTTTCACACCTTATGCTAATTTCTAATTAGACACCAGGCCAGGAGGGTTGTGATGCCTTAAGGCTCTGGGAATAGGGTGTATACACACATGCATATATGTACACATGTATATACACACATACATGTACATATGTATATATACGCATGCACACATATGCATATGTGTACACACACTCTGGGTTGGTATTTTGCTTTGGGGGTTTGCTTGGGAAAGGATCTTGTGATTCCCTGGTGGAGATTCTGAGTGACCATGTGTTCACAGCTCCCTGACTGCTCAGATGTGAAAACTCTCTTGATCCAGGGATGTATATAAAGTGTATAGTTGATTCAGGCAGTCAGAGCCCTGTCTGTTGGTCTTTATTCCTCTGCTTGTATTTTCTATGTTTATATCTTCTCTGAAGTTCAGGGTGCTGACTTTTCCGTTGAACTAGCAAATATAATTTAAAAAGGCTGTTGACTCCTTAAACAGTTATATTTCCTAGTAAAGCATATCTAAGAACCTGTGATAGCAGCTATCCTCAGTATGCCAGTGTTGTTGCTGCTACAATAGTTATATGGATTTTAATTCATGTCTTCCTTACTACTGGCTCAATGTTGCCAGCTAAGTGGCATAGTAGATAGAGCATTGAGCCTGTAGTAAGGAGGACATGAATTAAAATCCAGACTCAAACTTTTATTAGCTACGTGACCCTGGGTAAGTCACTTAATCTCTGCTTGCCTCAGTTTCCTCATCTGTAAAATGGGGATAATAAAAGCACCTAACTTTCAGGTTTGTAGTAAGGATCAAATGAGGTAATATTTGTAAAGCACTTAGCACAGGGCCTGGCACAGAGTAGGGGCTTAATAAATGCTTGTTCCCTCCCTTCTCCACAGGGCTTTAAGATTTGCAAAGCACTTTCTAGTTATTATCACATTTGATTCTCACAGCAATCTCAGGGGCAGTTACTACTATAATCCTCATTTTATAGATGAAGAAACTGAGGCAAACAGAGGTTAAGTAACTTTCTAGGTGTAACAGAACTAGGAAGTGTCTGAGACTGGATTTGAACTCAGGTCTTCCTGACTTTGGGCCTAGCACTGTACTTATGATAATACCCAGCTAGCATGTATCAGAGATCTCAATGCTTCCTGACCACTACCCAGTGATTCCTTTTGCATAATCTTACTGCTCTGAAATCTTTGACTTCATTACTATAGAGGATTCACCATAAAAAATTGTCTCTGCCAATTTTTGTTTTTTGGTTGTGTATGTACAACTCTTTGTGGCCCCATTTGAGGTTTTCTTGGCACATCTTTGCCACTAGAGTGAGTTGCCATTTCCTTCTCCAGTTCATTTTGCAGATGGGGAAACCGAGGCTGCCAACATTAAATGACTTGCCCAGGGTCACACAGCTAGTAAGTTTCTGAGGTCAGATTTGAACTCAGGAAGATGAGCCTTCCTAACTCCAGGCCTGGCACCCTAGACACTTCTGCCCTTTCCACCAAAACAAATCAGCAACTGTCCTGGGACTTTATAGCAAGGGAACTCAATCTTTGTTGTATCATAGACCCCTTCAACATTCTGGTTAAGTTTATGAACTTTTTTTCAGAACAGGATTTTTAAGTGCATGAAATAAAATGCCCAAGAATGCCAAGGAAATCAATTATACTGAATTATCAAAATATTTTAAAAAAATTAATAGAAATCATAGGTTCTGAACACCTGTTATGAGAGTTGCCCCCGGCAGGGCTGAATTAAATGACTTCCACAGGGTCACCAGCTAGTCTATGTTTAGGAGGCTAGATTTAAATCTAGGTCTTACTATGCATTATACTACAATAAAATCCAAGTAAATTCCCATCACAAACACTTCCCCACCAAAGTCACAAAGATTCTGTGACATTTTGCAGACTAAGAAAGGCAGCTTTGATGGTAAACTCTTTCTAGAAGGCTTTAGAAATTGTCTTGTGTCTTTGTTTCTTAGATCAGGACCTTGGCCAGCAGAGTCCTCCTTCCTATAAGGTCTTACCAGAACTGAACCCTTGAATGCTTCTGACCTTGAAACCTGCATGGCATTGGCTTTGTGCAATCAGGAGACTTAGAGTATATATTCAGGTCACATCTGTGCCAGATTGTTTTATTTATGTTGATTGAGTTGGTATTATTACAAAGCATCCCTCCTTATTTAGAATGAGTGGAAATGGATTGGAATGGAGTGAGGGGCTTTTAAGGACAAGCAGTGATCCAGGTGCAAAAAGGTTGAGCAGAGAGGAGAATATAATACTGCAAGTTGACAACGTAAACTTTAAAGAAGCCTTTTTATTAAACTATAAAAAACATCTGTGCTGTCTCAAGACTGTGAAAGTTCAGGCTTATTAGGTACTGGCTAGGTAATGAATTTTGGAGGAAGATGTCATAAAACATTCGTTCCACCTGCTTTTGGGCTTATACCTTGGATGTGGTTTTTATTTGAATATAAGCCAGCTTGGCCTTGAGGGAAAGTGAAGTCTGTTCTCCCCAGTCATTGCCTCTCTGTGACTGCCCTCAGAGGGCTCTATGAAAAGTGAGCATGTGAGTGATATAAGTGGATCTGAGTAGGACAGGTGAGAGTCAAAGTGAAACCAAGAAATGAGATAAACCCTCAGGGAGGGTGACTGGGGGATGTGCAAATACCATGGGCATCTCCAGGAAGGTGAGCGTTGTCAGGGAGATTTGGCAGCAGGGAGTGGAGACCTATAAAATGAAGGTGTTTACCTCCAACTCTGAATCCATGATTCTACTATCCTATGACTTCTAAGATCCTTTTGAGTTCTAAATCCAAGATCCTATGAGCCTCTGAACTCAAAGGTCTTTTCAAGCTTTGAATCTCTGATTCTATGACCCAGACATAGGGGTTTTTTGTTCAAGAGAAGGATTCCCCTTTGTTTAAGAAGAGGAAGAACTCAAACTGGACTCTAGTAAAGGAAAAACTAGGTTACAGGGTAGAGTGCCAAGACATTGTCAGGCATGGTAAAATAAGACAGAGACCTACCAATTGATAATAGGAGATATATCTATATCTATACCATCTATATAGCTAATCTTTATCTTTATATCTACACTGACTTTTAGAAAAGGCAGTTATGAAGGAAACTTTTCTTCTGAAACAGACAGTGACTATAGTGAGGTGCATATGCAGGGAAGATGTGTGACAAAGTACAACACACAACTCTTGGTACTTTATGGTTTGAAATCATTGCTTGAGTCTCTAGCCAGAATTTTCCTCTGGTACAAGGGATCACATTCCTTGAAGCTGTCTTCTTCCATTGTTACCTATATTCCTGAGTGCATCTATTTTTAGTGTGTTTGTTTTTGTTTAGATGCATTAAAAGAGACCAGTCTCTTTAGTGACATGGTCAAGGGTGGGAGAGGAAGGGAGGAACTTCAAAAGTCCCTTCCTCCCACTTATGAGCTGTTCCATCAGGGACCAGCTGTGACTGGCTCTCTCAACCGATCATGAAATGTTTCCTGTGTGGTATCATTTGCCTTTACCAAATTGTCAAAGTCCTATAGTCCTCTCAGATTGATCAAAGACTCGTTCCCACAAGGCTGGTACCTCATGTAAGAAATTTCCTGAACACCTAATCCTAAATCCAGGAAATGGTTTTCTTTTCCTTTCCCCTCATTCTTTGTGGTGGTGGATAAAGGCAAGAAATAGATAAAGGTAGATAAAAGAGAAGTGGGTCTTGGTTCTCTAGTAGAATGCTAGGTCAGGGCCTGGGATAAAAGTCTGGGGTGTGGTAAGATAAGAATAGAATGACAGTCTAATAACTAAACCAGAAAGAGGAGGAAAAACCAGGGGAGGCTAGCAATAAGGCATCCTTGATAATGAGTAACTGAGCTCCCAGCTCCAGGCTCATAGGATTAGAGATTTAGTTGGAAGAGATCTAAGGTTTACTCCATTATCTTACAAAGAAGGAGCCTGAGGAATAGGGAGATTAAGTGACTTGCTCAGGGTAACAGGCTAGTAAGTATCTACTACATGGAATTTGAACCTAGGTCTTACTGACTTCGAGTTCAACGTACCATATAACAACTACAACCGCTACTACCACCACCACCAGAATGACAACAATATGTCTGGCACATAGTAGGCACTTAATGTTTATTGACTGATAATTATAATGTATATAGTTCTTCAATATTTGCAAAGTACTTTACCACCATTATCTCTCTTGGTACATTAGATGGTAAACTCTTTGAGGGCATATATAGTCTTTTGCCTCTTTTTGTATTCCCAGCACAAACACAGTAGTACCATAGTAGGTACTTGTAATGCCATACATGAGCAGCCTTCCAGAAGAATGCTACTGTGAACAGCTTTTAAGGTTCTGATTACGCAGTATAGTGAACACTTTATTCAAGAACAAATCAAAGGAAAGAATACACAACAAATCAAGATATAGTATTCACAACATTACATCTAATCACAGAAAATCACAATATAGTATTCACAACAGCTTATCATTAAAATGGCCACATAGTTTTCACCAAAGTGGGCACAGTATTTAGAACAAAGAACAAAAGAAAAATCATCTGGTATCCCTAAGGAAGTTTGCCTGCTTATTTAGTCATTCAATCATCTCAGAATACAAATAAGTCTTCCATTCATGGGGCAACTAGGTTAACTTAATCAGCCACTTATTTAGCAATCAGTTACTAAGTATCTAATACACAAACTAATACACAACCCCCCCCCACCCCTAGGTCACTAGTAAACCCTGTTATCATCACAGCGTTTAATATCCAAAGAGAGATCTTTTTTTCATCTTGATTTGGGGTGGTCTCTCAGATTCCCTGGATCCTCTTCCATGGTCCCAGTTCCTACATGAATCCACTAAACAGTTGCCTAGATTCAGAGGCAGACAGCTCCCAGCTTTGTGTCCAGTTCTCTGGGCATATCCTACTAAATACTGAAGTTCACAGGGTCCAGTACATCTCAAAACCTTCACAATTTCTGTTCCAGGGAATTCAAGGATCAACCAAGCCACAAACAAAAAAGTCTTAACATCCTGGTCATGTTTCCTCAGTCCTCTGGAAGTTCAGCTGGCCCTAGGACCCAGAAGAAATTTCAGTCTTCCAGGCGGCAGCAGCCACTTAGGTCTTCCAGGCAGCCTTCCTTGCAGCAACTCCAGCCTTCACCAGATCTCTCAGCAGAACAGCTTCTTCCACCAGGATCTTGTTAGGAGAAAATTCTGTCTCTTTCTCTCTCTCTCTGGGGTTTATCTTATATATACACACACAGCATTGGATTCCTGTTTCAGCCAACCCCTTCCTGTTATGTCAGCAACAGTAGACAGAGTTTATACCTTCTGTTTCTTTTGCAGAGGTTTGCTTAGTTACTAAGGGCTAAGGACCTGCTTACTTGATGTAACAAAAAGAGTTCTTCAAATTTAAATTAATTGCCATTACAGTACTTAATAATTGTTTCTTCATTTTTCAATAAAAAAAACAAACAAGCATGGAGAGTAGGTTCTACTAGTACAACCATTTTACTAATGAAAAAACGAGACAGACAAGAGACTTGCCCTATGGTCACACAGCTAGGATGTGACTGAGGCTGGATTTGAACTTAGGCCTTCCTCAGTTCCAGTGTTCTATCCACTGCACCAAGAAATTTCCTTCTTGTTGGCTCCTCAAATTTTTCCCACTTCAGGATAGGCCTGGTGTCACATTTGGAAGAACAGAGACCAATTGCTGACTACCCAGAAGAGAGAGGATGAGAAGATTGGAGAATTTGTCACATGAGAATAAACCAAAGGAACTGAGGACATTAAGCCTCAAGAGATGAAGATGTGGGGATATGATTTCTATTTTCAAGTACTGAAAGACTTGTATGTGGATGAGGACTTGGGCTTCAGTTTTTTATTAGAAGGCAAAACCAAGATTAATGAATTGAAGTTGAAAAGATGCGGATTTCAAATGGAGGTAAAACAGCAACAACAGCAACAACAAACCAACCAACCAAGAGTCTAGTAAAGCTTTTGGACCCCTTCTCAGAATAATGTTTTCAAATGAATGAAATACAATGCACAAGATTACAAAGGCAAGCAATTTTATTGAAATTTAACCAAGCTATCAATAAAAAAGGTTATGGATTCCAGGTTAAGAACATTTGGACTAAATGTTTTCTTTGGTCTCTTTCTATGCTTAGATTTTGAGTAGTTGAAAGATCACTGAGTATGTCTCAATCAATACAACGCATTTCTTAAGCACCTCTTGTGTGTACCAGGCAGCTTTCTTCATACTGTAGATATCAAGGCAACATGACAAAGTCACTGACCTTAAGGAGCGTACATCCTATCACAAGAAGCAACTTGTATATAGAAAGAGGAGTCCTGGGCTTGTGATTTCCAGCTCTTACAATAACCTTAAATAAGGTTATTATTTCTCCAGACTTCACTTTCTTGATCTGTGAAATGGGAATAATAGCATCTTCATTAGCAGAATGAGACATATATATATTTTGCTTGACCAGCATATTTGCCTTGAGAGTTTTTCTTTTTTGTTGTTCAGTTGGGTAGGGAAAAGAGGGAGAGAAAAAGATACATGTTTGTTCATTGGAAAATACAATTTTATATTTTATTTTAGTTTTGTCTTTTTGGAGGGGCGAAGGAAGGGCAATTGGTGTTAAGTGACTTTTCTAAGGTCACATGGCTAGTAAATGTTAAGTGTCTGAGGTCAAATTTGAACTCAGGTCCTCCTGACTACAGGGTTAGTGCTCTATTCACTGAACCACCTAGCCACCCCTACTTGTATATTTCAAAGAAACCTGAACTCTCTGGTGCTGTCATCTGAGGATTTCATTTATTTTTGTTCTGTTGCCTTCCCTGTCTCATCATTAAAACTTGCCTTATCCATTCTCTTTATCTCCTGCTTCTGAGCTAGCTCAGAGTTTAAAGTTGAATCATTTTCAAATTTCACTGAAAGCCAGGGATTTGCTTAAGACTTGCTAGGGATCCAGATAACCCCTGCCAAATATATTTATCCATCTCAACCAGTTTGAATGCTAACCTCAACTAGTGGCATCAGGGAATTCAGCTACCAATTTGTTTGTTGTTCAGTCATTTTTCAGGCATGTCTGATTCTTCATGGTTCCATTTAGGGTTTTCTTGGGAAAGATGCTGGAGCTGTTAGCCATTTACTTCTCCAGTTCATTTTATAGATGGGGAAACTGAGACAAACAGGATTAAGTGACTTTTTCAGGGTCACACAGCTAGGAAATGTCTGAGACTTGATTTGAACTCAGGAAGCAGAGTCTTCCTGGCTCTAGGCCTGTTACCTGGCACAGACAGCATTACCTAGCTGCTCCCCAACTGCCAGACTTTTACACTAATTTGCAGGTGGAGAGATTCAGCCAATAGTTTTCATATTTTTAAATATGTGAAATTTACAGGATTTTATTGCTATATTTACTCATTCCATTGATGATAATGGCAGCCCCCCAAAGCTTACACTGGGGTTAGGAACTGGCTCTGTGATTTCATTGACATAGGCAAATCTCAGATGAAGAAGTTCCCTTTACCAACGCAGGACAACAATTCTGAAAGTCACTGTCATGGAGAGTTGCCTAAAGTAATGAGAAGTTAAGTGCCTTGTCTAAAGTCACACAGCTAGTATGTGTGAGACTTGGACCCAGATCTTTCTGGCGATTAGAAAACTCTGTATTTACTATACCATATTCCCTCCTGTGACTTAGATTAAAAGATTCAATTCAGTTCAATCCAATACTTTAATGACTATTATGTGCTAGGTGCTGCCCTAGGTGCTAGAAATAAAAAGACAGAAGTTAAACATTCTCACACCTCAAAGAGTTTAGATACATCTGGGGTGGGAGTGAGGTAGGGAAAAGGAAAGGAGTACAATTATTACAAGATGAAAGGTATGCAAGATAACAAGACAGGGAGAGCGAGAGAATGCCAAGGCGTGGGGAACAGAGAGGGAATCAAGAAATGCTTTCTGTAGCAAGTAGCACCAAAGCTATACTTTAAATGAAGCTAGAATTTATACAAAGGGAGGTGGGGAGGTAGAATATTGCAGGCCCATGGTCACTAAGATAAAGATGATATATAGACTGTTTTGTATAGAAACCTAGGAGCCTAATTGGGCTGGAACTGAGAGTGTGTACTGGAAAACAATAATAAAAAAACCTAGGTGGAAGCCAGCCTAGAAAGACTTTAAATGTTTCTGTTTTATTCTGGAAGCAGCAGGGAGCCACTGACAAATTTTTAGTAGGGGAATAGCACAGTCCAAATTTTGTTTTAGCAATATCAATTTTACAGGTATGTGGCGGCCACCTGGGGGCTGCTGCAATAATTCAGGTGAGAGGTGACAAGGGCCTGAACTTGGGGAGAGACTGTGTGAGTGGAGAAATGTGATGGATGCCTCAGATACTGTGGAGACAGCAACAACAACTCATTGATGAGATTGAAAAATAATGTGTCCCCTTGCAGCCTACCTGGTACTTAGTATCTCTGAATTTCTCTAAGCTGGTCTTCAGTTCACAGACATAATGGAGTCACTGGACTGATAATGAAAATGTTTCTAGCTTGAGAGTACCTGTTAGAACTTTTGGTTTGCTGTTATGATGAACCCAGTTTTCTTCCCACTCCACAGTTAGGCAGTATCAGAAGACTTTAATAAGAGAAAGCCTACATGTGGCTAAATGAGATAATAATTACATCTATTCTCATGTAACATTTTAAGCTTACAAAGCACTTTAAACATATTTTGCCATTTGATTCTCATGGCAACGCTGAAAAATTGACACTATAAACCTCCCATTTTAATGCTGTGGAAACTGAGGCTAAGAGAAGTTAAGTGACCTACCCAAAAGCTGGGACTCAATTACAGAATATGTTCTCTGTGGAGACAGGGGTTGTATCATTTCCATCTTTGTATTCTCAATGTCTGTCACAGTACCTGGCACATAGTAAATGCTTAATACTTGTTTATGGCCAATAGGCAATTGATATATGCATATAGATTGCCTCCATAATTCAATTTGCCACCTTAAAACCCATTTATGTTAGAAGTAGTGAAATGGCAAGACAGCAATCAGCAAAAAAGGGATAAACATTTTTGGTCATTTCAGAGCCTCTTAAAGTAGAAGAACAAAATTATGGATTCCTTCTTATACCTTAAACCCAGTACTTCCCCTCTCACACAAAGTCAACCAATTTTTTTTTCCAAAAATGCACTTTAGCCTGAGTTTGTAATAGGTCACTGTGGAAGGAAGAGACCCATAAAAAGCCAGATGGAGAGAGGCAGAGAGAGACAGAGAATGTAAAAGAGAAACAGAATGACATATATAGAAACTGGGACAGAAAGAGAGAATGCCAGAGACAGACAAGAGTGTGAAAATTAGAATGGGTGATACAGAAAAGCAGAGTGGTAGAGATAAAGAGAGACAAAGGAAGACAGAGGGAACCAGGAACAGACTAAAGACAGAGAAGCTACGATTCTTCAGAAGCATGCTCTTTCTGTTCATGTCTCTGGTTCTCCCCTTTGTGTCCCCTTCCATTCAGACTTCATAACTGGCATTTTCAAGTTCAAGAGAGGAAATACATTACTCAGCTAATTTCCAAAGAAATATGTCTCACTCTGTGCATAACCAATAGTGAAGTAGTGATAATCTTTCTGGTTTTCTAGCTTTTTGGTTGCTGTTACTCTGTGTGTGTGTGTGTGTGTGTGTGTGTGTGTGTGTGTGTGCATGCGCATGTGTATGCATGTGCATGTACACATGCACACTCATGTGGGAGGGGGTTTGCGTGCTTTGAATACACTTCACTCCAGTTGTCTGTAAACAAAGATTTCCTCATGCATTTGATACTCTGTAACTGCAGGAACACAGGTCTGATAATATATCTCTGGATGTAAAATTTCAAAGTGGTCTTTTAAAAACATTAAAATCCCAGTGTCTGATTCACCTAATAAAAAGGACAAGTAAATGTTTATTGAAGCTTGTCACTGTCAAGTTTATAGGGAGTAAAAAAGAACCATTAGCAAGGAATTAACACAGCAAAATATAAATCTTGCGAGCAATTAGGCAGCTGTATATTTATCGGTACAGAATGTACTTTAATTTTTAATCAAGGCTTTTGTTTCAACTGACAAAATAATGGCCTGTTTGGAATCTTCTGAGGCAGCGTGCTTCCTAAAATGGGATTCAGGGTGCCATGACAAGCTTTCCCCATTCCATTTGCCATATAGCAGGATGCTTTATGTAATTCCATCATTAGAAGCACTGGAGGGAAGCAATTGGGTTTTTAAATTGGTTATTTTTTCATATAAGATTGAAAAGTAAATAAAATGGCCTGTCAGAGCCTCAGTTGCCCCTTTTGGAAGGAAATGAAAGGGAACTATTATTACAAACGTATTGGACATATTCTATTAGCAGTCCATAATAGCACTGAGAGGCTCTGAATGCAGATGAAGAATCAGTCGACTGGAGCCTGAAAATCAATAGAACATGGACCCAGACCATTCTATCACCAAATAGCAGCAGAAAAACAAAACTGAATCATGGTGATATTAATAGAGTTGAAATGACAAGTAGACTGGCATTTCAGAAACTGACCTTGACACTGTTAATATTCAGTTGAAACACAATTCCCTATCAAGTATTTATTTCCCAAAGAAAGATATTAAAAACTAATAAGTAAGAATTCCATATGCTTTTTGCCTTCACAACCTTATTGGATAAAACAAAAGACCAACTCAAATTGATAAAGTGACATAGGAGAAATGCTGGGCAGGAAACAGTATGGCATCATATCCAGAGAACTGGACTGGGATTCAGCATGACCTGGCTTAGAATCTTACCTGTGGCAATCACTAGCTATGTGACCTCTCAGAGACTCTGCTGCCTCCTGAAAGGCACTTGTCCCATTAGAGTGACCTCTCAGAGACTCTGCTGCCTCCTGAAAGGCAGCTAGGTGGGGCAATAGATCAAGTGCTGGGCCTAGCATCAGGAAGGTCTGAGTTCAAATCTTGCCTCAGACTCTTACTAGCTGTATGACTTTGGACAAGTCAACTAACTTTCCTCAACTGTAAAATGAAGACAACATCAATGCTTACCTCATGGGGTTGCTGTGAGGATAAAATGAGATAATATTTATGAATATCAGCACAGTGCCTGGAACATAGTAGGTTCTATATAAATGCTTATTCCCTTTTCCTCCTCTTACCCTTCCCATGTGTAAAATGGGGAGGGGGGAAATAGTACCTATAGAATCTATCCTTAACACCTGTAGTGACTCTGGGCAAGTGACTTAGCTTCTTAGATCTCTCAGGTCACTCACCCTCTAAGACTTAAATGCCGAGTACTTGCTGTTGGAATTTGGGATAGGGCTGTCCTCTCTGGAGTTAATAGGATAAAAAATGAGAGTGCAAAAGGACTTCAGAAAACACTGAATTCAATCACTGAAGAAATGAGGATGGGTCAGAGTTACCAAAGGCAGATTTGAATCCAGCTCCTTTGACTACACAGTCACTGCTTATGCTGTGCTCTACTATCTCCCATTTTCCTTGACCAATGAAATTAAACGTTGCCTGCCCCCATTTACCCCCCCCTCCCCACCCCACTTTTATATCACAGGCTTGTTGTGAGGCTCAAATAAGAGAATATATTCAGTGCCAAATCAAAGCCATTATCACTGTAGAGGGAATTGGACAACTTCAAAATGTTATACGTTAGTTATTATGATTAGGATTGTTATGATTTTCTCAAGGAACCTCAAGAATCTCTAGCTCTTTAGGTTACTCTTAGCTGCTTTTCCTCTCCTTTGTCTGCCAGCTACAACTATCCTCTTTCAAACTTCATCTGGCTCCAACCTTCTCTCATACTATTATCTATCACAGTCTTTCCAAATTGTATTGTTCTCCATCCTGGTCTTACTCTTCCCTCTCATCTAATTTCTCAGTCCTTTTGCTCACACATTTTCCCATTCCTAAAAAATACTCATTTATGGTGGCATGGCATCTCCATTGTCACCCTCTCATTCCCAGCTGTTGAAGTTCTTCAAGAAAGAAAGAGACAAATTCTTCCTTCCTTCCTTCTTTCCTTCTTTCCTTCCTTCCTTCCTTCCTTCCTTCCTTCCTTCCTTCCTTCCTTCCTTCCTTCCTTCCTTCCTTCCTTCCTTCCTTCCTTCCTTTCTTCCTTCCTTCCTTCCTTA
>CM053595.1:297807293-297877895 GCA_028646575.1 Pseudocheirus occidentalis
TTCTATTTTCTTTTTTGTATTGGGAAAATTATATTTTGTAGGTAGTATTTGATAGCTGGACTCAGGTGAAATGATTTCAATTTTGTTGGCATCATAGTCTAAAGCAAGTTTGACATAGGCCTTCTTCTCTTCATCAGGCCAGAGCAGTGTGCTGACTCATGCCACGACAATGTCATAGAGCTTCTTTACCCCATGCTTAACCTGATGCTTGTTGACCTTGATGTTTGCAATGAAGACTAGGGTGCTGTTGTCCTCAATCTTCTTCATAGCACATTCAGTGGTCAAGGGAAACTTAATGATGGCATAGTGATCAAGTCTGTTTCTCTAAAGGGCACTTTTCCAAGGGTATTTTGGCTGTGTCCAAAGTCTTAGTGTCTTGAGTTGCCAGAAGGTGGGGGACATCTGGATTTTCTTCTTTTTGTGCTTACAGACACCCTTCAATATCACCTTCTTGGCCTTTAAGACTTTGTATTTGACGTCTCTCTTGGAGGAAGTAGTGGCTTCCTTCTTCACCTTTGATGTAATTTCGGGGGAAAGGCTTCATTTTATTTTCATAAGAAACTTTTCCTTAAGGCTTTGGCTGTCATAATAACATCAGAGTGAAAGAATGGAAGGTGAGAGCTGAGGTTTACCACTTCTGCCCATATTCTGAAGCATCATGTCATACTTTTGTAGTCATTCTTCATTGTCTGTCTCTTTAATTTTTTATATCCACATTGAGCTCCTCAAATTACACCCCACTCTTCCTTATCAGAACTATTGTCCTTGGTGTCTTTTTTTGTTAGCAAATTACATTTAAAATTTTTTAAGTTAATTAAATTTTTTATTTTACTGGACTTGACAAATAAAATGAGCATTTCCATAACATAATAGAATAGAAAGATGACTGTGCATGAATATGCAACTCTATTAAGTACAACTTGCTATTCCTTTAAAATATATAATAAAGTTATCTTATACATTTCTTTTTTTTCCTCTTCTTCCCCCTCCCCACTCTAGAGATAGCTTCCATTAGACACAATTATGTATGTAGATGTAAAGCCATTCTATTAATACTTCTATTTATCAATTCTTTCTCTGGATGCAGATATTATCTTTCTTCAGAAGTTCTTTGTAGCTAATTTGGATATTTATGATGGTCTGAATGACTTAGTCATTCAAAGTTGTTCTTTAAACAATATTGTTGTTACTGTATACAATGTTCTCTTGGTTCTGCTCACTTCACTCTGTTATTTCATGCAAATCTATCAATGCTTTTCTAAGATCTTTGAGCTCATCTTTTCTTATAGCATGGTAGTATTCCATCAGGATCATATACCACAACTTGTTCAACCATTCCCCAACTGATAGACATTCCTACAATTTCCAGTTCTTTGCATCACAGAATCCTTGATGTCTTCAGAATTTCATTCCTGCGAGCTTTCTATTAACACTGAACTGATTCACTGTGTCAGATTATACTTATTTTTCCTTTAGCCTTGGGTGTAATAGAGAATAGAGTGATAAATATAAGAAGATATAGGATTGAATACTGTCTCAGGTACTTACTAGCTGTGTGATGCTGAGCAAGTCACTCAACCTTTCTCAGGCCCAGTCCCTCATCTATAAAATGGGGATAATAACAGCAGCTATTTTCTAGGATTGGTGTGCAGGATCAGATGAGAGAGCAGATGTGAAGTATTTATAAACTTTAGTTTGTTATTCAGTCATGTCTGACTCTTTGTTACCCCAGCTGGGGTTTTCTTGTAAATATGCTGGAGTGGTTTGACATTTGCTTCTCTAGTTCATTTTGCAGATGAGGAACTGAGGCAAACAAAGTTGAATGACTTTGTCCATAGTTGCATAGCAAGTAAGTGGCAATCCAGCAAGTAAGGCCAGATTTGAACTCAGGATGATGAGACTTCCTAACTTCAGGCCTATCTCTGTAGCTGCACTACAAACTTTTTTTTTTTAGAACAGAGTAAGTTCTAGCTATAAACTTATAATGCTTTAAAAAGATAAGGTGCAACTCTGTCTAATTTTCCTTTCTGCCAACAAAAATTCTAAGATGAAACAGTCACTTTCCCCCAAGGTTCGTATCATTTCTATCCAATTTATCAGATTCCTTATTAATGAGAATCAAATTCAAAAATAGAAATACCTCCATTAGCTACTTGTAAAGGACAAAATGACATTAAATCAAGTAGTTGCTTTGTTTGGGGAAGAGAGATCTAGCAGATATCTGGTTAATTACTCCATCATGGCACCTTGCCAGGTTTGTATTCTCTATTTCCCAGATGCCTCATCTATTTCCTACTTCTTGCCAGGTGGTCTGTAGTATAGACCAATACAATAACAGAATACCCCTTCTGTTTCTGTTCCTATTGAACATTGTTCACATCTTCTTCCTTATGTTTTAGCAATCCTTCCTCTCCCCAATTCCTGGAATTCCTTACCTGAATATACCTTATAAATATTCATCACTGTTCACTCATTCCTCTCATCACCCATAAGAGCAGCTAGGTGGCACAATGGAGAGAGTAATGCACCTGGAGTCAGAAAGACTTCAGTTCAAATCCTGTTTCAGACACTTATTAGCTGTGTGATCCTAGTCAAGCCACTTTACCTCTATCAGTTTCAGCATCTTTAAAATGGGGATAATGATAGCACCTACTTCCAGGGATGTTGCAAGAATAAATGAAATAATATTCATAAATCAGTGATGCCCACAACTTCAAACTGACCTTGTGGCCCTGTAAACTTTGTCTAAATATGAAATCCCGATATATAGTCAAGAGATGTGTGATCTGAGCATCTCTGTCCCCTCTTTTTTAAAGAATACAGAAAGGATGTTTGCCAAAACCAGGTAGCTCACCAACCATTTGGGAGCTCTCTGTCCTTTTGATCCACGGGATAAAGGAGGATGTTTATAAACACAATTGAATCACACGTACCATAAACCTTCAGAGCTGCAAGGGTCCACAGCATGAAATGCTGCACATCAGCTGGGTAGATCAGAATCACAGCTGCCTCCCCAGCAAGGACACTGCTGTAAAAACCTAGCAGGAGGTTTTCCTCACAGCTGGTTATTATCCCATGATAAGTGGTGTCTCTGCTTCCTCCTCTGGTATCAGGGTTAGTACCCCCTAAGTGACAATGGCTCTAGTAGGTATTAATACTGATAACAATGATAATAATAACTGGCATTTATTTAGGACTTCATGATTTGCTGTGTCCCTTACAAATATTATATAATTTAATCTTTACAACAATCCTGGGAGTAGTAGGCACTATTATCATCCCTATTTTACAAATAAGGAAAATCAGGTAAACAGAGATTAAGTGACTTGCCCAGGGTCATACCACTAGCACATTCTTGTTAATTAGCTTCCTCTCTTCTAGTAGTGAGGAATTCTATAGTCTTCTTCTTGGAATGTGTCTAAGGTCCTGTCTGAGGCTAGGGATGTTGCTTACTGACCCTGGAACTGATGGTCATGTTCTGTTGGGAGCAGGATTCTCTCTAAGAGCCATCCTTGTTCCCATCATCCTTAGCGTCCTCATATGTATAAGGCATGCCTCACATGACTTTTGAGAGGAAAGCACCTTCCAACATGAAGACATTATAGAAATGTAACTATGAACAAAATTGATTAAAGTCCTTTAAGCTAATTGTGCTACTCTGTGCTCTGAGAGCCTATGCAACAAGAGTAGAAGCTCTGGCAGGTTCTAATATGATAGAAATGGCCTGTTTTCTGAGAATCGCTAATTCAATTGACAGGTTCTGTCATCCAACTCTTTTGTACTGTACTGGGATACAGTATCCCAGGTACTGTACTAGGGGATGAGTATACAAAAGTAAAAGTGAAACAGTTCTTGCCCTCAAGGAGCTAACATTCTACTGGGGATGAGGCAGGTCAAAACACACATAGATAAATAAATATAATATATGTATATATATAATATATGCACATATAGGTACATGCCTATATGCATATGTGTGTGCATGTATATTCAGAGAGAGATTGTTGATCTCCAGTAAGCTGGCCACTTGGTAATAAATTATTTAGTTGTGCAACTTACGAAACATAATAAAATATGTTATTCCTCTGGCTTGTATAGTTCTGTTTTATTTCTGAGTGACATTGGAAAGTCAGAGATAAGGATAGGTACTAGAATTAGGATTTCATTGCAACAGCTCATAGGGAGTTCCTCACTGAGAAAACTCCCTCTACCAATGCAGGGTAGCACCTTCACTGCAATTTATTCTGTAAGAGATTTTCCTAGTGCTGAAGAGGCTTGCCCAGAGGAAGGACGTGTACTTACCTCTTCTAGGCTTTGTGGCTAGTTATCTAACCATTATATCATAACTCTGGTGGAGAATGACATAGACATTTTAAAAAATAACATAGTTTTCAGACCATCTATAATTAGAGCAAGTTTGGCATAGTGGATAGATAGCCTAGAAGTCAGAAGGACCTGCCAATCTGCACTGGCAAGTGGAATTTCCTTATTTAGGAACTCCATATACTTATAAAATCACAGCTCCAATCTCTCTCCTATCTTGTAATAATCAGCTCAGTTGATGTTACTCTAAATGTGAGTTTATTGTCCAGATGATTCACAATTTCGCATATAATTGGAAGAATCTAACCACATTTATCTGAATATTTTTGCTACAAATAAGACAAAGGAAAATTGCAGCTCAGTGGAAGGGCGACTCATTGTTTTTTTAAGTAAAAAAAAAACCAAAAGGGAATTGGTAGAATTTGTTTTGTTGATTACATGAAAGCAACAAGAGACATCATATTACATGATGGGATGTTTGGGCATCTTCTACTGCAAGGCTAATGTAGAAATAAGTAAGACCACCATGAAGATAATATCAGATTTTACACAGGCATTTGTCAAAGAGAACAAAGTAGTGAGAAATTCTCTGAAAAATTTGCCCAATTGAGTCAATATATATTTTATAATTAGTTTTTTTTATTTAAAGGTGATTGTAGGAGAGGATAGAAAAATATATATTGGAAAATGGGCCTCTTGATTAGGAAAGAAATGATTCCCAAAGCTGAGACACTACGTAGAAGCTGCATCATGTCTACTTTGTTCAGGAATGGAGTAAGGAGACCCTGGACATGGTGAGCATGAAATAATATCATACACACAATGAAAATGAGTCTAAATCTGGCCAGTTATCAGTGTAGGAACCAGTTATAAACAAACAATTAGATAGTAGACTTGTTAAAACCAAGATAAAATTCAATTCCAAATTATAAGAAAGAATGAAAATGATACAGTATTTGTGCAATTAATAAAATCTCCAATTTGACCTATTCAAACATGCTAGTTATGAAGAACGAGAGATAAAAGAATCAAAATTGAGACAGATTATTACCACAAGGAAGTTGAAATTTGTAATTCAATTGTGATTCAAGGAAGCTCAAAGAAGCTAGAAATTACTTTAATTCAGTACAATGTAAAATCATGAACAGCAGCAACAACAAAAACCAAATACTTTTTGCTCCAGATATCCAAATACTTCATCTCCTTGTCAAGTGTAAGATATTACAGACAGGGGGAGCTCAATTTTGGAAGACAACCTGGCTTGGAAAACCTTGTGAAGGAGACTGTTGGGCATCAGCAGCATTGTTTCACAAAATGAAGAGAAGCAATGGAGGGAATAAGAATTTTACCAAAATCTTGTGCAGGGACCCAATAAGTTACATTATCCAGTGGGCTTTAATGACGAAACTAGGGGTGAACAAACAAACAAAAGTAGAAGAGATTGGTCAGGACATTTTCAACAAATGATACAGTTGACCAATGACAATGATTACATCACATCTGGATTTAAATATCACAGTCCGTAATGTGCTAATGAGGAAGTATAAATGAAACAAAAGAAAACAAAAAAAAGATCTGCTCCAGATGAAGTGTACACAGAGTAGGGTTCTTCTGGAAGCAACACAATTTTCAGGGCATCGAGAATTCAGTTCCTTTTTTTTTTTCTTTTTGGAGGGGAGAAGGCAGGGCAATTGGGGTTAAGTGACTTGCCCAAGGTCCCATGACTAGTAAGTGTTAAGTGTTTGAAGCTGGATTTGAATTCAGGTCCTCCTGACTCCAGGGCCAGTGCTCTATTCACTCCATCACATAGCCACCCCCTGGAATCAACTCTTAAGATATCTAAAAGAAGGTATGATATTAAATACTTGGGGAAAAATCATGAACATTATTACTACTCCCCTAAAAGGCCATAATAAATATAAAATACCTATCCTCATACCTACATTCATAGCTCTACAATATTATTATATTAATTTATGCACACATATCAAAGATATGCTTGGTTAATGTATGAAAACAGGCATGATTTGGCAGGATTTGTCAAGTGCTATTACACACATGTTTAGAATTATGTAATTTACTGAAAGATATGGAGAATAGAAAATACAAGATTTCAGTCTGCTTATTTTTTATTTATAGAAAATATTTGGATCAGCAGAGTTAATATGCTTTCCTCCAGGAGCATTTAGGTGGTGCAGTGAATAGAGTACTGGTCCTGGGGTCAGGAGAACCTGGGTTCAAATCGAGCCTCAGACACGTGACACACTCTACTAGCTGTATGACCTTGGAAAAGTCACTGAACCCCAATTGCCTTGCCTTGCCCCCTTAAAAAAAAGAAAAGAAAATGCTTTTCTTAAAAAAATTATCCCACAATCTGTTATAACTCATGTAAATTCCTTGAAAGATATAATAATGACCCTCTGATGATTAATATCTAGTGAGGCAAAAACAGGGACAATGTATGCTCAGTAGAAGTGCTTGCTACTTTCATGGAGAAGGGAAGAATACAAGTCAAAATGAAAGAGAGATTGTCTATAGAAGGAGAGACACTAGAGATGTTACTTTTGCAAAAGATCTTGGACTTACTGCATCCAGTCCTGCAACATCATGGAGTCTCCCAAATGACATTCATGATTGCATAAGTGTGTGAGTGATAATGCAGGTCATCCAGACTAGGGTATGAAGTTGGATAGACACTTCATAGAAGTGACTCACTAGAACACGTCTTCCAATGACAATGGCCAGCATTTCTTTAAGTTTTCAAAAGTGCTTTACAAATATAATCTTATTAGACATATCTCAGCCAGATAATAATCTAAAACCAGTGCTTTCTTTTTATAAGTGGTATTCTTCTGCAGATGCTACATCTCTGTAAGCTGTGGAATGCTGCTAGGAAGAGGCCCCAAGAATCAGTATTGAGGATTAACTAACAATAAATGAAAGATATATGATGGTGAGTTGGCTGTATCATATTAGTAATGAATGCTGTACCTATAGTGAAGAGAAAATATCAACAAAGAAATGCATGATGGGAAGAGGGATTACACTGGTTATGACACCAAAGCAATGAATACTCAATGGATAGAACTTATACTACATTAGTATCTTCATAATGATGAAAGATGTAGAGGAAGGACTGTATTATACTGGGCAATCTTAAAGGAGGGGATGGGGATGAGTGATTGTGACTAGCAGCAGAGAATTCAGTGGCATGTTGATATAAAGTTTCATTCTCAGGTTTTATCTGAGGAAGGGCAATCCAAGGCCCCCACCTTTACTCATGAATAAGCAAGAAAGACCAGCCAACCATGATACCTATTCAAATCTTTTCAAAGGCAAGGAAAACTTCTTTGATGCTTCCTGACACTGCATCTCCAGGCAATATCACCAAGCTTACTGGTACAGAGTATGCTTTTAGTTTCTTTTTTCTTCAGATGTCACTAACAGCTGCTTTGCAGCTGGAATATTCTCTGAAGAAATACACTGCCTCATTGAAAACTACACAAAAATATGGCTTATTATAAAGATGTGAGCAAAAATAAACACACATATCATATAACATTCTCCTAATGTGTCTTTGTTAGCAGTAATGACTTAATTAGGCAAAAAGGAGGCATGAGACAGTTTGAGAAAAATGAGATTTTTTCCCCTCCAGCAAAATAGATGCCAACTGATTAAAAATTATGGATCAGTTTTAAAGAATATTGTCATGCTGAGGTGTGGGCGGCAGCAAGCTGAAGACGCACATTAAGGGTTTGGGACTGAGGAAAATGAAAAGGGACTTCAGAGATTATGGAAGGAATTATGGAAGCAGGTGTGGAACTGTGGAAGCAGGCTGCCATAAGCAAAGATACAAAGAATGATGGGCAAAAAATCAGTGGGTCAAAAAACGAGGTAGAGTGAGAATCAGAAGCACACAAAATGAACACAATCTATCAAGTGGGAGGTTCAAAGTCTAGAAGAATAGGAGTTAGGGGCTCAATAGAATTTGAAGGGGGAATCTGGTGGAAACATCAGAAAGAAAAATGATCAGTGGTACCGATGAGGACCTTCATCTCCCAGATAGTCCTCAACATCAACCCTATATGTTTTATATACTTAGTTTTTGGATTGTAGCCAATTCTTAAACATGGCTAACTTAGTACTTGCATATAGAAGAGAGTTCAATCAGGTGGTCCAGGGAGTGAGAGGCAGTATGGTGTAGCAGCTAGAGCAATGGAATGGGAGCCAGGAAGGTCTGGATAAAATTCCATCTCTGACATTAACTGTGTGACTTAACCTCTTTGAACCTCAGTTCCCTCTCTTGTTGAATGAGAAGGTAGGAGGAGATAATCTTTAAAGTCTCTTCCAGCTTTTCATCTATGGTTTTATTCATTTTGTCTTTTTTTGGAGGGGGAAGGCAGGGAAGTCGGAGTTAAATGACTTGCCCAAGGTCACACAGCTAGCAAGTGTTAAGTGTCTGAGGCCAGATTGAAACTCATCCTTCTGACTACAGGGCGGATCCTCTATTCACTGCAGCACCTAGCTGCCCCAGTTTTGTGCATTTCGAAAGGGAACTCTTGGTTATTTAATAATTTCTACCATTTTTATTTTTTCCTTCTACTCCCTGTAGCTGAAATGTATTTGTGCTTCTGACTCATTACTGTCTGTCACAACTCTACTGCTCATGCTGTCTTTGTCTGCTTCCAATGGTTTGCCAATATCCTTTCAATCCATGTGTCGAAACTTCATCAAATCACTCTTCTTACAGAGACCATGGAATTTTACATGAAATGGTTCCATTTTCAATCCAAATAAACTCAATTCAACAAACATTTATGAAGCACCTACTATGTGTGAGGCGATATACTGGGTACTGCTATGTATCCAAAGAAAAAGAAACCAGTCGTAGCCCTGAAGGCACACACATACTCCTGGGAAACACAACACATGTAGAGGAAAGAAAACAAACATTTCTTGAAGGGGGGTAAGAATGACTTAAGGAGACGAGAAATCTTCCACTTCATAAGGAAGGCGAAATCCAGCCTTGAAGCGACCTAAGGATTCTAAGATGGCCAGGTGAGAGCACAATATGTTCTAGGCATGGTGGGATGACCTACAGGGCATAAGATGAACTGGTAAATTCTGGGAAATCTAAAAAAAACACCCCCATATGGATGAAATGTAGAGTTATTTAAAGAAATTAATTGAAATTCATTCAGGAAGGTGATGATAATTATGTTAACAATTACCAGCACTTTTATTACACTTTAAGATTTGCAAACTGCTTTCCAAATATTTTCTCATTTTATCCTTACAACAGCTTTAGGAGGTAGTGCTATTATCATTTACAGTTTCCAGACAATGAAATTGAGGCATACAGAGGTTGTTCATCCTTCAAAGGTATCTGAGGCCAGATTTGAACTTGGGTCTCAT
Organism: Pseudocheirus occidentalis; assembly: GCA_028646575.1. Classification (NCBI taxonomy): domain Eukaryota; kingdom Metazoa; phylum Chordata; class Mammalia; order Diprotodontia; family Pseudocheiridae; genus Pseudocheirus; species Pseudocheirus occidentalis. The sequence continues at coordinate 297,817,032 of CM053595.1, forward strand.
CATGACTAATCAGACTCAGTGCTCCAGACATGGTACCACCCAGCTGCTCCTAGGTTGAAAGAGACTCTGCAATCAATCATCTAGTCTAACTCATGGCTAAAAGAAATCCCCTAGATAATAAACCCAACAAGTGGTCAACCAAATTTGCTTAAAGACCTCCAAGAAGAAGAAACCTACCACCTTCCTAAGTAGCCCATCCTATTTTTGAGTAATTCTTAGTGTTAGAAAATTTTTTGATGTGATATAAAACCTAAATTGACCTTCTTGCAACATTTACTCATTGTTCTTGCCCCCTAGGGTTGAACAGAGAAAGTCTAATCCTCCCTCCCATCTTCTGTTCTCTAGGTTAACCCTGACTTCAAAGACTTGCATCATCTAGATTGCCTTCCTTTGAATGCTGCGCAGTTTTTCAAGGTCTGTACTAGACTGCGGTAGCCAGAACTGCTAAGAATTGGCATGCATAGAACTAATATGGTTGCCGGTTTACCTCAGAGAGGTTAAGTGACTTACCTATCATCACACAACATTTTGAAAACACTATTTGAATCCAAGTTTTTTTTGACCCTAAGTCCAACATTCTATCAGCAATGCTTGATTGCTTCTCAGCATCACAACACAGACTTCAGTATTTTGACCTCCATTAGATGAGATGAGCTATTTGATAGGTCAAATGACCAACCAAATATCCAAGTCCCAGGGAAGCAAAATAGGTCAGCAGTCTGAGTGCTACATCTGTTTCATTTTTCTACAGAGGCTCAGATTATTCCTTTGAAGGCATATTTTATTTTAAAATCAAAAGGATCACAAAGCAACTATCAAGTGGTTACTTTGTGCCAGGCGCTGTACTAGGCATGGAGGATACAATGAAAAGAATAAAGTGAGCAGTGTTCTCAAAGTTCTGACATTCTTTTTTTAGTCGTAAGTTAGCATTTATTATGTTAAGTTCAAGAACAGGTTATGAAGGGGTTGGGGGGAGCCCTACGGGAAAGGGAAGAAGGGAGGAGACAGGGAGACCAGAGGCCCTCATCTGTGTCTGTTCTAGATGGGGTTGATGCTGAATTCTGAACCTTGGTCCAGGGCACACAAGGAAACAGAAGATAAGGTGAGATTCCAGGGGTATAGGATTAGGAAGACATCAGGAGGGGCCAGAGTTACACACACAGCCAGAGGTGGGGCCTGAGATTCGCCTTGGATCAGCAGCACTTTCCCTTTAGGAATTGAAGCATAGCCATACGTGCCACCCCACTTGTTTCAACTCTTATAAAACATTTTTGTAGTTAAATCTTTGTGCTAAAGAATTCTTTCATCACCTTTCTGTCTTCTTGTACTTTACTTCTAGTTTCTTTGAATATCCATCCAACTTGGAGGTGCCTGCTCAAGAGCTGTGATTTGCTCCTCAGTGAATGTGATCTGATTCAGATAAGACTGAAGTGTTGCCTGTTTCTGGTTTAAGCCCTTCAGGTTTCTACTTTTTCTTACCTCAATATCTTTCATTTCTAGATACTTCAAGCTCTGACTTTGTTCATATTTTCCAGAAGTTTATAGTCTTCTCTGGTGGCTGGCAGCTCATCCATCAAGTATGTGGCCATTTTGGAGAACACGTCCTGGCACAGCCCCGTGATATCTGTCTCAGTGGGCTCCATGGCCTCCTTGGCTGTTTACACTATGGCATCATCTAGTCTGGGGAAGAGAGGAAGGATAAAGGATAAAGGGGAGAATGAGGATGGGGACAGAGAAAGGGAAGGGGAAGAAGAGGAGAGATGAAGGGAGGGGAACGGAGAAGGAAGAGGAGAAAAGGGGAAGGGTGAAGAGTTGGAGAGGGAGATAAGGGGAGGGAGTGGCAGGTGGGTCCAGAGTTGTTACATTCTAAAGGATTCAGTATGCAGAATGTTGGATTTTTCCAAGATCCCCAATTACAATATGAGTCCTCAACATTCCACAGATATTTATCCATTCATTGCCATGGTATTATGTGGTTCTTGAGAGATAATATGGTGTGCTAAACAGAAGGCCAGCCTTGGCATCAAGAACACTTTAGAGTCAAGAATACTCAAGTTCTTTCTCTAACACAGTAGTTTGACCTTGGACAAATCACTTTATCTTAGTGCTCTAGGAAGTTCTTTAAGACTATAAACTATATTTGGTTGCCAGTCTGCATTGAGGAGAGACTTTCCCCACTGGGGGCACCCCAAACTGATCAAATCAAAGGTCTAGATTCTCAACCTCAATGAAAAAATATGATTTGTCAAACAAAAGGACCTAGATATTGAACATCCAGGAAATGGTTCCTCCTCTTTCAATCTGAAATCCTGTAATATGGCCTTTGAGCTGTGGGAAGACGGCCATCCTTCCTCTGTATCTAGCCTATTCTGTGACTGTTCTCACCATACTAAGCTGAGCAGTCAGTTCAGGTACTTCATTTAAATGATGAGTCAGTCTTTCTAAATTTTTCTTCACTCAGTTGACTGGCTAGTTGTCTGAATGGACAAATCAATGCAGTCCCAATAGTTCAACTGGTCTCCTTGTATAGACAGAACTCTGTTAGAGGGATGCAGAAAATGTGGCTTTCATCCACGGCTTTAAAAATTGCCCTCAAATGTTGCTATACGGGGGTGTTGAACAGGGATCAAATGTTGTGTAAGCCACAGAATCTGATTGGGTGTTGTTTTGGGGGGCTGAATTCAAACCATACCTGAAGTATAATTGGACCAAATGATGCCTAGAGGCAGCTCAGAGGCACAATGGATAGAGCCTTCAAGCTTTGAGTCAGGAGTATCTGCATCTGGGTGACCCTGGCTTAGGCACTTGCCTCTGTTCTCATAATGCTTTTTGCTCTGATCTCTCCTTTCTGTTTCTTCTGGCTTTCTTCACAGATATTTTTGTACACATTTACTGCCTGCTCTTCCTCTACCAAGGGTGGGGAACCTGTGGCCTCCTCAAGGCCACATGTGGCCCTCTAGGTCCTCAAGTGTGGCCCTTTGACTGAATCCAAACTTCAAAGAACAAATCCCCTTTATAAAAGGATTTGTTCTGTAAAACCTCGACCTGGTCAAAAGGCTGCACCTAAGGGCCTTAGAAGGCCACATGTGACCTTGAAGCTGCAGGCTGTACAATCCTGCTCTACTCTTTGGATTGTGAACCTCTTGAAGGCCAAGAATCTGTCTTGTTTCACATTTGCATTTAAACTGCCCAGAACAGTGCCATGCATATATTTGAGTGAGAGAAGCATGTGTGATTTCTATAATGATGGAGATCTTGGTAGAATTATAAAGTACAGCAGAGAAAACCCTGTATCTGGTTCTGCAGACCTTGGGTTCATAGCCTACCTCTAACACTCACTACCAGCAAAGTGTTGTCCAAGTTACTCAATCCCCCTGAGCCTTAGTTTCTCCCTTTGTAACATGAGAGAGTTGAACTAGGTAGTCTAAGACCTTGCTCGCCTTTAGAATTAAGATTCTATTTCCTTCTGGTATGGAAACTCTCTCCAAATGCCCCTTAGGGTCTCAGTTTCTTCACCTATAAAACAAAGGCAGTTAGACTGGATGATTGATATCTGAACTCTCTTCTAGTGCTAGAACTACAATCTGTGACCTCCTGGTATGGAAAAATCCCTTTACAAATACATCTATGACTAATGTTAGATAAGTCTTAAGGGCTTTGATGGGCCACGTAGAACTTCAGGTGCTTACTAGAGAGCGAGAGAAGTGTCAGAGATGAGATTTGAACTTAGGATTCCCAAGTCCATCACTCTATGCACTACCCTGTGTTGTTTCATAGTGTCCTGTACATTGTAGAAACCTAATATATTGTTGTTGTTGCTAAATTGCATTGAATCTGTCTCAAAGATGAGCTGCTGGTCGGCCAGTCCTATAGAATGTTTTGTACTTTGCAGTATTAAGTCTCTTCAACAGCTGTAGAAAACATCTGGGTCTAAATTTCAGTAAATTTGCCTACCTGTCCTTGGAATGTATGTGGATAAAATCTTTAAAACCGGAGCATTTTCCTTATTGAGATAATTGGTGGTCTCCTGTGGTGACCTCCTGAATTTATTCATGCCACATCTTTCCTTCCTTCACAAGAGCAGGGCCCCAAACTCACACTATATATCCTTGGGAAAATCATTTCCATCTACAATTAATGTCTCCACTTCTTTCTTATTCTTTTATATCTCAATAATCCAACTTCTGATCTCCATCTTTCCACGTCAACTGTTCTCTCCAAAGTTCTCAGTGAGCTCTTAATTGCCAAATCTGATAGCTTTTCCTCACCCATACTGCATCCTCTCTGCATCCTTGGATGCTGTCGATAACCTTCTTCTTTTTTGATATTCTTTTCTCTCTAAGTTTTCATGACACTATTTTTTCCTGGTTCTACTTCTGCCTCAGACTACTCCTCAGTCTCCTTTGCTGAATCTTCATCTAGTTCTACCCAGGGTGTGTTTCCAAATTGCTGTCCTGTACTTTCTTTTCTTTTCCTTTTATGCAATTTCATTTGGTGCTCTAAGAAATACTCCTAAATTCAGTTATCTTCTCTATCTCTAACTCATTTCTATAAATGATTTTCACATTGATTTGTCTAGCTTTAACCTCTATCCGGAGTGAGAGAAGGATGTATGATTTCGCTAACCATGGAGATCTTGTTAGAACTAGCAAGTATGGCAGAGAAAACCCTGTATCTGGTTCTGCAGACCTTGGGTTCATAGCCCACTTCTGACACTCACTACCAGCAAAATGTTGTCCAAGTTATTCAATCCCCCTGAGCCTCAGTTTCTCCCTTTGTAAAATGAGAGAATTGAACTAGGTAGTCTAACCTTACATTTCCAGCTGCCTACTGGACATCTCCAACTTGATATTCTGTAGACATCTAGACAGGTCAAACTGATCATGTCCCAAACTCAAGTCATTTTCCTCCCAAACCTTCTTTCTTCCTAGCTTTCCTATTACTATTGAGGGTGCCACTATTTTCCCAGTCAGCAAGACTTGAAGACTGTGTGTCTTCCTTGGCTCAGCAATCTCTTACTTGCCACATGCAATCAGTTGCTAAGTACTCTCATTTTTACCTTGGTATCATCTTTCATATATACCCCCTTCTCTCCTTTTAAAGGACCAGGGTCACATAGAGAGTAAGTGTTTTAGGTAGTTGGGAGAGTCACTTGCAGATGAGATCAGGCTTCATATAGGACGTGGCATTTGAGCTGAGTTTGGAAGGAAACAAGGTATTTTAAGAGGTAAATGTTGGGAAGAAGTGCATTCCAGGCATCAGCCATACTCAATATAAAGGCTTGGGAATAGAAGATGGTAAAGTGACAATGTGTGAAATAGTAAGAGTATGAATTTGAATAGATTATAGAGAGATGGTTGAAGAATAATGTATAGTAAGGCTGGCAGTATAAACTCCTCTGTTTGGTATTCAAAGCTCTTCACAAGTTAGCCCCAACTTACCTTTTAAGCCTTATTCAAGTTACTTCCCTCTGTATACTCCATGGTTCAACCAAATTGGTTTTCTGGTTATTTCTCCCCATACTTTGCCATCTCTGACTTTGTGACTCTGCAATTGTTGTCCTTCATACCTATAATGTACTCCCTCCTTCCCCTCAGCTTTTAGAATCTCTTGTTTCTTTCACCATTTAGCTCAAATGCCACTTCCCATGTGCAGCCTTTCCTGATCTCCCCAGGCATTAAAATCTTCCCCATCCCATCCCACTACCCTCCACCTGCCTTGGCATTATTTTGTATCTGTCTTGTGGACATTTATTTGTACTTATGTCATGTCCCTGATACAATATAAACCTCTTGAGGACAAGGAGTATTTCAGTTTCGACTTTGTATCTTCAGAAACTAGCATGCAGCAGGTGCTTAATAAGTGCTCACTGGCTACTAGTTTGGCCTTTTATGTCCCTTCCAGCTATAGATCTATGATTCTTTCATCTTTTTCTTCAGTTCTTTCTTAAAATGGTCTCCATATTCTCCTCATTTCAAACTGTGGTTTTTCCTTTTTATGACACCAACCTGCTTTTCTTAAAAATAGGTTAACTCCCTCATTTGCATATCATCCAAATAAATTTGCATGCCAGATTGCTGAAACTCTGGCTTGAGTACATAAAATATAATTAATCAATTAGTCAAACAATTAACGTGGTATATTGCAATTTTGTTCAGGACTATTATTCAAGCTTCATTTGTCAAAAATAGAAACCTTATTTTTTAAAAGCAGCAGAAAATATCAGACTACCAGGATGGGGATGGTGCAGGTGACAGCAACAGAAAGACTACCTTTGGCCAAGTATGCAAAACTCATCCCTGGCAGCCACAACCCATTTTTCAATTTGATTTTTTTTTATTCATATGCAGCGTCTTACATCCACTCCTTTAAAAGCCCAGAATCCCAATTCTCTCTCCAGTCTATCAAAAGCTGCTCACTTTTAGGTCATTTGTTTATATTAGGATGTAAGTGAATAATAAGAACTATATTTATTTGTGTTTCAAAGTCTTAAGTGAAACAGAGGCTGCTCTCAGAGTCAGAAAACCTTGATTGGAGTCACTGGTCTTTAGTTTTCCAGATATGTGACTACAAGTCAGTAAATTAACCTGCCTGGGTCTCAGTTTCCTTATCTATATAATGGCAGCAATCTATGCCTCGTAAAATTTTCCTGAGCAAAGCACTTTGTCAACTCTAAAATGCTGCATGTGAGCCATCGTATAATCATTACTATTTACTATTATTAGATAGTATTTATGTAGCACTTGAAGATTTGCAAAGTGGCTTATAGATGTTATCTCATCTAATATTCACAGCAACCCTGTGAGGTAGGTGCTATTGCCATCATTCCACAGATGGAGAAACTAGGCACTGAGAAGTTAAGTGACTTTACCAAGGTCACACAGCTATTACATGTCTGAGTCAGATGACATAGATCATGCAATGTCTATCCCGTCTTTCTTCATGTATAGATATGTTCAAAGCAGCCCCACCATTTTAAAGTAAGACTTGAATAGTCAGTTCTTCAGGAACCTAGTTGCTGACCTTGTGAGGTTTCAGAATACATGATGGGGCTATACTCAGAGTTCTTTCATTGCATTGGTCATACCAGGTTGCACTGCATAGGTTATTCTATAACCTTTCTACTGCAAAGGTTATACTGCAACCCTTTTAGGGTAGGTACTATGTCTTATTTCATCTTTGTATACCTATGACATTGCCTTGTATAATATGTATTTAGTGAATGTTTGCTGGATTTAATTTGGCCTTGAACTCCATTCTTGCCTTCAATTATTAACCTTAGCGGCAGACTGAAACGAACAAAAGTTGCGTTGCAAATGTTGCTTTGTTGTAAATTACTTTCTGTGTGAATCTCAGACTTCTGACAGCTTTCTAGAGTGTTGGTTACATTATATATGTCACAGGTAATATATAACAAGGGGCTAAAATCTGACATTTGCCTGAAGGGATGGATAATGTTCAACATGAAGGAAAACACTCTCTTCTCTTGTGTATTTACCTTCTGCTGTGAGACTGCTTATTCTCTCATTGATCTTGTAAATTAAACTGTTCAAAATATGTGTGTGTGTGTGTGGGGTGGTGGTGGTGGTGCTTTTATATTTGGATTTACATTGAGCATTCTCCAGCCCCTCAGGCTAATTTTAGACATTAGCCCATTACTTTTGAGAAAAACTGTAGTATATTTCTTATTTTGGATGAGCTCTGAGAAGGTACTTGAAAATTGCAATTGAATCTTAATACTTTGGCTCCTGCCTGAGCTTTTGTTCAAATTTAGGTCAGGTATTTTGACCTTGGAGGGACAGAGAATGGTGGCAAGAAAATTGTCATTGTGATGGTTTGTCCTTTGTTTTCCAAGAGGATCAGTGGCCTCACAAGGTGATTTCTTGACTTGTTCATGAATTGTATTTAAATAAGACAGTTACACAAAGTCATCAGCCTCACTCTCTCTTCTAGAGTCATCAAAGGCCAGTGGTAAGACAAAAGTCAATATGACTGCTATTGCCCAGGATGCAGTAAATGACGTTTGCGTGTCTTTGGTGTCTGATCAGCCTCTACACACTCCATGATGCAGGCTTCAGCCGCCTGCATGGCTGTTGGAACAAATTGTTCTCATTTGCTCATCCTGCTGAAGAAAGTCTTTGTATACTCAGTATAATAGACATCTCCCTAGCGCACCTGTGGGTTTGAGGTCTGTCAGTTATCCTGAACCTGGTTTAGGCAGGCAAGAAAGTGTGAGGCCACTGAACCCCCCTCTCCTCTTTACTCAGATGGTACAGGTGAATCAAAGGGAGGTGAGGGAAGTACATTAGTAAAATCAGAGGAAAAGCCTCCATTAGGGAAGGCTTATTTTTTAGTTGAATATGATACAAGAATATAATAGAAAAATTAGTTTAATACCTCACCTTCCTTTTAAAAAGATTATAGTTTGGTAACTAGCAACACGTTTTCTCTTTTTTTCTTCAAAGTCAATTGAAATTGGAGTTAAATAAAAAAGCCACTATTTTTGCGGGCCCCATAGCAGTGGAATGAGGTAGGATAGGAAGTCTCTGTCCCTCCTGATAGAAATCAGCACTTCTTAAACTGTGGGTCATGATCCCACATGGGGTCGCAAACAATATGGCAATAGTAAAGAGTTTCTGAATGTGTAATGACTAAAAATTAATTAAAAATCAAATGTGTAATGAATCTGAGGTGTTTCTGCTAGTGCTTGCCCCTGTTGCAACCTGCAACTACACTGCAGCTTTGGTTCTAAACACAAAGCATGTGCACTTTGCACTGTGTATGCCCTTAGGCCATGCAATGCCAATGAATGCTGTTAAAACTCAAAAAGGGGTTGTAAGTAGGAAAAGTTTAAGAAGCCTTGGCCTAGATGATAGCAATAGCTTCCCAACACTAGTGCTGACCATTTGTATCTAACTCAATGTGATTTTATGCTTCTTAGATACTCTAAGGTTATGCAAGGTTATGCAGTCAACAGAGAGTAACTTGGAGTCAAGAAGATCTGAGTTCAAATCTTCCCTCAGACATTTACTAATTATATAACCCTGGGCAAGTCACTTAGCTTTCCTAGCCTCACTTCCTTATTCATAAGCATCCCTTAGGAAAATGGAGGAGCCTTCATAGTTAATATAAGGGTGAGAAAAGCAGTACTGGGGAGAATCTAAAAAATAACAGAATGGTACTTGTTCAATTCCAAGGAAAACTATTCAGCATCACGATAATCCAAATCTATGCTCCAACCACTGATGCTGAAGAGACCAAAGCTGATCACTTTTATGAAGACATACAGTATCTCCTGGAAATAACACCTAAAAATTGTCACATTGATCATAGGAGATTGGAATGATAAAATCAGAAATCAAAAGATAACTGGAATGACAGGAAAGTTTGAGTACAAAGTGAATCACAAGCTTGGGGTACAAAATGAAGGCAGACAGAGACTAATAGAGTTTTGTCAAGATAACTTGCTGCTCATAGAAAACACTCTTTTTCAGTAACCCAAAAGGCAACTCTACATATAGTCATCACCAGATGGTCAATAGCAAAATCAGACTGATAATATACTTTACAGTCAAAGATAGAGAAGCTCTATACAGTAAGTCAAACAAGACCTGGAGCTGACAAAAGTTCAGATCATGAACTGCTTATTGGAAAATCCAGATTTAAGTTGAAGAAAGTAGGGAAAACCACCAGACCACATAGGTATAACCTAAATAACATCCCTTATGAATATGAAGTGGAGGTGATGAATATATTTAAAGGATTAGATCTAATAGATAGAGTGCCTGAAGAACTATGGGCAGAAACTCAAAATACTGCACAGGAGGCAGCAGGAACAACAGTAAAATATTCTAAATAAAAGGAAGAGCAAGAAAGCAAAATGGCTATCTTGTGAGGTTGTACAAAAAGCTAAGGAAAGAAGACAAGTGAAAGATAAAGGAGAAAAGGAAAGATATACTCAACAGAATGTGAAGATTGTCTTAGATGAGAAATGCCAAGAAATAGAAGAAAACAGTAGAATGGGAAAGACAAGAGATCTCTTCAAGAGAATTGGCGATATCAAGAGAATGTTTCATGTGAAAACAGGCATGGTAAAAGACAAAAATTGTAGGAACTTAAAAGAAGCAGAAGGGGTTAAGAGGTGGCAACAATATATGGAAGAACTATACAAGAAAGAAAACCAATAACGATGATGGTGTGATTCTTGATCTAGAACCAGACAACCTGGATAATGAAATCAAGCAGTTCCTAGGGAAGTACTGTTAACCATAAGGCCAGTGAAGGTGACAGAACTACAGCTGAGCTATTCAAAATTTTAAAAGATGATGCTTCTTAAGATGCTGCCCTCAAAATGCCAGCAAATTTGGAAAACTCAACAGTGGTCCCTGGATTGGAAAAGATCAGTTTACATCCCATTCCTAAAGAAGAGCAATGCCAAAGAATGTTCAAATTACAAAACAATTATGCTCATTTCACAAGCCAGCAAGGTAATGCTTAAGATTATGCAAATTAGGTTTCAGCTACATATGAATTGAAAATTACCAGGACAGGCTGGTTTTTGAAGAGGCATAGGAACTAGACACCAAATTGCTGGCACTTACAGGACTGTGGAGAAAGCAAGGGAGTTTTAGGAAAAACAGGCTACTTCTGCTTCATTGACTACAGTAAAGCCTTTGACTACATGAATCACAATAAAATGTAGCACGTCCTCAAGTGGAGGAGTGTCATATCATCTTGTCTCCTGAAGAAAATACAAGTGGGCCAAGAAGCAACTGCTAGAATTCAACATGAAATAACTGATTGGTTTAAGACTGGAAAAGGATTACAACAAGGTGAGATAATGTCAACTTATTTATTTAGTTTATATGTAGAAGTCATTTTGTGAAATGCCAGGTTGGATTATCCAACAGCTAGAATTAAGGTTGCCAGGAGCAATATGAAGAATTTCAGATATGCAGATGATACCACTCTGATGGCAGAAAGTGAAGAAAAATTAAGAAACCTCTTGATGAGTATTTTCTTTTTCATTTTTTTTACTTTTTGAAGGGCAATTTGGGTTAAGTGACTTGCCCAAGGTCACATGGCTAGTTTTTGTGTTAAGCGTCTAAGGCCAAATTTGAACTCAGGTCCTCCTGAATCCAGGGCTGGTGCTCTATTCACTGCGCCATCTAGCCACCCCTCTTGATGAGTATTAAAGAACAGAATGTAAAAGCTGGCTTGAAGCTTAACGTTGGGGAAAAATAAAACTGGTCTTATCATTTCCTGGCAAAGGGAGGGAGGAGAAATGGAAGCAGTGTCAGATTTTATATTCTTGGGCTCAAAGATCACTGCTGACAGTGACTGCAGCTATAATAATAGATGTTTCCTCCTTGGAAGAAGAGCTACTACAAGTCTGGATAGCATACTAAAAAGTAGAGACTTCACCTTGCTGACAAAGGTCTGCATAATCTGAGCCATAGTTTTTCCAGTAGCACTATATGTCTGTGAGAGTTGAACTATAAGGAAAGCTGCAGAGTTGAGTGCTACGGAATCAACACTTTTCAAAAGCAGTGCTGGAGAAGAATTTTGAGCATCCCTTGGATGGCAAGGAGAGCAAATCAGTGCATACTTAAAGAAATTAATTCAAGCTATTCACTGGAAAGTAAAAAAAACCCAAAGTTTAAATATTTTGTCTATATAATGAGAAGACAGGGCTCATTGGAAAAGACCCTGATGTTGGGAAAGATCGAAGGCAACAGTAAAAGGAAACACCAAAGGACGAATGGATAAATAGTGTCATGGAAACATCAAACATGATCTTGAACAGGCTAAGGAATAATGGAGGATAGAAGGGTTTGGGATGCTATGATCCATAGGGTCACAAAGGATCACACAGAGTCCACAGGGTCACAAAGAGTTGGATGTGACCAAATGACTGAAGAGCAATGACATGGGGTCATTGTGAGAATCAGATAAGTCAACATATATAAAAATGATTTGTAAACCTTAAAGTAATATAGAAAGTCAATTATTATGATTAATATTTATTAGTGAGAAACGGTTTGTATTCAGAAGCTTGCTTGTCCCATAGAGAATCCCTTCTCTAAGGACCAGTTGCTACTTCTCTATGCCATGACTTGTAATAAATGACAAGAGAAAGCTTTTTATGGCTTTCTACCTCACTTGTAAATAGTAGGTTTTCTTTCCATGACCCATACAGTACTATATGAGAAATATTTATTAATACACATGCCTACTATGTGCTAGACACCATGCTAAGTGCTAGGGATACAAACAAGTAAAAGAAAGAAGTCTTTGCCCTCCAAAAGCTTACAGACTAATGGGAAAATACAATACAGAAAAGGAGGATGAAGGGGTAGAATGCCATTCAACCACATGAAAGAATGTTTCTTTAGAAAGGGAAGGCACATGAGAAAAATCTGTCCTTTAGCAATGTCCGTTGTATTAGTTTAATCCTAATGGACCCCATATTGACTCCTCAGCTGTGGAAATACAACATTGAATTCCACTTTTATGGGTCATTTAACAGGGGTTGTCTTCTCTATTGGAAGCTCCTTGAGAAAAGAGACTGCGTTTTGCCTTTCTTTGTATCTCTTGCCATTCGCCTAGCACACAGTAGGCACTTAATAAATGTTTGTTGACTTAATTTGACTTGACCTGATGCAGTCTCTGGCTTCCTCTTTCTAATCATTACTTAGACTAAGTTTAGTATCCCCTAGAAAAGTTTTCCTCTCTGTTTAAAGCCCTTGATCCTCAGGCCACATGAATCTGATCTCCTTTCCATCCACCCCCTCCACATATCATAGTCAATTCCTGGGGATTCAATACAAATTGTGAAGACTGAGATCACATAAAAGGTGCTTGCTGTTCTAATCAAATAATGCATTCAACAAAGTTAATCAGATTCAAATTTAATGATGTGCATGATGGTTATTGTGTTGCATGGTAATTAAGTCTAACTGTTGGGAACTCCACATAAATGAGTGTAAATAGCGTTAACTTTAGATAGCTGAATCAAAGTTTTTCTCTGCTCATATTTTGTTACAAAGATATGGAATCAGTTCTATTTCATTCTATTCATTTTATTTCAGTTCAATTCAGATTCATTCAATTCAAGTCAATTTAATTCAGCTACCAAAGTGATTCACGGGTCTGACCTTGTCTCTCCCCCATTTAATAGACTCCCTATTATTTATATTATTAAATAGAAAATTCTCTGGTATGGAAAGTCCTTCACAACTTGGCTCCCACTTTTTTCCAGACTTATTTTACTTTAATCCCCTTCATGCTCTCAATAATCCAGCCAAAATGGTCTTCTTGGTGTTCCTCACACACAATACTCTATCTCCCATCTTTATGACTGGAATACACTTCATCTTCACCTCTTTTAATCTCTAGTTTCCTTCAAAGCTCAACTCAAGCACTGATTTCTAAAGAAGGCACTTCCTGATCTCTTCAGCTGTTGATGTCCTCCCTCTATCTCAAAGTATCTTGTAAGTTCTTTTCTCTGTGCAAGTTCTCTCACCAAAGGGATTGCAGACTCCTTGAGGAGAGAAAACTGTTTCATCTTTGTCTTTGCATATCCATATTCCATTCTTCACTCAACTGTCAAACTGATCTTAAGACATAAATCTAGACATATCCTTCTGGTTCTATCTCCCCTGCCAGTCTAGTGGTTCCTTTTTATCTCCAAAATGAAATATAAAATCCAGTGTGGCTTTCCACATCTTCATAACTGAGCCATTCTCTCCTACTATTTGAATGTTCTTTTATCTTATTTGCCTTCATGTAGGCTTCTAAATAGCAATGCTGGTATTATTCTTGTACCTTGGACATACTTCTCCATCTCTAGATTGAGTGTTTTTGTCAGCTGCCTGAACCCTTCTCCCTCCATGCCTGGCATTCTCTGCCTCCCCATCTCTACTTCTTAGCTTCACTGGTTCCATTTCAGCCCCAGCTAAAATCCCACTTTCTATAGGAAGCGTTTTGTCATCACCCTTAAAACTAGCACCTTCTCTCTCTTAATTGTCTCCAATTTATGCTGGATATAGCTTATTTGTGCATATCCGTTTGTGTGGTGTCTCCCCATTAGATTGTGAGCTCCTAGAGGGCAGGGACTGTCTTTTGCATCGCTTTGTATTCCCAGCACTTACAGTCTAATGGGGAAGTATAATATACAAAAGGAAGATGAAAAGGTGGAATGCCATACAACCTTGGAAAAGAAAGGCACGTGAAAAAAAAAACAAACCTGTTCTTTGGCTATAACCTACTAATCTCCGTTGTATTAGTTTAATCCTATTGACTCCTCAGGTATAGAAACACTGCCAGGGCCTGGCACATAGTGGGTGTTTAATAAATGTTAATCATTTGACATACATATGCATCTTCCTATAAGTTAAATGACAACAGAAGTTATGATTTCCTTGCCTCTGTCTGCTCCCCAACCCCATGAACCAAGACTTGTCTGTTCAAAGCATGCGCTTACAATGTAATTGAGGCTGATGAGAGAATCATAGTTCCAGATTTGGCAGGGACTCCCAGTGGTCATATAGTCCAACCACTGCATTTTACATGTGAGGAAACTGAGTCACAGGGAAGCAAGATTATTTGCCTGAGTAAGTAGCAGATATGAGATTTGAAACCATTTCATCTGCGTCCAAAACCAGTTCTTTTTTGTGGTAGGATGAAGCAACAAGATATAGTTGAAAGAGCATTAGACATGGCATCATTGGATGTGCATACGAACACCAGATCTGCTACTCCCTTGATGTGTGACCTTGGGCAAGTCATCTTCAGACACTCAGTGGCTGTGTGACTCTGGGCAAGTTACTTAACACTGTTTGCCTCAGTTTCCTTATTTGTAAAATGAGCTGGATAAGGAAATGGCAAACCACTTCAGTATCTCTGCTGAGAAAACCCCAAATGGGGTCATGAAGAGTTGGAAATGAACATGGATAGATAGATAGACAGACAGATAGACAGACAGACAGACAGACAGACAGACAGACAGACAGACAGACAGATAGATAGATAGATAGATGTAATTGAACAATGGCAATAGTCCATTAGTTTCAAACTTAAATAGACATGAGGGCCATTAAGTCATACATAAGGAACACCTCAGGCTATACATATTGACTTAGGATACCACATTTTATATGTTTCTTTTATTAAAATGAGTATATCAACACATTAACATTATAGAGGAATTACATTATAATCTAGTTTGGTCCATACTCCAGGGTGTGTGCAAGTATCCTATGGGCTGTGTGTTTGACAGTCTGATCTTGTACAATCCTTTAATTTACAGATGAGGAAACTGAGGCTTAAAGTCAGAGGCAAAGTTTTGCCCCAGATCTTCCTGCTGTAGAGCTGGCACTCCAGCTTTTAGGTCATATCACATCTCTAAGGTCGATATGTTCTTTTGGGGGAGAAAAAGTGTCAAGACAGCAAGACTGTCTTGTTGCCACTCATGAAACATAGCTCTACACTAAGTTGAATTATTTCTTCTTACAGTACTTCTTGGATGTCTTTTAAAATGGTTAATTTTCTAGAGCACAAGGAAAGGAAGTAAGAGCCCTCAGGTGAATATGTCTAGAGGGGAAGAAGTGTGGCCAGAGAAATGAGAGATGAGATCTGAAGGAGCTGGACAGGGCAGTGAGACGTCTTTGAAAGAATGCTCAATTTGGAGGCAGGTCTGATGGCAAATTCCACCTCAGATACTAGTTCTGGGATCATGGGCAAGTTGGTAGGGATGTCCTGTTTGGTTAAATCAGAACAGCGATAATATTCATATTTTCTCTTTCTCTCTCAAACATATAGTGTGTGTGTGTGTGTGTGTGTGTGTGTGTGTTTGTGTGTGTGTGTGTAGAAATCGCTTTGCAAACAACAAAATGTTTGGTAGATAGGATTATGGATATGGCCAAAAGTTAGTAGCAGAAATTTACACCCTGTGAATTAAGCAGTGTAGGAATTATTATCTCCATTTTAAAGATGGAGTAAGTGAGGCACAGAGTACTTATGTGACTTTCCCCTGTCACCAAGGTAGTAAGATTCTGAGGCAGGATTCCAACCCAGATACCACCTGACTCCAAGTTCACAGCTCTCTCCATTATGTAGTCCCAAATCTATTTGAAAAGCAATATTATGTCAAATGCTGTCAGATTACAGATATTTTAATTAATTTGGGGCAGATTTTAATGACATAGAAATCCTTTCATATTTCATATCCTTATTTAAGGCAACTTTTGTGGTAGATAGAATTGTCAGTTTTATTCTTAATTAACAGTGGGGAGCTAGAGAAACCAAAATGCCAATATCACCTCATCTGCCCTCTCTGATCTCGCTAGAATAGATATGAGCAATAGCAAAGTTAATGCCTGGTTCAGTTTAATTTTGTTCATTAATTTTTTAAAAAGATTCCTTCATTTCACAAATCTGGGCCATGATTTAAAATATTTTCCAATCCCAATTATTAATACATCTATTTCTCTGAAATCCAATTATTCTCCGATTAAGTCCATTCTTTCCAGTTGTAGGTAATTAGCATTTGGATAATATTATGTGCTCTTGAGTCATTATTTTGTAACACACCAGATGAAAAATATGCAAGTGTCAGATAAAACAGTCTGTGCTGTTTCCCTTTGCATGAGACACATATTCATAAAAGAAAGCACAGAAGAAGAGGTATGAATTAAGTTACAGGCATAAAGAAGGAATGGTCCAAAGACCTTTTCACCTACAGTGAAGGATTTTTATTGACTCATTCTGACATAAATCAGCATATAAAAATCTCTCTTGCTGGTATATCAGGACAAAAATGGCTAACAAGGATCCCAGATAATTCTGTCTGTCTGTTTCTGTCTCTCTCTATACACATATATACTACCTACCTATCTATCATCTATCGGTCTGTCTGTCTGTCTATCTATCGATGTATCTATGTATCTATGTATCTATCTCTCTCTCTCTCTATCGATCCATTCATCCACCTACCCACTCACCCATCCATCTAGAAATATGTTATATATAGAAATCTCTCTGTCTCTGTCTCTCTGTCTCTCTCTGTCTCTCTGTCTCTGTCTCTGTCTCTCTGTCTCTCTCTCTCTCACACACATATTTGCGTCATTAAGCTTTTACTGTTGTCAGTTCTCTTTTGTCTTCTGTAGGTATCTGAAGGATCATGAGTATAAATCACATTCTTAGGAGAAGGGAATAGTTTCAGAAAGCACAAGTGGGTACATTGTAGTTATTGGACCTGAATGATAGAATCATCAGAGGTCATACCCCCAGTGGTACATTATCTTCTCAGACTTTGTGGACCTTGACAATAAGGTCACAGTTCAGGGAGGCACACATAGGACCTTTCCACCTGGCTGCCTTTATGGGATGTGAGATACACCCACAGAATACAGCAAAATCAATCAATAAGCATTTATTAAGCACCCACTTAGGGTCACACACTAAGTGCTAAGGAAACAAAAAGAGGCAAATACAGTTAAGGAGTTTATAATCGAATGGGGGAGACAATAAGAAGGTAAAGTGTATGGTGCTCTTCATTCACTGCAGTCCTGCGGGCATCTATTGGCATCTTCTCTTGCTCCCATTGTATCCTATCCCTCTTTATCCATAGGAGCTTAAGGATCATAGTCTTATGCATATTTAGAACTGGAAAGGATCTTATAGGTGTTCTCATTCAACTCTTTAAGTTTACAGATTGGAAACTGAGGCTCAGAGATATTATGTCTTAACCAAAGCCACACAGGTAGTAAATGGCAGGGATTTGAACCAAGTTTTTTTACCCTAAGGCCAACATCCTCTTTTCTGTGGGTCAGTATCATCATCCTCATTGTCATCATCATCACCATCATCATCATCACCATCACCACCATCATCACCACTGCCACCATCATCTAAATAACATTTATATAATACTTTGAGGTTTAGAGTCCTTTCTTTAAGATAAACCCTTATGGTGGGGGGGGCACAAGCATAATTCCCATTTTACAGATGAACGAACTGCTAACATGAGATGAAAATGACTTGCCCAGGATCACATAACAGCTATATATGACAGACTAAAACTCCATTCTCCTAAACCCAGGTTCATATATCTTTATGACACCAAAATGCCTTTAAAGCCAGCAGTTTATATTTTAGCATTCCTTTGAACTTTGAAGGTGATAGTTAAAATTTATATCTGGCTTTAAGGCTTACAAAGTGCTTCACAAATGTCCCATTTGATCTTCACAACAACTTTGAGAGGTAGGTGCTAATATTATCTCCATTTTACAGATGGAGACTGAGGAAAGTGACTTGTTCAGGGTCACAAAGCTAGTTGATGTGTAAGACTGGATTTGAACTCAGGTCTTCCTGATTCCAGGCCCACTATTTTATCTATTTTTCCACCTGGCTGCCTCTATTAAGACACTGGAGTTTATGGTATAGTGATGTAACAAGGAACAAACAATGCTTTTAGGAAAATCACTTTGACAGTTCTTTGGAGGATGAATTGGAGTAAGGAGAAACTGGAATTAGGGGGACTTATTAGGAGGTTATTTAAATAGTTTAAGCAAGAGGGAACGAAGACTTCCACTAAGGTGAGAGAGAAGGATGGATGTGAGAAATATGGAAATAGAAACAGCACAACTTGACAACTGATCGAATAGTGGGGTGAGGGAGAGTATAAAGTTGACTCTAACAATGAAGTCATGAACTTGGGTAACTGGAAATATGGTAGTGCCTTCAGCCACCACACAAGCATCTTGTAGTCACAGCTCCTAGCACAATGCATGACAAAGATTAGGTTCCTGCTAAATGCTCACTGAATTGAAATTACAAAATAGAAACTTAGTTTGGCATTGAAAATTTATCTCAGCACGGATCTAATCTACTTTTCTTTCTTATTTCTATAACGTGTGTGGCTTGGTGCTGTCATGTTCTTCGTATACAATATGTGCCTCTACGTAGGCCTGTCTAGATCTATCCAAAACAATAGGTGTTTCTGGCATCTACTCCCCAAAAGAGATTGGGACCAGAACTTAGTCACTTTGTTCTACTCAGAGATAGAAAGTTGGGCTAGAATTATATCTATATGCTTCCTGAAATATTGTTAATATAAAGGAATTACTTTTTAGGTTCAAACTATACTCCTGACCGCTATTCTTTTTTTTGCTTTTTGGAGGGGGAAGGGCAGGGCAATTGGGGTTAAGTGACTTGCACAAGGACATACAGCTAGTAAGTGGTAAATGTCTGAGGTCACATATGAACTCAGGTCTTCCTGACTCCAGGGCTGGTGCTCTATTTACTACATCATCTAGCTGCCCCTATTCTTTTTTTTAAGAGGGGAGGCGAGGCAATTGGGGTTAAATGACTTGCCCAAGGTCACACAGCTAGTACATGTCAAGTATCTGAGACCTCATCTAAGATTTTACCCCTTTACCATTGAATATTAATTTCACAATGAACGTACATAACAAAAAATTATCCAAGTCAATATTAAAAATGAAATCTCAGAAAATATATGCAGGAGATATATGTCAGCCAATACAAAGTGGATGTGATCTATTTAGAATGAGATAACTCAGTTCACCCATGAGTTTTAAATTTCAAGGAGAAATTCCCTGACATCTTTAGAGTAGGATTGCTAGCTCTTCTGACCTTTTACAAGTCTTTCTGTAGCAATATGAAGAGAGTTTGGAATGGTATGTCTTCTCTTTCAATAGTGAAGTTGAAGAAACTAGTTCTCTTCTCTCATGCTCTCATCAACTTTGGCCTCTCCTTCACCTCCGTGTTGGTACAAGTCATTGAGTAATCAAACTCCAGCAATGAAAGAGAATCCCATACCCATCTCCCTTTGGGCCCAAAGTTGCTCTTCTTGTTATTCAGCCATTTACTTCAGATGCATAAGCCTTCTTGCTGCTCCCCAACCTTGGAGTTGATGATGATGATGATGATGATGATGATGATGATGATGATGATGACAGCTAGCTTAGCTTTCAAGTCACCTCACAAATATTATTTCCTTATATCCCCAACAATCGTGGGAGATAGATATGACTTTCTCCCCAGGATACAGATGAGAAAACTGAGGCAGACAGATATTAATGTATTTGTCCAGTATCACACAGATAGTAATGGTTTGAAGCAGGATTTAGACTCTGGTCTTTCTGTGTCCAGATCTAACACTCTATTCCTTGCTGCTCAGACATTCCTTCTGTTCCTGCAGTTTTGAACTATGGATACTCAGTACTTGGAATGTTGTTCTAATTTCCTTTAAGCATCAGTTCAGGTGCCACTCCCACCAAAAGCCACTCCTCATCCTCTTACTTGCTAGCTCTCTCTTTTTTCTCATGCTTTGGCCAAATCTGGCTTTCTGTAATGTCTTATCATTCCCCTTATTTCTGTCCTCTGAGACAATTAGGAAAAACACAAACTTTGTTTCACATGTCAATCTTCAAATACTTGTAAAACAGGTCTCGGGTTCCCCCAGTCTTCTCTTCTCCATGCTAAAACTTCCCAGATCCTTCAGTTGATATTTAAGTGCAATGTTCTCTAATTACTTACTGTTGATGTCTAATTTTTTTCCATTTTCACACATTTCAGTCTGCAGACAGCATTCTTTCCCCTAGTCTTGGACAAATGGGAGCTGATTTCTGATTGGATGATTCTCATGCACAGTGGCCTATTTGTTCCCATTGACCATTTGATGTGACTCTTGGATGACCTGTCAAGCAGGAAAGAGAATTTTAATGAGATTCCCAAAAGGATGGAGCACAGCTTAATGACAGAAGGAGAAAAAAATGTTCAGGTATTGGCATGGAAAGGGGAGGAAATGACTATGACAGATTGATTAACAACATACTGGCAGGGATGGCTGCATGTGGAAATTGATTTTTCCCATTGAAGATAACCCAGATCGATCTGAAAGCTATTCTTGGAATGCTTATGTAGAGCAAATGATTGAGCTATTTAATGCAGCAGATCGGTGACCAAACTCCGACTATTGATGCAATGGCAAATGAGCATCCTACTTGATGCCTTGTGCTCAACTTGGCTTACTGTTATCACTGTTGTAATTCTAAAAGACAGTTCATGGTGAGAAAAGATCACGAAGACAGTACGGATTAGGAGGACATGCTTTTTTTTCTTCTCTACTTGTTAGTCAATGCTACTAATGTCATGGGAAGAATCACGGAGATGGTCTGGCTCTCTAGTACACCATGCTTCTTCTCATAGCATCATCTAGAACCAATTCTACCATTATTTAGCTAAATTCTGCTCTGTAGGAGACAGTGTCGAGAAGGAGTATGGCATATTGGGCAGACGTCAGCTGGCTTTGGAATCATGACCTGGATTCTAATCGTGACTGGCACACATTAGTTATATGATACTGTGCAAGCTACATAACCTCTTAATGTCTGCAGAACTCTCCCCCTCCCCCGCCCAGACCAAGGACTTGCCAGTCTGCATAAGTGAGGGAAACCAGGAGTTTTCTATTGCCAGGAAATCATTGGCACTTAACAAATTGGTTTAGAGCTAAGGTAGTGCAGTAGATAGAGGGCTGGGCCTGAAGTCACAAAGATTTACCTTCATGAGTTCAAATCCAGCCTCAGACACTCACTAGCTGTGTGACCTAGGAAACTCACTTAACTCTGTTTGACTCAGTTTCCTCATATGTAAAATTAGCTGGTGGAGGAAATGGCAAACTACTTCAGTATCTTTGACAAGAAAACCCCAAAAGAGATCATGAAAAGTCAAACATGACAAAGGATTGATCAACAAGAGATTTGACCTATAATTTCAATAGTATAGGGGTCTCCTTGGTGAAGAAACATTCTATCAATGCAGCCCTACACCTATTCTGCAAATTATAGTCTTAGAGAATTTTCTAGAACACTGAAAGTTCAAGTGACTTTCCCAGGGTCGCACAGTCAGGACATATCAGAGGTGGGGGTTGAACTTAGTTCATCTTGCTTCTAAGGCTGAATCTATCTCCTATACCACAATAAAAAAGAGGAAATCATGAAATACTGAGCTTTCTGTATCTCTTCATACATCATCGGCTTGTTGAAATTATTTTTGGCTTGTCATGCTTTGTCCTTTAGGCTTTTAAGCATCATGCTGACTTCGGCTTCTTTTTCCTTTGGTCTCCCCAAAGGGCCTAGTATAGTACTCTATTCTCACCAATGATGAACATAGTAGTATATCTTCAATGGCTTTGAAGGTTATAGAAATGGGAAAGTAAATTCTAAATGATTCCTTTAGCCTTCTATCAATTGTAATAATGGCTGACTTTTGTATATCACTTTAGCATTTATAGAATACTTCAGCATGGTACAGGAAATAGATAGGAAAGATCTGGATATAAACCCTTATTCTGCTGCATGCTTCCATGTGGAAATGACAGCTAGACATCCTCACTCCTTTGCTTTTCTTTTGGCTCCCCTCTTGACTCTCTGGACTTCTTTATCATTCCTAAGAATTCCCCCAGAGGCAATCAAGGTTAAATGACTTGCTAAGTGTAATGGAACTAGTAAGTGTCTGAGGTCAGATTGGAACTCAGGTCTTCCTGACTCCAGGGCTGGTAGAATTCTTGAGTCTGGAAGATGTTTCCCATCATGAGAGGTCTTTTTGCCCTGTGACCCTCCATCTCCTCCAACTCCCATTCTTGAATTCCTCCTAGAACCTTAATTTTGAAGAACAGCCTAGATTAGTTATGTCCACCTCTTCACTCCTCTTCAGAATCTATTCCTCCACCATTCCGACCCCAAGTACCTTCCCTTCTCCCCCATGACCCTCTCTTTCTTGTGCTCTCCTCCCCCATTAGAATTAAAGTTTCTTGAGGGACAGGGAAAGTCATTTTTTGCTTGTATTTATATTCCTAGTACATATAAGTGTTTAATAAATACTTGTTGACTTAATGTTGACTAGATTCTCTGGACCTCAGTTTCCTTATTTATAAAAGAAAATGATTAGATTGGATGGTCTTAGAGATCACTTCCAACTCTTAATTTGGTGAACTTTTTCCCACCTCACAATAGCCCCCAGTAGGTGGGTAGGTCAGATACCACTGCTGCTCTTTTACAAGTGAGAAAAACCAGGGTTCAAAAAGGTATAGTGACTTGTACTAGTCATACAGCTACCAAATGCCAAAGCTGAGACTTCAGCTTGAGTCTTCTGATTCCAAATCCTGGTCATGCTAGTCTCTTTTCACTAAACCAAATTCCACTAAACCATGACATCAAATACATCATGAAACTTTGATATCCAGGCATGGGAACTACATCCATGAAGACAGATCCCAATCAATCCCAACACCTAAGTAAAATCCAAGAGGTTGTCTGAGACTCACAAGAATTAAAGGATTTGTGTGAAGTCACAGGATGGAATCACAAGATTATAGATTTAAACCTGGAAGAGAGCTCAGAGGCTGAATCCACTGCTTCATAATAGAGAGGAAGAAACTGAGACATAGAGTGATGTGCCCAGGATCACGGAGCTAGTAAGGGTCTGGGATCATATCTGAAGGCAGGTCTTTCTGGCTGTAAATTCCAGTGCCCAATCTACTACTTCATAATGCTGATGTATAATCTGGCTCATATGTGATGCTGTCCCATTCTCCCAGAAATCATAGGATTATAGGATCCTGAATTAGAGTTAGAAGGTATCTTAATATTAATTTAGACCAACTCCCTTATTTCTGATTTGAAGAAACTAAAGCTCAGAAAAACATGACTTATCCAAGCACTAGGGGAAATATTTGGGAATTTGAGTCCACATGTTTTGAGTCTATATTTGGTATTGTTTATAAAATGTCACACTGCCTCCACTGATTGGATTCCACTGAACTGTATTGCCTCTAAAAGGACAAAGGGTCAGTCATGGGTTTGCACTCAGGACTTTTTATCCCAAAGCAAGCATCATGTTCTTGGAGCAAAATTGTGCAGAGATAGGGAGAAGTGCTGTACAAGACTCAAGAATGAATTTATTAATACAAAGATACAAAGCATGGAATATGCAAGTCAATTTATTTGAGTTGCTTGACAATACCTTCACAGCCGAGGTAGCTCAACCATAAATTCATCCGTTCTTTTATACATATTCAATCCAAGTATAAAGAGCACACACATCGTGAGTTGAATCAAACAGGTAGATGGAATTGCCAAGAGCCGATTTAGTATAAAATCCAATCGATATAAATTGTAAGAAGATGCACAGACATTTATCAAAACTACTCAATCAAAAAGCTCATCAAGAGAAATGTTCTTCGAATGTCTAGAATAACCTGCCTGGGTCAGTGTTATACTGCCATTGTTGATTTAGCTTGCTTAATTTCCTATGGATTTAATTCACTAGTCAGGATTTTTGGATAACTTTATAGTATTTTCTTTGGGAGTTTTGCCCAAGAAACTTGCTTCCGAATGTTACTTAGCATAGTCTTAGGGGAAAAAATTCTTTATTTTTTCAGGAAAAGGTAGTTACTTCTCTGGTATATATCTGTAGACAGCAGAAGATGAATTTTGTTATTCTTGTAATAATGGACTTTGGTTTCTGTATCAACTATATATTACTAAGTCCCAGTCACATGTATCTGCCACCAAAAAAAGTACATAGGATATTCTTAACTGTACAATGTTCCCCCAAATCAGGCTGATAATAATGATAATTAATAAACAATTATTAATGATAATAACAGTAATGATAGTAATAATAAAAAATAACACCAGGAATTCACTGAACGGGAACCACATTGACCATGCTTTCCCTACTTCTCAAAGACTTAGGCAGTATTTAAAAAATCTTCTAGATATAGTTGGAACCCAGGAAGTCTAGGACTAAGTTTAATAATTTATAATGATTAGTTACTTCCACCCACCTCCTTGGCAATGAACAAAGGGTTCATAGAACCCAGAACAGTCATAGGAAAAGGGGTTAGCTCCTAATGTGGCCATTTATTGGCTCACATTTATGCTTCAGACAGCAACATTTCATCCTCCCTCTGATTGCTTCCTGGCACGCTATTATTCATTGACTGGACTGGACTCTGATTTGCTTTTCCATTCATTTTAAATGAAATGGTATGATATACTCAAGGTCAACTCTACCATATAGCTACATTTTTCTCTCTACCCTATTTCCTATTTATTTTTTTGCTGATTCCTTGACTCTCCCTGTCACTATTGGTGTTCAGATTCTTCAGTGGTCAAGAATTATGTCACTTCCTTTTTCAATTGCTTCCGATAGACAGCCATACTTGGGTATTCCCTCTTCCCCCTTGTCCTAGTACATATGGCAATGCATATATGTTCCAGCTATTATCTATGTAGACTACAAAATAGTAATGCTAGTTATATGCTGGCTAACAATTTCTGTTGACCAGTGGGGCATGCCTAAGCTTTGGATCGAGACAACAATATCTGCCTATTCTGGGGACAAATGAGTGTCTCCTGTCTAAACAATGAATAGATATTAATTTATCACTTACTGTGTACCCAATATTATTTTGTGGTGGCTATAAATATGTGGTTCCTATCTTTAGGAACACCCTATGTCCAGATAATTTTTGAACTGTATTCCAGGGCTCTAAAGGGTATGAGGTGTTTTGAGGCCACTCGGTGACATTTTGTATACAGCATCACACTTGTAGTCAGAAAGACCTGAATTTGAATCCCGCCTCAGATTCTGAGTAACTGTGTGACCCTGGCCAAGTCACTTAGCCTCTCGGTCTATTTTATCTGCAAAATGGCTTAATAATGACAGCTGCCTCCCAGGATTGTTGGGAGGATCAGTTTAAGTGGGACTAACAACTGTCTTGTTCTGGGTACTATTTCTTTCTTTACACAGCATAATTCACTCCCAATATTTAAATTTTACTGTTATTGAAAATAAGATTATGGAGAAGAATGTGAGTGGTGTGTGTTGTGCCAAGGACACAGTCAATTTATTTGGGGGTTAGAAGACCTGGTTTACATCCCATTGCTTATGGCTAGATTCTTCTGAGCAAGGATGTCACAAACATCTTAAGAATTAGAGTCATTTGAAAATAGAAGAATAGAATCAACTTTCTCAGGAGGTGCTGAATTGTCCATTGATGATCATTTTAGAATGGAAGCTGAATGATCACTCAAATGATATGTGGCACAGAGGATCCTTTTCCACAAATAAATTGGACTCAATGGCATTAAAGACCCTTCAAACTCTGGGATTCAGGGATTTTATCAATTGAAAAGTAATACCCATGACCACAAGTTTTTATTTGGAAGCTCTTTAAAGAAATCTTTCTTGCATTGATCTCCTTTCCATCCACACTGCCACCACCCTAGTTCACATCATCATCATGTTTGGGCTCTCCCGTTCCAGTCTGATCTCTAATCCATTCTCCACAGTGCTACGGAAATAATCTTTCTAAAGTGGAGGTCTGATCATGCTCCTCTCCTGCTGAAATATCATCAATGGCTCTCTTTTGCTTCTAGGATCAAGTACAAACTTGGTGGTTGGCCATTCAAATCCCCCTCACAAGCAGACACTAACCTGCTGTCATAAAAGCTTTAGATTTCCTTTCTATTCGGCTTCAGTACTGTTCTTTCATTTGAGAGGAAAAATCACGTAGGCAGTTGAGGCTTTCCTTATAGTATAGAATTTAGTTGATATTTCCACTGATTAATTCAAGGTGATTAACTGGTATGAGGTAGAAGAATTTTTGGCTTAGTTTTAAGATAACAGTTTGCCAGATATACATTCCTATCTCCTGTCTATGTTTGTTGATCAATTTACATTGACTAAAGGACATGGTAACATATTCTGGGGCTTCCATCAAGTTAGTTGGAATCAAACTTCTTGAGTGAACAGTGAGCCCAGAGAGAGCATTCCAGTCCCAAGTGGTTCCTAAGTATAAACCATTTGGGGCATAGGGGACAGAGAGCACCACAGCCTTAACCTACATTTCTCCCTTACTTCTACAAGGCTGAGGTAGGATGCAGTAAACTTCAAAGAGTCTGGAGGATTTGGAATTACTCATCTTTGCATGACTATTTTAGTCACATCCTTATAACAGGTGGTAGTAGTATCTGCATTAGGAGATAAAGACAGACTACATATAGATTCAAAGCTCTACAAAGGTGGGGAGAGGAAGAAGGAATTATACCATATCCAAGGAGAACATCTCGAAGACTTCACTCAAACGTCTTGCGGAACTGTTACATTTTTCTACCTGTGCTCTCAAACTTGGCCCACTTTCTCCTGAACTCTATGTTTATATGTCACAAGCTATTGGAGAGAATATTTTATACCCACTGGTCTTACTATTCTCTCTCAATAAATACTCCTTTCTGTAAGCTACTTAAATCTGTTTCACTAACACATATAAACCAGTAATTGTTGGGGGAAGAACCCTGGTGGGGGCTTGTGAACTACCTTTTCAGAAACAAAAACCACCTTCAGAACTAATCTTAGAACATTGTGGGCATATATAGTAGCCATGTTCTGTGTACCCCATCCATCACTGTGAATGCAATTTGGGATAATAGCTAGAAATAACAGAAATAAACCTTCTTTAAAGCACCCTGGGTTGTTTTAGGAGCATTTTAAAAGTAGTATTTTTTCTTTTTAAACATTCACAGTGAACTTTTAGAAGACAATGTTACTTGGGGCAGCAGCATGACATAGTGAGTGGCTAATGTCTTGGATCTAGAGTCAAAGGACCTTGATTCAAATTCTAGTTCTGCCTGTAACTTCCTTGGTCTTGTCCAAGTGATTTAACTTCACTGGGCTCAGTTTACTTCTCTACCCAAGAACATGTTGGACTGAATGACCTTTAGAGCTTTTTCAAGCTCTAAATTGGTGATTTTTGTAGTTATTTATTTTTATTTCTTATTGCTTAATAAACTTGTAATAAATGACCCTTCTGATGGAAGTAAAATATGCACCTGTTTATTTATCACTGTATTTTAAATCTCTGTCTATTTATTCTCCTATCCTGCTCCTCCTTACCACAGTGTGTGAGCAAATAGCTCAATTTGCAAGACTGACTGTGTCATATCTTTTCCTCAATAGAATGTAAAGATCCTTCTTTGTGCATCCCAAATGCCTACTCTACTATAGTATGTGCTTAATAAATGTTTATTGATTGATTATATGAAGTGATGGTTTGGGGCAGGCAAGTAGAAAAGACTACTCATTTCTTTATATTTACTTGTGTAGAGCAGTTGTAGGTGGGCAGGCTTATGGGTGTTTATTGGGATGGTATATTTGGGAAAATGCATTCAATATGATTATTCTTCATGGATTTTGAACATTGGTAAACTTATGGAGGGGAAACTCTGAGACTTTATGAAGCAGTAAGACAAGAGTATCTGTAATCTCCTATTCTCCTTGGGTCTGATAATGTTCTTAGACTGCCACTCCATTCATTCCAATGCACTTATCATATTCTATTTTTAAAATTATTTGCATAACTCTCATAATTCTTCTTATAAAATGGCACACTTCTTGAAAGCAGGAATTCATAATTTTTATAGATTTATAATTTTTGAACTATCAATGCCCAGTCCACTGTTTTTGGGGGGGGAGGGTTACGATATTATTATTTCATAGACCTCATGGGAATAATATTCAAAATGAGTATATTTTTACATGATGGGAAAAGGATAGTTATAAATAATTTCAAAGAAGAACAGGGGTCAAATAAATCATCAGGAAAAAATGATTGGGACACATAGCAAGAGTAAAGCAACAGGTAGACAGCCAGAGGACTCTGCTGACCTACTTGAAAGTTTCTGAGGAATTAAGGAAGGCCTTTAACACTTAGATGTACTCCTGTAGTGTATTTATGCAAGGGCATTTACAAAAGTTTTGCAGGATGAGGCAGCCGTAAATGGGCTGCTTTCTATGTTATGGAGGTGAATGTTGATGTCACAGATGCATCTGTGTATTGCAGAAATGGAGTATTTATGGTAGTAATAAAACATGAATTGCCACATATTTTTGCCTTTCTTTGTATCTCCAGCATTTTGTTAGTTCTTGGCATATAATAAAGATCATAAATGTTTGTTCCCTGATGAACTATCAGGGCATATGCTAGATAGGGCACTGGGAAGTTTGGGATAGTTGCCCAGGCAGTTGGGCTGGATATTGCTTTAAAGGGAGGTTATTCTAGGGACATGACAGGAGGTTAGAGTCCCTCCCCTCCAACTCTTCACCAGCTAGCATCACCAGTTCGCCTTTCCGCCTTTCCCCAAAACCTTCTTGGCCACAGTACATAGGCACATACGATCAGGACCAAGAACAATGCCCAAAGCAAATAAAACCATTTAGGGAAGGCATTCCAGAGTCTAAGCCTGTGACTACATTAGACAGAACAAATTAGTGGATCCAGGCAATTCGCAGAGCAAACAATTAATTCATATAAACACTTTAAATTAATCATCAAACAGGACAACATTAATCAGTTCATCCAGTAACATAAGCTGGTCACTTTAGTCAAAGTGGTTAAATGAGCAGATTGTTAGGGACACTACTTTAGTATCCTTGGAGTACAAGGTGAGATTGGGGAGTACAAGAAAACCTGATATTCATTTGGTAATGTTAGAAATTAGTACATGATCTTCAACTTGAGCTAGCAAGAAAACTGATTTGAAAACCAAAGACAGTTAACTTGGGGAAAATGAACTTGGTCACGTGGCTGTTCATCTATAAACAGAGTTGAATCACTTGTTGCTGCTGTTTTGTTTGAAATTCATTACAGAGTGCATTTTGGGCCATCTCCAACATGTGGTGGAAAGATCTCTTTTTAAGCAATTATATTTTTAAGAAACAGGCTCTAGATGGAGATATTTATCTATAGCTCTTTTGTCTTATTTTCTCAAAAGCCAGGCTGAAAAATACCACGAATGGGTGCAGGAAAGTAAATTAGAATTATTCCTCATCTTTAAGTCTACTGATGACTCATAGAAATGATTTAGAATATTATTTAAGGCAGATAAGATATGAAAAATGTTTTTGAAATGTTAATCCAGATAATTTATTAAAGTGGGGCACTGCAGTATAATATCTCTTTATTGTATTTTTTCCCTAAAGAAGACATAAACCAGTTGCCTTTTTATATAAAATAGATTTAATCAGAAATACAAACGAGTTACAGTATTTCACTTTATTTCACCAAAATCTGCATATCTAAAACAACTAAAGGGAATGGGAAATCTAATTCACACGCACACACTCACCCCGCCTCCACACATGAAGATTCACAAACGTTCTAGGTGTCTATTTTATGAAACCTGTATGAAATACAGCATGGTGCAGTGCAGAGAAAGCTTGCTTCAGAGCTAAAGAGATTTCTGTTTCTAATACATACTGGCTGTGTGACCCTACCCAAGTAACTTAACTGCTCAATACTCTATGCAGCTATCTAGAGAAGGAGCTCATATGCCTTGGGAGAGAGAGCGTCCTCGCTTGGGAGATCCACATACAAGTCTGGTCTCTATTCCTTTATGTATCCAAATTAATTTTTAGATGGCAAAAAATCTGATATCTATTTTCAGAGACTTTATAAAACCATGAATTCTATTGTTTAGTTGGTAGGACTCCCCATCTGCATACAGAAGCTAATTTGTCTCATACTGGGGAGGAAGGGAAGGTAAGATGAAATTGGACCTGTCTCCTCAAGGTAACTGGAGTAACCTTGAAGCATCGCCATACAATGGAAAGAATGCTAGAGTGGAAGCTAAAGAGTTGAGTTAGAATCACACCTGAGTGGCCTTGGACTAGTCATTTAACTTCCCTTTAAAATGAGGGAAAGGCAGGCAAAATGATCTGTAAGAGGCATTCAAGCTTTGAATCTATTTATGAACCTTTGGGGTAGAGGGTCATAGGTTCTATAGCATAAAGGATGTAATATTGGACCAAGGGCTAGGAAACTTAAATGGTAAGACTAGGTACAGTGGAAAGAACATGGAATTTGTAGTCAAATGATGCACGTCTGTCACTTTCTACCTATGTAAATCTTGAGTGAATCTCTATTTCTCTGAACCTCAGTTTCTTCATCTGTAAATGAAGAGCTCTAACTAGATGGCCTCGGAGCTTCCTTACTAGACTAACTCTAAGATCTTATATTAATTTTTGTGACTTTTGCAGAACTTACAGAAATGATGATACATAGGCAATCAGTAAAATGGGCCCTTGAATCTCTTCAGTTTGGGAATTTTTTCTAACACTGCTTTGATTCTTCTTCATTGTTATTTCCTGCATGGAAATTTTTCAGAATAGGTTACCCTACCTGGGCTACCTCCTGACCTTCATTGCCTTTTGGAATATTTTCTTCCTTTCTGTCCTCCTTTTTTCTAATGGATGTTGATTAGTCTCGCATTATTTGAATGTCCCTTCCTTTGGTATTTCTCCTGAAGCCTTGGAAAACTTCTTGTTTCTGAATTAAATTATTGAACTGAACACTTTATGTTGTGAAGTTTGTGGCATTGGGTTTTTTTTGGAGGTGATCTATGAATTCATTCAATTAGAATTTCATTATCAACATTTAGATATTCTGTACAATTCTCTTCTATTATTTTCTTCCTTGTGGCGTTGAGGTTTTTGTCTTGTCCTTTTCTTCTCAGAGACCCATGGTCCTCAGGTTATTGATACAAATCCTGTCATTGAATTTAGTATGTTTTGCTTGCATAGGGAGCATATTTTTATGTTATTATTTTCTGAGTGCCTTCATCCAGGTTGTTCTGAACTTCTGTGTACTTGCATTCCTGAACTATTGTTCTCTCTCTTGTTTCGTTGGTGAGGTTTGTCATTGAAGATTCAAGTTTTTCAATTCTATTCATTATTTTTATGGTACACTACAAAAATTCTGTGCTTATAATTTGTATTTCTATTTCAAAGCATGTTGTTCCATGTTCTCAAATTCCACAGGATCGTCTGTTTCATCAAATACTGCATCATTTTCCTTTATTCTGCAGCATTTATTTTTAGATGCCTAAACTAATTTATTAGATGTGTAGGCCTCCTTCCCTCTCTCTCCCTCTCCCTGTCACTCTCCCTGTCCCTCTCCCATCCCTCCCTCCCTCCCTCTCTCTCTCTCTCTCTCTCTCTCTCTCTCTTTCTCTCCATCTCCCTGTCCCTCTCCCGTCCATCCCTCCCTCCCTCCCTCCCTCTCTCTCTCTCTCTCTCTGTCTGTCTCTCCATATATGTACACACTACATATAGTATATACATACATACATACATATAAATATATATATACATACCACACAGGTGTGTGTGTGTGTGTGTGTGCGCATGTGTGTGCTGTGGCAGTTAGGTGGTGCAGTAGATAGAGTGTTAGACCTAGATTCAAGAAGACTTGTTTTCCTGAGTTCAAATCTGACCTTAGAAACTTACTATCTGTATGACCCTGGGCAAGTCACCTAACCCAATTTGCCTCAGTTTTCTCATCTGTAAAGTGATCTGGAAAAGGAAATGGTAAACCACTCCAGCACTTTTGCCAAGAAAACATCAAATGGGGTCCTGAAGTGTTGGGCATGACAGAAACAAGTGAACAAAAATACACATATGAATAAACACACACATACATGTATTATATATTTACATAAGGTCTGATTTCAGTTACTTGTGCTTGCTGCTGAATTCTAAGTTCTCTCAGATGCTGCTAAATTGGCCCAAGCTTTGTAAATCTCTGGTCCTCAGCCCCAGCATGGGCCCTCTCTTACCATCTTTACCCTGTTGAAACTCAGTTTCCTCACCTTCCAAATGGGGATAATTATTGCTGCTTGACCCTACATGGCTTTATCAGTTGTTTTAAGGATCAAATGCAATAATGCTGGGGAACGTTTTTGAAAACAGATAAGAATTACTTTGTATCTGTATGGTGGCCGTATTTTGCTTGAAGCCAAAGATGAGAAGTAGAGGGGACTCCTCCCGTGTGGCAGAGCCCAGGACCCAGGAGTCAGGCCTCATGGTTTCTACTCCTCAGGGTGCTTTTGATCTTGAAAAGTCAACTGCTTTTTCTGTACCTTTTGTTCCACATCCTATAAAAATGACTATGGGGAAAGCACCAGATGTGAAACCTTCTGTAAGTACAAAGTGCTGTTATAATTAGCCACAGGAGACTGCTTTGTTCCAAGAATCCTGGGCCTCCTATAATGCTAGTCAGTATCCATTTCATTATGTCTTTCCAGGGTGGCACCCAGCCCCCAGAGTGCCCAACTTACTCTCTTTCTTTTCATTGCTTGGTGGCTGAGTCTGGGAGGTGGATGGGGTCATCTGGGAGGGGAGGCAGGACTAGGAATGAAGGAAATTATGCAGCTGGAGCAAAAAGACTTTTGAGAGGCAAACTGAATGTCTCCAAGTACCGAAAGGACTGTCAGGAGACGTATTACACATGTTCTTCTTGGCCTCAGAGGTCAGAAAAAGGATTGGAAACAGCAAAGAGACAAATTTAGGCTTTATATCAGGACAAATTTCTTAATAATTAAAGATGCAAAGAAGTAAAACTGGATGCTTTGAGAGGCTCTTGATTACTTCTCAGTGGAGGTCTTCAGGGTCAAATCATGTCACTCCTTTGCTCAAGAAACTTCAGTTGCTCCCTATTACTTCTAGGATAAAATATGAATTGTTCTGTATGGCATTAAAAGCCCTTCAGTCTGATTCCAACATATCTTTTGAATTGTGTATTTATTTCTCTCCTCCCCACCTCCATCACCCACTTAACCCATTTGGTTGAAGGACATGAAGGGAGACCAAAGTTCCTTCTTAGTGACTCAAACTCATAGTGACAATTTTCCTTCCCCCAAATTTTCCTTGTCCACCTTCCAAATGAGTCATTAGCACCAAGGACAGCACATGTAGCAAATACAGGTAGTCATGGGTAGGGGGGAGAGGGAGACGGGAGGGAGGGAGAGAGTGTATAAATCAGTGGATTCAGTCAATTAACTAAGTAAAAATGGCAGCTGAGTTGGAATTTGAACTCAGTTGTTCCTTATTCTAAGTCCAGTGTTCTACCCGCAACATCATGCTGCCTTACAAATACTAGGGTGTTCACTTCCAAAACATGAAAGTATTAGCACCCATTATTTATTTCTTATAATTTCAGATTGTATAGAATTCAGAATTCTTAGCTTCAGATGTAGTGTTGATCAGGTTTGGTGCTTCCCAAAACTATAATGGAGATCATAATATTCATGGAATTATAGAATTTCACAATTTGAAAGGACCTCATTGATCCTCTTACCCAAACCCCAACCAAAAAGAATCCTCACTGTGACAAATGACTCTTCATCTTTTGCTTGAAGACTTCCACTAAGGAAGGACCAACTATTTCTCAATATATACAGTTCAACTTCCAGGTAGTTCTAATTGCAAGGAAGGTTATTTTTTTCCCCTCCCTCCTGTCATCAAGCCTTAATTTGACTCTTTGGAATTCGTGCTTACTGCTACTGATTCTGTTCTCTGAGACAAAAAAAATCTAATACTTTTTTCACATAATTCTCCTTCAAACTTTTCTTTGGTGTGCTTTCATTTGACTTTTCTATTCTTTTTTTTTTACCTTCAACCCCAAGAAGAGCCCAGTGCTCTTCTACTCTTCCAGGCTTTCTCCTGCAGCATACAACACTGTCCTCTCTGGCAACACCCAATACCTGGCTCATGTTTTACCACTTTTAAGTTTATCTGCCCCATGTCCCCTGCCCCATTACTTCAGTTTCAAATTGGTCCTCATGCTGGCAAAACTCTGATAATCTATTCATTAGATTGTTATATGGTAACTCACCTACGTCAACTTAGAAATAAGAGAACTGAGGTCAAGGGAAGTGAAGTGACTTCTTTGAAATCATATAGGTAGTGAGGAAGAGATCTGACCTTGGAGAACAGATGTGACAAACTCCAAGTAGCATGTTATTCCAGACTGCCTCTGATGATGGGGTGATGGAGAGTAATGAGTTTCAGTGCTTTATATAACACAAGGACAAGTCTTCTTGGGAGGTTTTACAGAAGATGAAGGGATTCAGTGCTGGGACTGGGCAGTGTATGGTATTTGGGTAGGTAGAGAAGAGGTTGGAAGGCAATTTAGGGGAGCAAGTAATGGTGATGGGATCTAGAATCATATATTTCTGAGATTGCTCAGATCAGAGGCAGATTGTTATAGTAGAAACTGTGAATGGAATTCCCATGGATTTGCAACCAAAGGACATTGGCCCAAATTGAGATTTTCTTACTACTTATGTAACATTGTACAAGTCACAGAAAATCTATGAATCTTACTTGTTCGCCTGTTCAATGAAGACATTGGGCTAGAAGGATTTTAATATCCCTTCCAACTCTAAAACCATGATTGTGGGGTTACAAACCATTTTTTAGGGTTGGAACACTCTTCAGTAGCCATCCATATCATCCTCAAAAAAGCATTGCTACTATGTCACACCTGCCCAGTGGTCATTCAGACTCTGCTTGAAGATCTTCAATGAAGGGGAACCTGTTCCATCCCATGGCAGCCTAGTATATTTCTGGATAGCTCTAAGCATTAGAAAGTCTTATGCTCTAGCACAAATTGATGTCTTTGAAGCTTCTACCCATTGCTCTTGACTCTTTCCTCTGAAGTCAGACAGAAAAGGGCCAAAGCCTCTTCCATTTGAAGGCAGCTCAAATGCTTGAATACAACTCTTATGTCCCTCCAAATTCATCAGTTCTCATATATGATAGGCAAAAGGTCCTCCATCATCCTGACCGACTTTCTCCAAAGGCACTCCAGCTTGCCACAGTCCTCTAGAGCTCAAAAGTAAATGCAGGACTTCACATGATACTAGAGCACAAGACATGCATTTTAAAGCTTCAGAAGCTAAGACCCAGAGAGGGCAAGCAACTTATCCAAAGTTACACAGGTAGTAGGTGGAAAAACTAGCACTCAAATTGAGGAACTCTGACTCCAAATCCAGAATTTCATCACAGAGACCAATTTGCTGAGATAAGTCCAAAGGTTCTGAGCCCCTAGTTCTGGGAACCATTTGAATGACTTCCATTCCCTTGACATTGGCTAACATGCAATTAATCAACTCAGCTCAAAGGAAAAAAGCTTGCTTTTTAAAATTGTATGAAACATTTGAAGACTATTTAAGAATCTTGAGTTGGAAGAATTAACACAAAAATGATTTTTATAAGCTTTGAAAACATTATGACTCAGAGATAAAGTAATAACTTTAAGTGCACTGAATGTTTTATGAGGAGAAAATGAATTAGATGCCAAAGAGAAGTCAGAGATTCACCACACTGTATTGCATCCACCACATTTCATATCTTAACCTCAAGCAATGATCAACAACTTTGAAGGGGAAAAATGTGTGACATGATTTTGATGGCCAGTCATATGACTGAATGGGGAACCATGTGACAAGCCCATTGAGAGCTCTGTCCTCTTCCATGTTCTAACATCATGGACCTCACCTTTATCATAATATGGGTTCCCTCAGAGCCCTCTTCCCTCTTTCTGGCTGCACCTGTAAGTGGTTTACACTCTGTAAGCAGCATAAAAATATGTTGTTGAGTCTAATTATTGGACTGAAACTTTGAACTTATTCTTACTATATTCAGAAGAAAGGATAACAATTGGTATAACATGGTCATGTGGGAATGACATTAGATTTTTAATCCAGAGGCACTAGGGTTCAAATCCTTATTTTTACTAGCTGTGTGATGTCAGTTGCATGGATTTATCCTCTAACCTGTGGGTGGCCAGCACCAAAACAAAGCAGGCTAGAGAGAGAATCAGGAATCAAACAAGTTTAATTTCAAAGTGTGAGAAATGACTTGGCTTGCAAGCAATGGCACATATTCTGGAGTCCCACTTTTAGTGGAAAGGGCCAAGGCAGTGTAGGGAGATCTCAATATATTATACTTATGGCTACACAGTGACCTGTAGCCCTGACAATAAGGGATAACAACAACAAGGTGACAGGTTTGATTCATATCAGGGCTTCCTGACCACAAGCAATTCTGGGATTTTGCTGTGACTGAGATCATCCAGAGGGTGAACACAAAGGACTGTTGTTATGCCAAACTAAGAGCACAGCTTGCTTACTGGGTCTTAGTTCTAGAAAGTAGAGCATCTCTTAATACCTTGACAGTGACTCTGTACAAGTCACTTAGCTTTTCTGAATCTTAGTTTTCTCATATCTAAAATGGGACCATTAATAAATATAATACCTAGCCCAGAGGATTTCTTAAAATAATCACAAAGTTGTGGTAAGAGACAATTGTTATAATATGTGCAAAGCACTTGATCAACCTTATAGTACTATTATGTACTAATATCAGTCATTAGTGATGAGTGATAGGTGAAGAAATCCAAATTTCCTTCACCAAGGAAGAGCCATCCTTTTGCTATACAAAAGTGGAATGGCCTGCTTTGGGAGTCAATGGAGTCCCCATCACTTGAGGTCTTCAGGAAGAAACTAGATAATGATGGATATCTGGAATGGAGCTCAGAAGATCATCTGATCCAATCCATACTTGAACAGTAATATTTTCCATACATCTCTGGGAAATGATTATCCAGCTTTCACCTGGAGACCTCTAGGGAAAGAGACTATTCTAGTTTTAAGAAATGTTATATTTGCTGTTAGACAATTCCTTGTTCTGCCCTCTGGGGCATCATCATTATCATCATCATCATCATCACCACCACCACCACCATCACCATCACCCACCCCTATAACCACCACGAGATCACTAACTTTTATATAACACTTTAAGGTATGCAAAGAACTTTACAAATATTTCATTTTCACAACAACCCTGGGAGGGAGGGTTATTATTATTCCCATGTACAGGTGAGGAAAATTTAATAGAACAAATTTGATTCCTACTTCTAATGCCAGCCTTTCAAATATTTGCAGACAGCTATCATGTCCATTCCTAAGAATTCTCTTCCCAAACCTTCCCAATTTATTCAGACAACTCCTCTGAGGCATGATCTTCAGAGACCTCATCAGCATGGTTACTATCTTCTGGATGCACTTCAGCTTGGTAATATTTTCCCTAAAATGTTGTGCCAAAACTGAACCCAGCACCTTGGATATGATCTAAGCACGGCAGAATGTAGTGGGACTAATGACTGTCTTATTCTGGGTACTATTTTTTTCTTTACACAGCATAATTTTCCATTCTTATTGGGCTGTTATATATCACACCACCGATTAATACATATCAAACTCGTGATCTACTCTAGGCTTCAATCTACTCTATACCTCAACAGCAATCTTGAATAAAAAGTATGTGACAAGTTGTCTTCTAGTCTTTATTTGAACAACCTTGTTGTGGAGGATCCCAGGTTTTTCCAACTCTAAAAGTCCTGATAGTTCTCACCTGTGTGATCTTGGAAAGGTCAGTTAACACCATTGGGTCTCAGTTTCCTCATCTATAAAACCAGAGATGTCACAGTATTACACATTCAGCAACGTAAGGCACCCTGGAGACCATCCCATCTTTCATTTTACAGGTAAAGAAGTCATCCTCACATCCTGTAACTTTCCCATTAGAACATGCACCTCTCAAGTGAATCAATCACTTGACTGGTCTCTTCTGCATCTCATGTAGTATGGCTATAACATTGTCAGCCAGCCAGCCAGTGCTACTACTCTCCTCCCCAAATGGACACCAAGAATAGTGCAGCAGAATGAGTACCTAAGATAGATCTTGGTTCAAATCTTACCATTGATACTTTCTGAATGATTGATCCTGTAGAAATCACTTTATCTCTCTAAATCTAACTTTTCTCATCTATAATACAGGATAATAATACCTACTTAATTTACTCTGAATTTTGCAGGAAATGAGAACAAATGAGTAGCATTTTGCAAACCTAAAAGCACTACATAAATGTGAATTATTTTAATATTACCCAGAGGGCCCTGAGCCAGGGGCCAAGCGTTCTCTTGGCACCCAGCTCTTGTTTCTTTGTCCTGCTCAGCAAATATTCCTTCCAAAAAACAAATGTTGAAGCTTTATAGAAATTTCCTCTTTTTCATAGGCTGTATGTGGGTAATTACTGTCTGTTTAGCTACTGGATTAGAGATTTAATGAGGGTGGGGTGATGAGTTGGATACCTGAATGTGTTGTTAAAGAATAAGAGAACCACAGACACTTCAAGGATTGAAAGTCCCCCAGAGGCCCTCTGCTCCAATGGGAGCTCACCAGGAATCCTGTATAAAAGGTATATGATAAGGGCTCTTCTAGGCTTTTCTTAAAAAGGGAGAGACTAGGACCTCCCAAGACAGTCCATCTCCTTTCTGAGCAGCTTGAACCCAGAGGAAATATTTCCTGTACTCAGGTCTTACTTTGACTCTGAAACTTCAGCACAGGCTTCTGGGTGGCCTTTGGGGGAGAAATAGAACAAGCCTAAGCCCTCTTGCACATGGCTACTCTTCTCTGGTCTTTACTTCAAGCTGAAAGCTATGAGTTTCTTTATTCTGTTCTATTACCATAGACTGACCTTATATCTCACAAATGTGCACATGTTGGGGATGGAAACTGAAGATGGGAGGGACAAAGAGAGAGAGGCAAAGAGAGAAAAAGAGAGAGAGAGAGACAGAGACAGAGACAGAGACAGAGAGACAGACAGAGAGAGACAGACAGAGACAGACAGAGAGATAGAGTCACAGAAAAAGAAAGAGAAGATATATAAAGACAGAGTCACAGACACAGAGACAAAGATGCAGAGATGGAGACTGAGTCAAAGGCAGAGATTTAGCCACAGAGGTAGATCCACCAAAAAAGTCATAGAGACACAAATATAGAGACATAGACAAAAACAGTGCCAGTGACAGAGACACACAGAGAGTCACAGGAAGAGAGAGAAAGGGATAGAAGCACAGAGACACAGACACAGACACACAGAGAGATTAAAAAAGAAAACAGTGACAGAGACAGAGAGTCAGAGGCAAATATTTAGCCACAGAGAGTGACACAAACATGGAAAGACAAAGACACAGACATAAGCAGAGGCAAAGATAGACAGAATCAAAGACAAGGAGGGATGATTCAAGACAAACACATTACTTACACCAAGAAAAGTCGATGTTTTGCCAGTGATGGGTCAATAGTGAGACCCTTAATAATTGACAGCTTTTGTATAGCATCTCCTTAAAGGCAAGGACCATCTTTTGTCTTTGTATGCCCTGTGTCTGGCAAGAACACCCAACACATAATAGATGTGCCATAATAAACTGCTTGTTGATTGATTACAGTAATTTATGTCTATGACAGGATTTCATATGCATCAATACTTGAAGAATCAGAGCTTTCTCTCTCCTCCAAAGCAGCTAGCCAAGTCTTAGAAAGTTGTCTGGGAAAGGTTAAGTTGCTTGCCTGTGGTTGTCCAACTAGTACTCGTCAGAGGTAGAGTTTGAACTTGGGTTTTCCTGACTTATAAGTCCAGTACTCTAACAATGTGGTATGATGAAAAGAAGACTGCCTTTGATCCCTAATGTTAGAAAATAACCTGGGTTATACGTTGCTTCTGACATATTCTACCAGGGTTGGGCAACCTTAAGTCCTAAAGTGTGACTGACTGAATCCAAACTTCACAGAACAAATACCCTTAATAAAATGATTTGTTCTGTTAAAGTTGGATTCAGTCAAAAGGCCACATCCCAGGATCTAGAAGACTACATGTGGTCTCAAGACTGCAAGGGCCCTACCCCTGTTAACTGTGTAACTTTGAGCAACTTAGGAGTCTCAGGAATATCTCTAATATAAATTACAAAATAAAAAGTTGATGATCTGAATTATAGAGTTTTCACACTTGAAATTTCCTGTGCTGATGAAATCAAAGATCTGGATTTTTAAAAGTACATACATACATACACACACACCCATACACACAATCCACTCTATCCTGATTCTCAGATCTTTTATCCATCCCTAACCTTTCCTTCTGCCTATTAGATATCTTAAATTTGATGTCCCGTGGACACCTGAAATTCAGCATGTCCAAAACTTTGTAGGGAACCATCTTCCCCCAAATCCTGTCCCTTCCAAACTTCTTTATTACTGTTGAAGGTAACACTAACACTCACTCTCTCACCACCTCCTCCCCTCTATTCAATCTATTGCCTAAGGCTTAATTTTACTTGCATACCTCTCCTATTTGCCAACTTCTCTCTTCTGACACTACTACAACTCTGGTGTGGGTCCTCAGCATTTTATACGTGGAATATCGCAATAGTTTGCTAGTAGGTGTGCCTGGAACAAATCTCTTCTTAATCTAGTCCCTCCTTACTCAGCTGTCAAATGATCTTCCTAAAGTGAAGGTCTGATCATGTCAGCCCACTCCCCACTCAGTAAACTCCAATGGCTCCCTTTCACCTC
The DNA here is from genome assembly GCA_028646575.1 of Pseudocheirus occidentalis. Classification (NCBI taxonomy): domain Eukaryota; kingdom Metazoa; phylum Chordata; class Mammalia; order Diprotodontia; family Pseudocheiridae; genus Pseudocheirus; species Pseudocheirus occidentalis. The sequence goes on from CM053595.1 coordinate 297,858,387, forward strand.
CAGGATCAAATATCAAATCCTGTTAGACATTCAAAGTCATTTCCACTCTTGCCCCCTCACTCTTTCTAGTTTTCTTCCACCTTCCATTCTCTAGTGATCCAGTGACACTAACCTTACTGTTCATGAACAACACAATCCATTTCCTGATTGGGCATTTTCTCTGGCTGACCTCCATGCTTGGAATGCTCTTCATCTCTACCTCTTAGCTTCCCTGGCTATCTTTAAGTCCCAGCTAAAATTTCACCTTCTACAGGCAATAGTTCCCCATTTCTCTTAATTCTAGTACCTTTCCTCTGTTCCTTATTTCCAGTTTATCCTGTATATAGTTTATTGCATGTTGTCTTTCCCCTCCCCCCATGAGAATGTGAGATCCTCAAGAAAAGGGCCTGCCTTTTGGCTTTTAAAAGTGTCTGGCACATAGTAGGCGTTTGATAAATATTTGTTGACTGACTGACACAAATGTATGTCATATTTGTTACATTTTCACTCCTCTCCAATTGAAATTAGCTATTACCCTCACTTATAAATGAAAAAGATCATGACTCTGACCAAGAATGCCTAGGCTTCATCTGGCTGCCAGAGCAGTTCATGATGCCCAAAAGGTGAAGACTCCTTTTTCCTCATTCAACCTCATCACCTAACAGATGCAGAGACTGACATTCAGGGAAGTGTAGTGACTTTCTTGCCCAAGGTCACACATGGGGAAAGGCAGGATTGAAAGGCAGGTTCTTTAAATCCCAATCCATCATTCTTTCTATCACTCCACGTTACCTTCTTATTGGGTTTATTGGTGGGAAAATCTAATCTATTGATCTTGCCATAATTGCTGATTTAAAATGCCCAATCAGGCATCTGTTTGTTTGTGTTTTATCACTTTATTATATGCATTTTCCCCCTAGGTACTCTCCAGTGGCTGCTCCTTTTGTTCTGATAAAAGGCAGAGTGTAAAAGAGCAGAGGAAAGTCATGGTTGCCATGGAAACCAATCAAAATTCATGAAAGGGCCTGATTTGACTGGCTGCAGCCAGAGATGCCTCATTTCACTTGAGCCCACAATAGCCAAAGAGATTTCCCTCCATCTCTCAGAAGCTGTTTGAGAGGAGGTAGGTGAAGGTTTTGTAGCAAGATTTGCCTGAGGTCAGAAACTCACTCTTCACAGGTGGTGGGAGGGACCTTTACCTATTGGGTTTTCATTTGTGTTTAGCCCCACTCGATCTTTGTTTGGGTCCTGATTATCTCAGAGTGAATGTAAATAGTAATTGTTTACATTTTTTGTCAGAAACACTGAGAGTTTTCACTTATGAGATGGATTTTTTTCCTTTTTTTGACTTGGTAAAGAGGTTATTCTTTGCCTCATTTCTTACCTAGCCTTAATCAGTGAGTGGTCCCTGCCTCAGTCAAACTGAGACCTGTTAAAGACTTTAGCTTCAAAGGACGAAGGTCTACCACTGTATCCAGGGCCATCTCCAGTTTCTCCAGTTATCCTGATCTATATCTTATCAGTGGACCCAGATGGCTTTGGGGGACAAAGTGATGCTGGTGACTTTGCACAATCCTCCCTCACTTAAATCCAATTCACTTACAAGTCATGGCATCACGTCCCTGATGTCATGGTCCTCTTTGAGAATGAAGAACAAACAACAACAATGTTTATCCTAATTTTTTAGCCCCTGCCAGGTGGTGCCAACATAGGCTACAGGACTGAAGTCCAAGAGCATAGGGTCAGATAAGGGATCTCAATCCCAGTTAATGGGGTTAGATTGCCAGTGGTCATAGCATTAGCAGATTCAGAAAATGAGTGATCTGGGTATTGAAAAGACCTCAGAGGTCATCCAGTCCAACCTTTTATCTTCCATTTTACAGGGGATGAAACTAGAGCCCAGGGAGAGAAAGAGTATTTCTGAAGACCACACAGGTCTGGGGTTAAGGAGAGGGTCCAGAGGAGTTCCCCTTTCATGTTAGCAATGGAAGCAACAAGGTGGAAGAGAGAAATTTGAGTTGTTCTGCTTAGTCCCAGAGGGCAGAACAAGGAGCAATGAGCTGAAGATAAAAAGAAGGAACCAACCAGTGGGAGTAGGTTTGAAAGACAGAGAAGTATAAGAGAAAGAGATTTAAGAGAGTTGCCTAGTTACACTAAGCAATTACAGAGGGATCATAGAGCCCATATATTTTAGTGGCTCTCTATTCATTAAATCACATTGACTTTTAAGGTGAGGGCTATGTTATCCCCATTTTACAGATTATGAAACTAACGATTAGAGAGGATAAGGAAATCACCAAGGATCATACAGTTAAGTGAGATGGGATTTGAACCCTTTTTTCCTGACTAAATTGGGCACTCAATCTACAGGTCAGCTAGGTGGCACAGTTGGATAAAGCACTGGGCTTGAAGTCAGCAAGACCTGAGTTCAAGTCTGGTCTTAGACACTTAGCTGTATGACCCTGGGTAAGTCATTTAACCCCATTTACCTTAGTTTTCTCTTCTGGAAAATGAGCTGGAGAAGGAAATGGCAAACCAATTTAGTATCTTTGCCAAGAAAACCCTAAATGGGGTCATGAAGAGTTGGACATGACTAAAAACTACTAAACAATGACAATGACAACTCAGCCTACCATTCCATCACACTTCAGATCGTTGAAAGAATAATAAAATCGCTAATGTATAAATCACGCTTTAAGATTCGTAAAGTGGTTTCCTCATCCTTACCTTATGAAGCAGAAAGACCTCACCCCTACTGCCATCCATGCCTTGCATCATCTCTTGCTGCTCAGAAAACCCACATGTGCCAGGCTAACTTTTTGCCTAGAAGAAACATTGAAAGTATCCTCAAGACTCAATTGGCTTGGGGGACTAAGCTCAGATCATTGATGTAGCTTCTTGGTAGCCCAGATAAAAAATTTCTGTTGGTGCCAAGTTTAGCTTCAGGCTTCTGAACCATGAACCAGGGTCGCCAGCATGGGAACAGGTAAACTTTGCCCAACTTTATCAATGGCATATTCTTGCTAAGTATCTTTCCTACTCTATGACCACATTAATTTCGATTTTTTAATTTTCCAGACAACTGATGAGTGTCTTGGATCTGAATTATCAGACTAGTCTAAATCAAGTCTGGTCTATAACAACGTATCTAATGCCAGTACATCCCTAGCTCCAGGTTGTGTTTCCCCAACAGATTATGCCGTTTTTCTTAGGATAGCAGCATCTTCAGACTGAAGAGTAAATTCAATTTGCCTCTACATTCTTTCTCAATTATTTTCCAGCTTAGCTGACCTTTATCCTTAGTCTAAAGTAGTTAGATTTGTGATTTAGCTTTCCCACACATATTTGAGGTTTTCTTCCTGATCAATTCCAATTACTTAATCTTTTTTTGAGGGGGGGGTTCCACAGTTCTTTGAGATTCATCTGTGTTTGTTTCTTTTTGAGTTAGGCTCCTTATCCTATTAGGTGAGTTTAAACATCCATTTGGATTTCTCTATGTATTGTTAGGGATATATTAAAGAAAAGTTATAGGTAGTTCTATGTACTAGAAGAGCCCATAAAGTAATTTTCACTCTGAACAGTTTGCATTCTCTCCTGAGGGTAAGGGAGGAGAACTTCCAGTTTAGTGCAGAGTAAGGCATAGTCTTTTCTTCCATGGAGGTTGCAGACAAAGCCTTGGAGAGGCAAACCACAGTGGTATGTCCTTGGAAATGATGGCTGGCCCAGAGATTTTGTGTGCTAAGCAGAACAGGCTTCAGAGTCCTGAACTTTGGTACCCTGAGACAAAGCTCTTGTCCCATATAGGTTACAACTCTGATTTTTTAAAAGAAAGGCTTTGACAAGCTAGAGTTCCTAAAGGATGCCAACTAAAAAGGTGAATTCTGAGTTCATGCTATTTAAGGATTGGTGTGGAGAAATTGTGAACATTTAACCTAGACAATTAGCAAAGAGATGATAGCTGCCTCAAGTGGTTGAAAATCTACTATTAGGAATATATAATATATATTTATATATAATATAAAATCTACTGCTTTCCTTGGCTGTAAGAGTAGTGAGTGGAAAGTATTAAGAGATATATTTAGGCTTAATTTTATAAAAATATTCCCAGCTCCCCCAAAGTGGAATATGCTGACTCAACATGGAGTACACACCCCCTCAGCACTTTTTAAAGTGTGGGTTTCAGCCCCATGGGGTTGTGACCCACAATTTAAGAAGCACTGAAGGGGTTGTGAGTGAAACAAATTTTAAGAAGTCCTGCTGTAGAAAATTTCAAAAAAAAGGTTGGATGACAACTTGTTGGGTGTAAAACTCAGGCAGCAAATCTGGCTAATCTGGACAAGACTCTCCCCCTGTGGAAGAGGATTATGACCACACCCTGCCTGACTTCATGAGGAATAAATTGGTAGAAGAACTTGGAAGAAGAACGACTTTGACTTTTCTTTTATCTTAAGAGAAAATGGTTCCGGTTGATAGAGAAACACAGGGAAAGAGACAGCGACAGAGACAGAGAGACAGAAAGACAGGGAGAGAAAAAAGAGAGAGGCAGAGACAGAGATGAAGACAGAAATATTTTGGAAACAACAGACTCATTGAAGCATTGATCCTTCCACACAGCTCCTTTCTAAAGTCTTTTCTGACTGGTGGCGGGTGGTTGAAGCTTAGACTGCTTACCTGGGTGGGCAGTGTGCTTCTCTTGTTGATTTGCTTTGTACTTTATATAGGCTTCCTGTTTTGGGCTGCTGAGTAATGTGCCACAACACTTTGCTTTCCTCCCATTAGCTGTGTCATCCTGGTTACTGACTGACAACTTGGTTTAACCAGCTCCTTACCTTGCCCAATAATTCTTGTCTACATAAGGGTCCCCTAGTTTCAATCTGCTCATTTGCTTGGACCATAAATATCCCTGATTCTTTACTATTTATTTTCGATTCCCCTTTGACTTTGCTTTGACTGATAGCTTCCTTGTATTTGCTTGGATCTGCTCCATTTCTATGACTCCCATAATTATCTGTTTGGGAGAGAGACCTCAGTTAATTGTTATCAAGGCAAGATTCACAATATCATTCATCTGAATATACTCCAAAGTATACTTCTCCTTGGTAACTGATGTGTTACGAAATCTAATATTACCCATGTACCTGAGTTTCCTTCTCTTACTGCTTTCAGATACACTGGAAAGAAGCAGATGCTCAGAAACAAATCGAGAACATAGAGTAGGAAGCCAGGTTTGGAGCCAGAAGACATAGATTTAAAATCCAACTTGATCAGTTACCACTTGTTACCTTGGGCAAGTCATTGAACTTCTGCTTCCTTTTCTAGAAAAAGAAAGCATTGGATAAAATGATCTTTAAGTTCTCATCTAGCTCTATATCTAGCTCTGATACTTAAATCCCCAGCTTCTATTTTTCCAATCTTGTCATCATTCCTTTGGTCCTTCTCTGCAAGCCATTCCTATATTGTCCCATTTTCCTAGAGACATTTAGAGGAAATATAGACTATAGCTCACATTTATATAGAACTTTATGTTTGAAAAGCATGTTACACTTTTTATCTCTTTTGAGTCTCAGAACTTCCTTATAAAGTTGATGCTAAATGTATTATTTCTGTGCTGTGGTACGAAATTATTCAAATCAAGAAATTGAGAAGAAATCTACAAGAGGAACAAAGGAAAGGACATCAGTGAAAAGAAAATCTTGGAAAACAAAAACCAATGGGTTGGTCATAAAAGCAAGAACAAGGGAGTTAACTTTCTTGTGCTATTGACACCCATATCAGATTGAGAGACTTGAAGGAAGGGCTTGAGCAAATTGGATGGATTGCTTGTGGCCCTGTTCACAGGAGGACATATATAGACAAGAGTCACACAGATTGTGAATGAATGGATGAGTTGAATATTGTTGGAAGGAATGTTCATACTGATTTAGTCAAAGATCTCTTGAAATTGTACTATCTATGAGGATACAGGGTCAAAAAGGTTAAGAGATTTAAGCTCTAATGATCTTAGAAAAACATGAATAGACTTATACAAAATAACAAAGAGCAAAAATCAGCAGAACCAAGAGAACACTGTATACAGTAGCAGCAATATTGTTTTAACAACTTTGAGCAAATAAGTAATTTTGACAGTTATAAACACCCAAATTAACTACAAAGGACATATGAAGGAAGATCATATATGAATCCAGAGAAATAACTGGTAAATAGAAGTATATAGAGAATAATTTCACATATGTGTGTGTGTGATACACACATTGTTTTTAATGGCAGCCCTCTCTAGAGCATGGGGTTGGGGGAGAAGAAAAAATAAATTTTCATGATAGCTTGATTATATATTTCAAAGGAATAGCAAGGTGTATATAATAGATTTGCTATTTTAATTTTTTATTACATGACATTATGGAAATACTTCTTTTATTCCATAAATTAAAAATGAAATAAATAAAAAATAATAAACAAGAGAGATTTGGTCAGAGGCATGTAGCTATTGTCACAGATAGGATTAGAACCCATGTCAGCCCTGAATCTCAGCCCACCAGTCTGTCTACCATATAACAATGCCTCAAACATGCCTTCTTTACTTATTCTTCTTTTTCTTGTCTTTTTTCCCCTTTATAGACTATCCCTTGCCTTTTAACTACTGCAGCAAACTCCTAAGAATGACATCCCTACTCTCCCCAATTATAGACATTCTACCAATTCTTCCTGTCCAACATCAAGTTTCACTTATACTTCCCAGGGTCACACAGCTAGTTCCACATGCCCTGTTCACCCAGACTCACAATGGTCTTTATTTTCTCTAGCCTTTTTACAATCCTTATTATCTTTGGTACTGTGTCATTTCCTTGGGGACTCTGAGTATTCCTTTGCATTCCCCCATATAGCACAATGCCTTGCTAATAGTAAAACTCAGGCAATATCCATAGTGGGTATCAGTCATTTGCTTTCAGCCTCAAACAAACAATCAAGTCAATCAACAACTAAATTGCTAGGCATTTTACCACATACTGGGATTCCAAAGACAAAAATGAAAGAGTCATTGCCCTTCAAGGTCTTTCTTTCTAATATGAGAGATAACATAAATATATGTAAGTATAAACAATATATAGTAAATAAATGAAAGGCAGGGTTTTGTTTTTTTTTTAGAAGGGAGGCCTCTATTAGCTGAGAAATTCAGAAAAGGCTTCCTGTAAGCTAATAGTAGCTAACTTTTACATAGTTCAAATCTGGGCTCAGATACTAACTGTGTGACCTTGGGTAAATCACTTAACCCTGTTTTGCCTCAGTTTCCTCATCTTTAAAATGAGCTGTAGATGGAAATAGCAAACCACTACAGTATCTTTGCCAAGAAAACCACAAATGGGGTCATGAAGAGTTGTAAATGACTCAACAACAATAAGTAGCTCTTTAGTGTGTACAAAAAACTACAAATAGAATCTTACTTAATCCTTATAATTTTTCCTGTGAGATAGGTGATTTTATTACCCCTATTTGGGGTTTTCTTGGTAAAGATATTGCAGTGATTTGTCATTTCCTTCTCCAATTCATTTTACAGATGAGGAAACTGAGGCAAACAGGGTTAAGTGGCTTGCTTAGGATTATACAGCTAGTTAATGTCTGAGGTCAGATTTGAACACAGAAAGATGAGCCTTCTTGACTCCAGATGCAGCACTCTACTGCGCCACCTAGCTGTCCCTGAAAAAAGTACAGGCTTACTGCATTGCTGAGTCATTTGAATCCAGACTCCAGGAACACACTGGAATCATCTTCAACTGACTTTCACAAACTGATAGTTAAATTTTCAGTGTTAGAATTTACTCCTCAGAAATACACAAGTGCTATAAATCAGGGCTTGATTTATTGTTTTGTTGATTGGCTGTACTTAGGAAAGAGAAGGGGAAAACGCTATTAATTCAGGCTAAGCCTTTGTGACTCTAGAACCAGTCTGTCCATTGTGCTAACTGTCTTTATGTAATATGTAACATTTAAGGCGAATCTTGTAGCAAACCATCAGACAATTCAATTGAAGGGGCCAAACACTGTGGGGGATACAAACATGAAAATAAAGATGGTCCCTGACCTCAAGGATCTTATATTCTGGGGCAGGTGGTGGTGGTAAGGGGGGGTGGGGTGGAAGAAGAATAGGTAAATAAATCCATACAAACTGAATACCAAAAATTGGGTGGGGTAAGGAAAGCATTTTTTACCCCAGCAGCTCAGCCTACTATTCAGTGCTCAGCTTTTATGATAATTGCAAGAAAGCAATTTAAACGGGCTCATTGAGACAGAGCTTCAATTAAAAGCAAGGAACTTTAGGATTAGAATGGATTTTTTTAGAGGTCACAAGTCTATTCCTAAAGAAAATTCCTAATAAAGAAATAATTCTCTGGGCCATTCTTTCTGATCCCTCAGGTGTCAAAATCCCAAATGAAGCATCCCATTGAGACAATATGTTTATTTGTGAATTACATTTTCACTGTGCTTCTAAGAAAAATAGATGAGCATCACACATAAACTAGGTAAAACTGCATTACGTGTTTGTATAGAATGTTCATAAATTATCTTTGGAAATGGATCAGCAACCATAAAACAATGAATAAATGTCACATGTTCCTCATACGTCACTTCAGAATAAATCCTCAGGGCTGGGGCCCTTCATTGCTTCAGAAAAAGAGAACAGAAATGACAGCTGGATCTCATTTTGTCAGGATGGATCTCTCTCTTTAATTCCTTCCCCCCTTCCCCCCACCAGGGCACCTGGTTTAGGGGAACTGAATAATTAATGTAACTGACACCTACTAGTTACTCAAAGCACTGTGGGTGTAACCTGCTTCTCCATGGGAAGTGAACTAAAAATGCCAAAATTGATAGGCCTGGTTTAGTTCCCAGGAATGGGTAACTTGCTGAATGAGGCATGGCTCCCCCAAACAGGCCTGGAGTTCCCACAAAGTGGAAGATATTTTCCTACCTCGCAGGCGCTTCCTTTGGGTTCAGTCTATAGAGATGGAATGTGGGAAATGACCCATTTTATTTGGTTCTATGGTCTGTAAAAAAGGCATCCCTCCCCAAGTTATTTTTTTCCTTATTTTTTTTCCTGGGACTCGCCAGATTATCCAAATAGAAGATGTGGGACCGAGTTCCTTTTCATTCCTTTCTGGTCACGTAATTACTTACAGTTTCCGTTTTGCTGCAATTGTGTAGATGTGAGAAAAAAAATTTCTTTGAAAAACTGCCCAAATAATTACTGATTTGATCATAGCTTATCTCCAATATACCCTGCATACATGGAGCTGTTTGCATGTTGTCTGCCCCCTTAGACTGTAAGCTTCTTGAAAGCACTCAATGTTTGTTTTGTCTCTCATTGTATCCCCAGCACTTAGCACAGTGCTTGGCATGTAGCAGGAGATTATTAAATGCTACTTGAATGACTCACTAGGCTTTAAGCTATGGCAAAGTCCCCAGAACCATCATTAGCAATTTTGGGTCCCATGTGGGGCAAGCAGCATGGAAGCTCCTTTCAAATTAGCTTTTAATGACAATTCAATAAGGGTTAGAGAAGAAAAACCTTGAACCTTAGGACACAGATCCTTGGAAAATAGGGGGCCATTTCTGAGAGAGAGACAGAGAGAGAGACGGACACCAAGACAGAGAGAGAAAGAGAGAGAGAGAGAGAGAGAGAGAGAGAGAGAGAGAGAGTTAGAGATAGCGATAAAGAGAGAGAGAGACAGAGACAGAGGGAATTAGAGAGATAAAGAGAGAGACAGAGAGACCGAGAGACAGAGAAAGAGAGAGACAGAGAGAGAGAGAAGAGAAAGAGAGGAAAGAGAGACAGAGAGAGTGAGAGAGAGAGAGAGAGAGAGATAGGACCCTATGTATATGTGGGGGGTAAACTACTTCTGGCCTGTAGTCTCTGAAAGAAAGAAGGGTACTGTATGTGTTTTCTATTTTCAATAATTATTGTTGCTAACTAGATGGCAAACTGTTTTTTTTGTTCACTAAAGAAATAATTGTCATCATTCTTTAAGTTTTGCCACTCTGGGGTAATACCCCAATTTCTCTGTCTTAGTTACAGCTCTGCCTGGATCTCTCAGGGTTTCTTGGAGCCACTGCCTAGGATAAATCAGTCTGTCTCATGTTTGTTTTCAATTCTTCATTCTCTGTTCTCCATTTTCTTTCTTTCCTTCCTCCTACTCCTACTGTTTTCCCCTTTGATATTGTCAGTCGTGAGGGCTTGTGGAAAATTATGTCAGAATTTGGTTGCTTGGACAAGTTCATCAGCATTATACATCAATTTCATGTCGGCATGGTTGCTCAGATTCTAGAAGATAGAAAATGTTCTTGTGCTTTCCCAGTCACTGATAGAGGGAAACAAGGTTGTGTGATTGCTCCCATACTTTTTAGCATGATGAATTCAGCCATGTTGTCAAATGTCTTCAATGAGGATGAAAACTGCATCAAGATCAACTACTTCACTGATGGGAAATTCTTAAACTTGCAAAGACTACAAACCAAGACCAAAGGGAAGGAAGTGTTGGTGCATGATTTCCTGTTTGCAGATGATTGTGCACTCAATACAGCCTCTGAACTGAGATGCAATAAAATATGGATTGGTTCTCTGCTGTTTGTGCTAACTTTGGCCTAACAATTAACACCAAGAAAATCAGCCACCACCACACCATCCATACAAGGAACCGTCAGTTACAATAAATGGAGAAGTTTTGAATGCTGTGGCTAAGTTCACTTACCTTGGTAATTTCCAAGGACGTACACATAGCTAGCTCAGTGTTTGGGAAGCTCTGAAGGAAAGTGTAGGAGAGAAGTCATATTAGACTGACTACCAAACTGAAGGTCTATAGAGCCATCATGCTGACTTCATTGTTGTATACCTGTGAAAACTGGATAGTCTACAAATGCTCTGCCAAGGAACTGAATCACTTCCATTGAAATTGTCTTAGGAAGATTCTGAAGGTCACTTGGCAGGATAAGATAAGATCTTTTCTTGAACTAAACTTCCAAGCATCCAAACCATACTTCAGATGGGCTGGCAACATTATTTGAATGCAAAACATTCACATCAGGCAAACATTCTTCTGATAGTCAGAAGAAGGGATGCAAGGACACTCTCAAGGTCTCTCTTAAGAACTTTAAAATCTGTTGTGTGACATGGGAGACACTGGCACAGGACCACTCAGCATGGCATGCCCACGTCAGAGAAGGTGCTGTTCTCTAAGAGCAAAGCAGAATGGAAGTAGCTCAAAAAAAATGTGAGATGTACAGAGTTAGAGTATCTACCCCAATTGTTCATATGAACTATTTGTGCCTGACCTGTGGTAGAGCATTCTGAGCTCATATTGGTCTAATCAGTCATAGTCAGACACACTGTAACTTGACTCTAGCATAGAGATGCCATTGTTGTTCTCTTCAAGAATAAAGGACAACAACCAACCAACCAACCAACCAACCATTTCCCCCTAATCCTCTCCAAATAGTTTCCTTATTGCTTCCTGACATATCCTTTACCTTCCCTAGACCCCAAGTCCAGTGTTTCTTCTTGTTATTTAATATTATGTCTACCAGATGAGTACTTGAAAATGTGCAAAAATGCTTAAATTGTAAAATCTAAGGAGCTTGGTGAAGGAGCTTGGAATATTGGAGCATCGTGTCAAATTGTCACTGGTATGGGCAATCATCCCTTCTAATATCCTTCTTCTCCCTCTCCCTACCTCCTGCCTCTCACATATGTACTTCCTCACTTTGAATACTCACTTGAAGTAAGTATCAGAATCAGGATTTGAATTCAGGTCTTCCTCATTATAAGCTCAACACTGTTCATGTCTACCTGGTGGTTGCCAACTGGTCAGTAATCTTAGAGTTGGATGGGGAAACTGAGAATTTAGGTGTGACAGTGAAAAGCGTGTTGGATTTGAAGTCAAAGGACCAAATTTAATACCCAATTTTGTCTCTATCGCTGTGACCTTGGGCAAGTCCCTTAAACTCTCTGGGCCTCAGTTTCCTCTGCTGTAAAATGAACTATAAAGTCATTTCCCAGATTTAAAGTTATGATCCTATGGCAATTGTAAAAGCCTTAAAATAAGTCATGGTTCTATTAATTGAATTCTCCAAATCATCTTCTCTTAAAGGAAATCTGACTTGTCTTCCCTATTTTCAAATAAAACAAAACTATGGGGCAGGATATTTGCTTTCTACATAAATGTAAGTATATGTTGGGTTTACATTGGTGTGTAGATGTTAAATTCATGTTGGGTGTCACACAGATGTATAGATGTTTAGCATGTACTGGATGTCAATAGATCTGTGGCTAAATATATCTAGCACCTGTATAGCATTGTAGAATTCATAAAGTACTACACTTACTTCTCTCATTTGATTTTTCACAGCAACCTGGGGAGGCAAGGGCTGTTGTTATTGCTATCCCATTTTATAGTTGAGGAAACTGAGGTACAGAGAGGGGAAGACTTGGTCAGGTTCATGCAGGTAGTGAGTATCTGAGGCAGAATTTGAAATCTGATCTTCCTGATTCCAATTCCAATACTACCAGCCTCTGTTAGGAACCTCCTAACTGTTCAGGGCCTAACTGTTCATTGGTTGTGACTTAAATGTGTAGATATTAATTACAGATTTAGCTGTTATTGCAAAACACTGGACTGCAATTCTACTTTGCGGCTGCTGCTCTGCTTGGTTTCAACTCTGTACAATGAGATTCCCCTCCAGGGATAAGGTCATTACTTCTTAGTTTTTTTTAAATTTCATCATATTATTATTATTATTATTTTGGAGAGGAGAAGGCAAGGCAATTATGGTTAAGTGACTTGCCCAAAGTCACACAGCTAGTAAGTATGTCAAGCATCTGAGGTTGGATTTGAACTCACTTTCCTGACTCTAGGGCCCAGTGCTCTATTCACTGCACCACCTAGCTGTCCCAACTCACTGCTTCTAAACTTGCTATCACATTACTATTTCAAGCCCTGATTGACTCCACTGATTGACTCAGTCTTCTCTCTTCTCTGTTTGGAGGACTGGAGGACAGAGGGCTAAACTCTTTCCAATGCCTTCCTTTATAAAGGGCAGAAATGGGACTCTCAGTTTACTCCATTTTACATCTGCTGCCCTTCCTGCTTTCGTTTCCATAGAACAAGGTATTCCCATTCCAGCTACCCACTGATGTTCCATATCTCTCTGCTTTCAGGCTTCCTTTGTGTATTGTCTCTTCTTTTAGATTGTGAGCACCTTGTGGGCAGGGGCTGCTTTTCTTTTCTTTTGTATTAATTCTATCCCAACTTAGCACAGTTCCAGGAGAATAGTAGACACTTAATAAATGTTTTTTGGATTGGATATATACATATTAAATTAATGTTAGATATTACTTAGATGCATAGATGCCGGTGGAAACTGGCAAATGTTCAGAGTAGGTTGGATGTGTGCCAATTTGCTGATGATCAAGAAATGTTTATTATTCCTTATTCATTATAAATGCCATAATCCAAAGGATCTGCTTGATAAATAATTTAATAAATTGGATAGAAATGGCATGGAGTTCCTTGTGATAAAATTTCCACTCCAAAAAGAACAAGAATATCCAATGTGTCCATTCTATGTTGTGGAGTTATTGGACAAAGTATGGAGGAAGAGGGCCTGGCCATACTCTTTGGAAATCCCATGGCATCTATGCCAGCATGTTCAGCCAGCCTTTCTCCATGACTTGCCCAGCAACTCTACAATGTAGCATGGGGAACATTTGATATTCCTGTTGCCTTTGTCTACCCCATGTAGCATATGCACTCCTTTAATTCAAAGCAATTACCATGCAGTAATTGAGGCAATTACTAGACCATTATGTGAGATAATTAATGGGCCATTTATTAAATTACAGAGGATTTAGGTTTAAAGTGTTTTAAGCTCAATGGATCTTTTGGGATCCCTTGCCTTAGCCGCCATCTTGCCGTTGATATTGTCTTCAGACTGCTCCGGAAATGAATTTTTCTGTAGTTCCACATTTGTGTGTTCTGAACTCCCCAACCCCAAAGAGTTTTGAAAAACCAACATGTACTTAATGTCTATAAAATGAGACAGTTGGATTATCTCTTACTCTCTGAGGTTCCCTCTCACTCAAGTTTGTAATCCTATTATCTTAAGGGAAGCCAGATGGCTCAGTGGAGACAGTGTTAGACTGGATGACTTCTCTTCCTGAGTTCAAATTTGACCTCAGGCACTTACCAGATGTGGGACCCTGGGTAAGTCACTTAATGCCTCATTTGCCTTATTTTCATTATCTGTAAAATTTTATTGTCAATAAATTTCCAAATGGGGTCACAAAGAGTTGTATATAACTAAAAATTACTGAACGGGGATAGAGGAGAAATGTGAAGCTCAGAAGTCTTAAAGAATTTGTCCAGGGTCAAACAACTAATGGTATAGTGGATAGAATGCCAGGCCTAGGAAGGCTTGAGTTCAAATTCAGCCTCAGACACTTACTGGAATTATGACCCTGGATAAGTCACTTAACCCAGTTTGCCTCAGTTTTCTCATCTATAAAATGATCTGGAGGAGGAAATGCTGAAACCATTCCAGTATCTTTGCCAGGAAAACTTCAAATGGAGTTGTGAAGCGGACCATAACCGAATCAATTGAACAACGCTAACAAATTATCCTAAGGTCCTTACCTGCCACAGCTCTAATCTTTATCACATCCTTCAACTGATCAGGGTGGAGCACTGGCATGGGAGGGTAGTCTGGGAAATTGTTGGTCCTAGTTGAAGTTTCCCATAAGGGACAATCCAGAAGAGTTGATTAGCCAAAGCTCTGTCTACCATATATTGGACTGATAAAAGAGTATGTGTTTTCCTTTATCCCATTAGAGTGACTCTCACCTGTGGCTCCAAGAAGTTGCAATACACATGGCAGACACACCCCAGTAAAATCATCTCAGCACCCCAGTTATAAACCAGATTGAGGGCAACTGATAGAGCTCAAACCCATAGATGAGTTAGGAGGGTATCTACACTACATATGAGAAGACTTCCTCAGGTGGAATGGGTGGATGTAAACAATTTGTTCCAGAGGTCATGAAGATGGCTGAAAGACATGCTGTGGAGCACTTAGAGCTTGGTCAGACATCGAAAGGGCCAAGGTCATGCCCTGCATCCTGGGTCATCATGGTTGTTCTGACTTTTGTCTTGCCACTGGATTTCAATGATACTGGAAGAAAGAGTGAGACTGATGACATTGAGCCCTGCTGCTTCACTTAATTCCAATTCATGTACAAGTCAAGACATTACCCCCACAAAGTCACTGGTCTTCTTCAAAAATGAAGGATATGGAGTGATTTTATTGTCAATAAATTGGAGTGATCATTATAACTTGGTCAAAGGGTCTTGAGGAGAAGCAAGGGAGAATAGGTCCCTCAGCCTGCTGTACAATCTCTTTTGATCTTGTTCTCCCTCTGCCACTGGGGGTAGGATGGAGTGAAGGGCAGTTTGATATTGAGTATGGAATAGGAACCAAATCAAAATCTGAACAAATATAAACTAAAAGCCAGGCCAGGTCAATACCAGGGCTTTTATTTTAGAAAGCAGACATCCAAAGAGATGTGACATGCTGGAAAATCAGTTATGAGTAGTGCTTCAAGCTGATAAGTCACTATCCCATTAGGAAGCAAGAGAAGACCTTTCAGGGGAAATGACCTTTTGTCTGATGTAATCTGTTTCCCCAGAGATTTCTTATTGTGGCAGATTCCCCCCCACCATTCCCAATAGTGGGTTCTTTCCTTTTCTGACCGTTCTCAGAGCTTACATGCTGATGTGGTCCTAGAGTAGGTCTACCAAGCTTCTTATTATGTACTACTTGCCCACAAAACTTTAGGTTTTAATGCATAGTAGACTTTTCTTGTTGGTATAAAAGATGCTATGGCTTTATAGTAGAGGGAGGGGGACTCTACACAGGTGTTTTTCATGTTGTGGGGATTTTCTGGTGTGGAAATTTTCTCCACTGATACAGGTTGACACCTCACCTGTAAATTATGGTCATAGAGAGGTAGGTAAAGATGAAGAGGTTTGTCACATACTTATCATGAAGCTAGTACACATCAGAGGCCAGATTTGAACTCATTTTTCCTGACTCCAAGACCAGTCATCTAATCCACCACATTATCTTTCAATGCTATGGTTTCTAGAGAAGGCAGTAATTCTCTAAGCATGATGCAGGAACACCTAGGGGTCTCAGGGATCTTTTAAGGGTCTTCTAGGTCAGTACTACTTTCACAATAATACTAAGACATTTTGATTTCTAATATAATAAATATTGACAGACATAAATGAAAGCTTTTCAAGGCAGGTCGTCCATAATTTTTAAGAGTGTAATGGGATCCTGAGACCAAAAAGTTTGAGAACTGCTGCTTCAAGTAAAGCCAGTTCTAGACTATGATTACAGGATAATTGGAAGATACTCCCAAATGATCTAGTTTTCTCAGCATCCTTTTGATATTCTCACCATTAAATTACAGAACCCCAGATTCTCACTGTTGGATGAGACCTCAAGGACAACCTTGTCTATGTCTAAACAAGAAATCTGTTTCTTTATAACAAGGGTTCTCCACCTCTTTTCCATCATGGAACCCTTTGGCAGCCTAGTTAAATCTATGGGTCCCTTTTGGGAATAACATTTTTACATAATTGGAGGAAACATTAAATTTAAGTGTGACTTTAATGAAAATGAAACTTTATTATTAGTAGCATTATCATTAGTATTGCAGCTAAGTTGATGGAGTCCTTAAATATCTCCCCTTGGTTAAGTAGCCCCACTTTAGATGGTACAGTGGAAAGAATGTTGCTCCTGTAGTCAGTTCAAATCCAGCCACAGACACCTACTAACTTTTTGATTCTGGGTAAGTTACTTCATCTCTGTTTGCCTTAGTTTCCTTAATTGCAAAACAAATACTAGCATGTACCTTCCAGGGTTGTCGTGAGTATCAAATGAAATATTTTTTTAAAGTGCTTAGCATTGTATCTGGCACATAGCTATGTAAATAAATGCTAGTGATGATGATGATGGTGATGGTGATGATGAGGATGATGATGATGATGATGATGATGATGTTACCATCTTTGCTAAGAAGATCTCCAGGGAGGGGGAACTCATCACCTCTGGGAGAAGGCCATTACACTGTATAATAGTCCTAATTGTTAGTCATTTTGCTGAACATTCATCTCTTTTCAATTGCCAACCTTGCTCCTAGTTCCTTCCTTCAGGGACAGCCAGAAACTAGCCTAATCCCTCTTGTAGTTGACAGTGGTCCAGATACATGAAAACAACTGTCTTGCCCCCTGTGAATGTTGTTTTTCTGAGGCTAAAGGTCTCAGTTCCTTCAAATGATTCTCAGATGACATAGTCTTGGAATCCTTCAGTATCCTGATCAATTTCTGCTATATGCTCTAGAACAGCGGTTATCAACCTGTGGGTCAAGACTCCTTTGGGGGTCTAACGACCCCATAAAACACATATTTCCCATGGTCTTAGGAACTGAGACATGGTTCCTCTATCCATCTCCAAGTGGGTCTGCCCATATGCAGATACGCCCACACATGAGTATTAAAGGGATGTGGCATTAGGAAGGTTGAGAACCACTGCTGTAGAACATGTTTCTAAAATATGGTACCAAGAAGAGAACCCAATACTTCACCCATGTGATAACTAGAGAAGAACATAGCAGAACTACACCTTCCTTTGCCCTATTCAAATTTTCTTAAGAGGGTATATTCATTTTAATGAGGACAAGACATTATGGCTTTCTTTTTTATGGGGATGGGTAGGAAGGAGCTCACCACAGCTTGCAGAGATAATTTAATAAGATGTGGAGAAGTGATCCGTGAGTAGAGAGATCTCCCCAGATATACAAAATTATAATACTACCTGACCAGCATAATAGAGAGCTGTCAAGCATCTGCTGTGTCTGTCAATCTGATTATGACCCATTTTCATCGAAAGATAGTTAAGTGGTGAAGCTGGACTTGGAGTCAAAAAAATCTGAGTTTAAATTTGACCTCAGATTCTTGCTAACTGTATAAATCCTAGGCATGTCACTTAACCTCTGTCACTCTGTTTCCTCATCTGTGAAATGGGGATCATAATAGTACCTACTTCCTAGGCTTGTTGTGAGTATAAAATGAGGTGACATTTGTAAAGCACTTTGCAAACCATATAGGACTCTATAAATGCCATTATTATTATTATCATTATTAATTATTACCATTATTATTAATTATTAGCAGGCAGCTTGTCTGGGAAAAGGAGAATGAGACAAGCTCCATTGCTCCAAGAAACAAGGCAGCAGCATGAAGACCTTAGATGCCTGAAGAGGTGCTAAAGGAAGAGTTTGCTTGACCACAAACAATCAATAAAATCTGAACTTTTTCTCTCTCCAAACTATCCTCCATTTAGTTCACAGATTAATATTCCCAACATACATTTGTTTATAACTTCCCTTTTAAAGACTCTCCAGTTTCCCTAATTGCTTTAGGGTAATATACAAATTCCTCAGTCTAGCATTTAATGACTCCACAATACAGTCCCTACCTATCTCTATAATATTATTTCATAGCATCTCCCCTTCCAAGAATTCCTGGGTCAAGAAAACTGACCTACAAGCTATATCCTGTACATGGCACTCAATATCCTCCTGCTGTGTCTTCACATAGAGGGTCACCCTTTGTAGATTGTCCTTCTTCCTCTGTCTCTTGGAACTCTTGTCTTCCATTGAGGTACAACAAAGGTATCATGTTCTACATCAAGTCATTTCCTGATCCACTGACTGCGAATGCAGTCTTGCTCTTAATTCATAGCCTTTATTTATTTAATACTTAAGGATTTGTAAAGTGCTTTACATACACTATCTCAGTTGATACAAATGGTTATGGATGGTAAATGATAGATGAAGATATATAAAGACAGACATAGATAGATGATGGTAGAAAAATAGATGATTAAGATAGATGATAAAAATGCATTCTAGAAATGGATGGATGGATGGATTGGTGTGTGATTGCATAGATGGACAAGTGGAGAGGTGATAAAATTAGATGAGAGAGAGAGAGAAGGAGAGAGAGAGAGGGAGAGAGAGAGAGAGAGAGAGAGAGAGAGAGGGGGAGGGAGAGAGAGATGGAGGGAGAGAGAGAGAGAGGGAAAGAGGGAGAGAGGGAGAGAAAGAGGGGGGAGGGAGAAAGAGAGAGAGACAGGGAGGGAGAGAGAGAGAAAGTTAGAGATAGAGATAAAGAGAGAGATAGAGAGACAGAGACAGAGGGAATTAGAGAGATAAAGAGAGAGACAGAGAGACTGAGAGACAGAGACAGAGAGAGTGAGAGAGAGACAGAGAGACAGAGAGGGAGAGAGGGAGAGAGAGAGGGAGAGAGACAGAGACAGAGAGATAGATAGATAGATAGAGAGAGAGAGAGAGAGAGAGAGAGAGAGGGAGAGAGAGGGAGAGAGACAGAGACAGAGACACAGAGAGAGAGAGAGGGAGGG
>CM053595.1:297877995-297910560 GCA_028646575.1 Pseudocheirus occidentalis
GAGAGAGAGAGAGAGAGAGAGAGAGAGAGAGAGAGAGAGAGAGAGAGAGAGATGGAGGGAGAGGGAGAGAGAGACAGAGAGACAGAGACAGAGAGAGAGAGAGAGAGAGAGAGAGGGAGAGGGAGAGAGGGAGAGAGGGAAAGAGGGAGAGAGGGAGAGGGAAAGGGAGGGAGGGAACGAATGAGTGTGCATGCTATATGGTGATATGGTGAACATTAAGGAAACAAGTTCATCTAAGACAGCTCTTTGCCTTCTAGGAACATATATTCTAATGGATTAAGATAATACCTAAATGGGGGCAAGAAGGGGAAGGAAGATTACCTGTCTTTAAGCATTGTTTGAAGCTGGGGCAAAGAAGGGAGGTAAACCATCATTCTAGGAAAGGGAAAGGGAAAGGTCAGCTACCAGAACCCAGGATAATTCCAAGGACAGAATCAAAGACTCCTGTGGGAAGGAGGTCAGTACAATGCCTATAAACTCTATTGTGAAGCTGGTGGCAAAGAAGTAAGGGGGAGCCTGGCTATTCTGTACTTACTTATCTTGGTACATATTGTGGTCCTCCCTCCTCCCAGTAGATTGGAAACTTCTTGTGGTATTATATAGTTTTTGTCTTTGTATTCTTAGTGCCTGATTTAGTGCTTTGTACATACATAATAGGTGCTTAGTAAATATATGTTTAATTGGGTAGTTGTGGAGCTGGAGAGAGGAATCAAAGGAAGAAAAGCAAAGTACTTGAACCATCTGGAAAATTGTGCTCCAAATCATGTATTTTTTTTTCATTAATGACCTATAATCAATGAGAAGGTCTGATCTAAATCCAACATTAAACCAGAGGCAGAACTCTTGAACTCTACTCAAGGTAACATCTGAATTAATTATTATCATAGCCACATCTATTATGCTATTACATGCCCCACAGCAGAGAATATATTTTAATCTATTCTGTTCCTAACAAATCAAAGAAGCTACATTTTAATAGCTTATGCTGCACTAACAAATGTATGGGTCCTCCGCTGAATGGGAGAAGAACTCAAGTAGTTTGGTCAGGTTGAAGGGTTTTGAAGAATCAACTTTGGTATTGAGAGAGCATGCCATATTTAATATTGATCAATACTTAATGTTGCAAATTAATCTATAGATCCAATAACCCTGAGTGAGAATATTGTGCACAGGAGTCAGACTGTGAATTAGTGCATTATACTTCTTCCTGCTGTGGGCTGATCCTTACAGTGCTTCACATGATACATGGCCAAGGCCATTAGGAGGTGGTAACTAATTACTGTATCTTACAAACTCATAGGCCGCTGTGATAAAACAGAACTAAATCAGTAAAGTACTTCCATTATCCTCCACCCCGCTGCCTTGTGGTGCTATTTTTTCCTGAGAGGGCACTCTGAGGCCACACAGTCATAGCACAGGTGATGGGGACTCAGAGGACACTTAAAGCTATATAGTACCTATAAACTCTTAGACTTTTCTGAGCAATGTGCTTTGGATGACATCTTTGTTATGGCAAATTGAGCCATTTTTTGTCTTAACTCTTCTCCTACTCTCAGTCATTGAATGGTCATAACCTCAGAAAAACCAAGATCTGGAAAAGACCTTAATTTAGAAAGGCCAAGGTCGTATCCTGGGTTATCAGCAGTCATCTCGACCTTTGATTTGCTACTGGACTTCAATGACTTTGGAGGAGAGAGTGAGGCTGACATCTTTGGTCTTTGTGCAGCTCTGCCCCACTCATATCCAATTCATGTGCAAGTCAAGACATCACCCTTAGGATGTAACAACAACAGAGTCTGGCTCTTGACTTGGTCTATTAAGGATCTGAAGTATGCAGCTGGTCCAAGCTCAGCTCTGCCCAGAGATAATGCTATTCCATTCCCAATGTCCCCAAGTGAGGATAGTGCTTGAGTTTCTACAGATGGGACTTGATTCTACATTTCTATACCTCTCTCAAGGATCACTCTCCTTACCAAGGGAGAGCATAAACAGCCTTGTGGACATCTTGGACTTGTCAAATTATTAACTTTTTGTTCATTACTTAAATTTTCAAGTGAATGAGTCACCTATTTCATTATGGATCAGTGGAGGGCAGTCTATAGACTGGGCTTAGAATGTCAATCACTTAACTTTTTTGGCCCTCAGTTTCTTCATCTGCAAAACGAAGGGATTGGAGTAAATGGTTTCCATTTCTAAATCTGTATTCTTATGAACCTTTTCCTTCTCCTGACTTTAAATAATCTCAAAGAGCTTTGGGGAGGTTGGTTGTCTAAGATCAGAGCATTAGGAACCACTTTAGATTGCTGAGAGGCCAAGCACCGACTCCCTATGTAGGCAGGTCACTTAACTTTACTTTCCTCATCTGTAGAACAAGGTCAAACTAGAAAGTTTGTAAAAGTTCCTTCTGGCTCTAAATCTGTGATCATGCTACCCATTGCACAACATGGTGTGTTAATATAAATGTAATTATCCTTGCTTAGACAATGAGAAATAGGATAAGGAAGAAACATGGTTCCGAATGAACTATTTTGAAAAAATATCTGGGGAAGTTTAGTGAATTCCAAGAATAAGAAGAATGAGCAGGATGATTTGCTAGCTAGAGAAAACTAATGTAATCTCAGACTGCATGTAGAGGGAAAGGAATGGGAAGGTGATAGTCCCATTGTACTCTGACTTAGAAAGGCAGTTAGGTAGAACAGTGGGGGCCTGGAGTCAGGAATACTCCTTTTCTTGAGTTCAAATCTGACCTCAGATATTTACTGGCTGTGTGATCTTGAGTGAGTCACTTAACCCTGTTTGCCTCGGTTTCCTCATCTGGGGGAAAAATGGGAAACTACTCCAGCATCTTTGCCAAGAAAATCCCAAACATGGTCACAGAGAGTTGGACACAACTGAAATGACCCAACAACAACTCTGACCCAGAATATTATGTTGGGTTCTGAGCGATGCAGTTTAAAAAACAAAATAAAACAGAACATTGATTAGCTATGGTGTGTCCAGAGGAGGGGAGGAAGCATTGGGAAGGGTCTTGAGCTCCTGACATGTAATTAGCAGCTGGTAACTGGACATGCTTAGCTTAGTAGAGAAGAAAATAAAACAAAACCAACAACTAAGTGGGCAAAATAGAGCATTTCTCAAGTGTTTACTATGTGTCTGAAAGTGTGGAATTATTTAGGGCCAAACCAGGACCAATTGGTCAAGGAAGCAACTTTGGGCTTTAATTTCAGTGACCACCCCCACCCCCAGACCCAAGACAATCTCCTTGCGACTCTGGAAAACATCTTCCAACAATGAGAAGTGTCCAAAAGTGGAATGGACTTTTTTGAGAGATAATGAGTTCATTGTCCTTGGAAGTCTCGAAGCAGGGAATGAGTAACCACTGGTCGGGCAGGTTATAGTGGAGATTATTTTGTAGTATAGGCTGGGTAATATGGCTCCTCAGATCCCTTCTTCCTCCCGGAGACTGGGAAACTGAGGCCAGAGACCAGGTTTTCTTGTCTGAGTTTATGATATCCGTATGGTCTTAAGATCATTTAATACCCTTCCCCTATCTCCATTCCCCAATATTCTTACAATGGCACGCTAGCTGCCAAGGGCCTGGATAGGCCTGTTTGACTTGTGGAATTACATCTCTGCAGTCCCATAGCTGCCTGGTCCTGTCACCATCTATATCCTAATATGGTGATCTCATACAAAGATTGTATTAAATTCATAAGACAATACCTACTGAGACAATGTTATCAATTCTTTCAATGAACTGTAATAAAATACAGTGGAGGGCTTGCTCTACTCTCATAATATCAAAATAATCAATTAAATGGAATCTCCATGTGCCGGGCGACTCGGTTAAGCATTATCTTTTACAATAATCTTAGGTTTTTCTCCATATTCAGAGATGTGTCTTTAAAGGCTCATTCTCTCCAAGACACCTAGTGCTATTGTTTAAGCACCAACAACAGCCAAAAAAAAAAAAAAGAAAAAAGAGAGAAGCATTAAAGAACATTTTCTCTGATCCCCATAAATCAGCTGGCAGTTCAGTATTAATGAATTGAGCTGCTGTGCAATACCAATTAATACCCTACCCAATGTCATGCATACATTTAGGCTATCTTAGGGAAAGCCAAGCCTCTGATACCGCTCTTAGTGCTTTAACAAATGACACTGTGTACTCTTCCCTTCAGGGCTGAGTTTGATTCATAACCGCATAATATGAAAAAAAGGGATGGTGATATAAGACAAGGAAGAGAAATTATTTGTCACTGAACTGAGGAGAGGGATCCTTCAACTGGGTCAATCACAGGCTACAAAGACTGCCAATCATGTGAGTCCCAAAGATTCATAAAGGTGTCTGAACTGCTGTCGACTTGAGGAGACGGTTTTTTTCCCCATGGTAGAACGTGACTGAAACTCAGGTGAATCTAATCAAGCCATTAATTTTCCATAGGTCCCAAGACAAAAGAATGGACTATTCCCCTTCCTTTTGGTATACTCCCTTCCCTTTTAATGACTTCTTTTCTCATTGTTGTTGTTCAGTCTTTTCAGTCCTATCTGATTCTGTGATCGCATTTGGGATTTTCTTGGCAAATATAATGGGCTGCTTTGTCACTTCTTTCTCAAGCTCATTTTATAGTTGAGGAACTGAGGCAAAAAAGGTCCAGGGTGGCACAGCTAATTAGAACCTGAGGTCAGATTTGAACTCACAAAGATGACTGTTCCTAACTTCAACATTCTATCCAGTGTGCCACCTAGCTACCCTTTTATCATTCAAGACTGTTCTAATTCTTTCTTTAAAGTTGCATTTACCTAAAAAACAAGTGTTCTTGGGGATTTAGGAGAGATTTCTCCCTTCCCAATCACCTATATCCCCCTCTTCCCCACCCAATGTCCACATTTCTCAGAGATAGTTCTTCAGGCTCTGGGTTCTGCATGGCCCAAGGATAGTCCTATCCTTCAATATCATGTAGGTAATTCATTAGCATCCACTGCAAGAAATGTGGAGAGAGTACAACAGTCTGTTTTTAAAAGAGTATTTAGAATCAGAGTTGTATTGCCATATTAAGGAAAAGTCCATTTATTCCTGTTTTCTAATTTTTTAAAAAATAGAAATGACTATTGTATTTTGTCAAAAGCCTTTTCTATTTTTACCAACAAGATGATATAATTTTAATGGCTCTTCTTATTAATAGGGTTTATTATGTTTACAGTTTTTGTAATATTGAACCACCCTTGCATCCCTGGTATAAATCCATCTTGTCCATAGTGTGTAGATAGTCTTTTTGGAAGAGACCTCAAAAGTCCTTTGTTGGTTGCCTCAGGTCCTGTGTAGCTCAGAATCTATACTTGTAGAATTCTGTGGAGTTTACTCACTCCTTAGATTATTTTTAACCTTTCTTTATATCCTGAGAGCTTAGTCCAGTGTCTTATACACACTAAACATATTAAATTATAGATCTGGTTAATGGAGAAATTGAATCAATTAATTCATGCTTAGAATGTCCTGAAATGTGTCAACACTGTCTTTCCTTCCTTTTACCTCTTGAATTCCTATCCATCTAAAATGCTTCCTCCTTCAGAATGGACTTTTAACCTGGGAGTCTGAGAACACTTGTGCAAATTTATATAATATTATTTGCATATGATATATGCAAAATATGTAAATGTATAAATAAATATGCATGCCTAGATACACATATGTATACATGTACATATATGTTTGTATATGACTATTTCTGTGTAGCTAGCTTCCTTTGTATTTGACGTATTCTATTTTATGCATTTAAAAACATTATTCAGAAAAAGAGTCTATAGTCTGCCAGGTTGCCAGAGGGGGTCCATGACACAGGAGAGTTTAAGCATGTTTGTCTACAGACATGCTTATCCTTTCCATTGATAATGGAGCCCACACAACACTTGGTTGTACAACTTTGTAATGTCTATCATATTGTATTATGTATTTCTGGTGTCTTACCTCCCTCATTAGACTATATGTTCCATGAAAGCAGAGACCCTGTCCTAGGGAACTGATTCTCTCTTATTTAAGCTTACGTCAGACACTTGTCTTTTGTTTTTATTTTACTTTCATTTATGAATATATCCCTTTCTCCTCCCCTGTCCAGTGAGGCATATGAATGAAAAAAGCATTTATTAAGCACAGTACTGTAATAAGCACTGGTGGGTAGAGATAGAAAAGACAGTCCCTTCTTTTAGGAGATCACATTCTAACATGAGGAGACAATATATATATATATATATATATATATATATATATATATATATATATATATATAGGGAGTGGCAGCAGTAGGGTAGATGGAAATTCTCAATGGTACTTAGAGTGCAATGGCAAGTCAGATGGTAATGCTTATTCTGCAGAGCCATCATTTGTAATAATGATTTAAAGAGGAAAAAAGGTAGGCAGCATAATTACCATTTACGTAAGCTTTTCTCCTCTCTTGGTGCCTAACTGGTGATCCATTCACAGCAAGGATTCAAAAGGTATTTGTTGATTGATTGACTAATTTATTTTCACTATCATTTGTTGAATGGTTACTATGTCCAAGGCATTGTAATTTTTGATTTGGAGAAATTTCTAGTCTTGATCTTTTCCTTCTTTTTTTTGATCTTTTCTATTAATTTTTTTTCATCAAAAGGATTGAATATAAGCCAAATCTATGTTTAAACTGTGAGTAAAAGTATTTTTAAGTTAACAACTTTTGAGCAGTTTTTCCCATTAAATTCTCTAGGCTACCAGTGGGTATTATTTTTGAATTTCTACAGATGGAAGTTGTTTTGAAAGTTTTTAAAGGAAACAGAATTCAATGTACAATTTGGTACCTTTCCTTCTTATTTTTAGCTGTTTCAGTCATTTATAACTTGATTTTCCCCTGCTTTTATCTCCTGATTTGATTAGAATTTTTTTTTTATAAAACTTACTCTGACTTCTTTGCCCTGGAATATGACATTTCCTGGGGATTGCCTACAGACTCAGGACTCTAGGGTAGCTTGCTGGCCAAAATCTTTGCCACAGTTTATCTTAAAATTTCTGTCTGCCAACAGTTTTTAAAAAGTTAAGAACAGTTAAATTCCACCCACAGACAAAGTATTTGCATGATTAAGTCTTTCTGGAAGAGGCAGGTTAGAATGGGGAAGGGGAACATTGAGTGTGGGTTGCTCTACTGACAAAATTGAATTTGGGTTCTTGAAACATAAAATTAATCCCCTGGATGGGGATTTAAATTTGTTTAGGCGAACCACTTCAGTACCTTTGCCAAGAAAGCTCCAAATGCGGTCAGGAAGAGTTGAACATGACCAAAATAATTCAATAACCGTAGAAAAATATATGTATACTTATGTTGATGCAATTCAGCTCACATCAATAAACATTTATTAAGGGCTTATAATGAGCAGGCCACAGTGCTAAGTATTTTGCTGCCAACTCAACTGCACTCTCAGTCTAGAACTTCCCTCAGTGCCTGGGCCCTTCTCATCTTGCAATATCTTTCCACCATGCTAGTCCACTTCTCCCAGTGATGGGATCCTGTGGGTGACTTGAGGTCATCGGTGCTTTATTGCCCTCCAGACTGTGCTTCTAATTCTGCAGACTTTGCAATCATCCCTGTGACCCATGCAGGTCCTCCTTATTCCCTTTCCCCTTTCCATTGCGTTGTCTTATCCTATTCAAAAGTAAGCTCCTTGATGGCCATCATTTTGTTTTTATTTTCCAATTGTGTCTGGCTCTGTTGCCCCATTTGAGGTGTTTTTATTCAAAGATAACAGAGTGGTTTACCATTTCCTTCTCAATTAACAGATGAGGAACTGAGGCAAATAGAGTTAAGTGACTTGCCTAGGGTGACACAGCTGTTAAGTGTCTGAGGCCAGATTTGAACTCAGGAAGATGAGCCATCTTGATTCTAGGTCTAGCACTTTATCCACTGTGCCACTTACTTACCCTGCAGAGACTAGTTTCTTTTTTAATTGTAGTTCATATTTCCAGAATTTAGTATAATGTTTGGTAAATGATCAGTGCTTAATAAATGCCTGTTTCAGGGGGCAGCTAGGTGGCACAGTGGATAGAGCATGGGTCTTGGAGTCAGGAGGACCTGAGTTCAAATCTGGGCTCAGATACTTACCAGCTGCCTGACCCTGGGCAAGTCACTTAAGCCCAATTGACCCTCCCCCCTCTCCATGGCAAATCAATGTTGGTTATATTGTGCCTTTCAGCCTAATTCTATTCATTTCATGTAATGTGTTTCCTTCCAATCCAATTCATTTGAATGTTTTCACCATCTATTGGAAACTAAGTCATCTCCTTTATCCAGGGACTATTGTTCATGGTGCCTTTTTATCCCTAGAACTTAGCACAGTACCCTGCACATAGTAGGTGCTTCATGTATATTTGTTATTTTGTATTGAAATCCTAAGACATTTTGCCATCTGCTGTGGAGTATCTCTAAGTTGGAAATCAAAGTAGGTAGTATTAGTAACCATCTCAGCATGTATGAGATTTTAGAAAAGAGATAATGTATGCTTAAGTATCTTTAAAAACCCTATTTTGCTGAGTGTCCTTACTGTACATACTTGTTTATTCTGGAGTTTCCTTGTTTTTCCATCTGCTACTATTTTTGTACTTCTTTACTTTAGACCAAACAATAGTCTTCTTGATAGAAAGATACATACTGTCCACATCTTTGTTCTTTTGGTGCTGATCTCTGATCTTAGAGAGAGAACCAGGATTGAAATACACAAAAGGAGAGGGTCTAGTCAAAGAGAGAAGATTTAGGTCCCTGGGGAGGGGGAATCTGCTTGGCTGATTGGCTCCTAGGAACCTATTGGCCCCAAATATGC
Organism: Pseudocheirus occidentalis; assembly: GCA_028646575.1. Classification (NCBI taxonomy): domain Eukaryota; kingdom Metazoa; phylum Chordata; class Mammalia; order Diprotodontia; family Pseudocheiridae; genus Pseudocheirus; species Pseudocheirus occidentalis. Next base: position 297,886,840 of record CM053595.1, read on the forward strand.
TAGTCATGAAGATGTAGGAACTGTGCCATGTGCCATGAAGGAGTTACTGGATGAAGAACTAGCAGAAAAAAAGTATGGGAGACTTCCAGAGATGATATCAACAGAAGCCCCTGGATTCAGCTTCCTAGAAAGAAGGGGTGGTGTCCTTGAATAATACCACACATCCCATTGAGTAGACGAGTTCTGCCAAGCTGGACTGAGAGCAGAGGAGCAATCAGGGGGAAAGTCAGAACGTGGAAGAGTAAGTCTGGATCTTGCTGTCCTCTCTTCCTGTGAGTTATGGGGATTGTGTAGGTCTAGGGTAAAATGACTGAATCCCTTGCAACCATAGTTCTTCCTTTGGTGGTTGTCTCAACCACAAGGAAGCTACCTCATGAAATCTCATGAGTCCAAATGATCACTTCTGTGAAGATATACCTCCAAGGTCTCAATATGCAACCCTTATCTCTCTCCCAAACTCCAGTCCTTTATCATCAACTGCCTCCTGGATATCTCCAATTGAATGACTTCTAAGAAACTCAAACTGAATTTATCCAAAATGGAATTCATGCTCTTTCTCATTAAGCTGTTTTCTCTTCCAGAATTACAAAATCACCAAACAGTGATCTTGTTCATCCCACAGAAGAAAGGAATCGGAAATAGTTAATGTTTGCTTGAATATCTCTAAGGATTTGTTACTCACCCAGCCTGGATCTTTGTTTTTTCTTCCAGAAAATCTACTATCTGTCTAACTAAGATATAAGTGTGAGATCTACATTTATCCCTGTTGAATTTCACCTCAATTTGGTCAGTCCCTTGCTCTATCTTGTCATGAACTTTTTGGATCCCAGCTGAGGCATCTAATGTGTTACCCCTACCAGCTTTGTGTCATTTGCAAATTTAATGAGAAGGTCATCTATACCTTTACTCACATCAATAAAAATATGAAATAGCAGAGGGTCAAACTTAGGACACTAGCCTAGAAACCTTCTTCCTAGATTACATTGAACCATTGGCACCTACTCTTTGAATTTGTCTTTTTTACAACTTCCAATTCCATCTAATTGCTTATTGTCTAGTCTGCATATCCCTATTTTCCCCAGAAGAATGGTAAAAGCTATTTTATTAAATGCTTTGTTAAAATAAAGGTAAGAAAATTCTATAGAACCCTCCTGATAATGCTGTTTTGGAAAGTCTGCTAAAAAGAGAAATAATGTCTGGCGAGGCTAGTTTTTAATGAAGGCATACTGGCTCTTTGGTATCAAGGCTTCCTTTTCTACATGTTACCTAAACATAACTTGAATGATCTGCTCCAGAATTTTCCTAGTAATTTAAGTCTAGCTTATTGCAATGCATAGATTTTGTTGTCTTTCCTTTTTCAAAATTTGTGAGCTACTCCTTTTGAGTCCTTCAGTGATTCTCTTTTTCTCCATGCTCTTTCAAATGACACTCACAGGAACTTAGTGATTATGCCCATCAGCTCCTTCAGTACTGGAGGATGTAGCTGATATGGAGCAGGTGACTGGAATTTACGAAGAAGCGCTCAGTTCTCTGTGACTACCTCATGACTAATTTTGGGTATCTCTTCCTATTAACCATTTTTGTTCTTTCATTACTGGGACACAGGTCATTCTCCCTAGCAGAGATATCAGAAGCAAAATAAGGATAAAATATAATAATAATAAAATAAAGCTGTGCTCTCATTTTTATCAGTTGCAATCATTCTACCCACCTTAACATATGACCTTATCCTTTCTTTGCTCCTCCATTATCCTCAATAAAGCTTTAAACAGAGCTTGCCCCCTCCTTTTCTGTTTCTCTATCAAAGTTTGTAATCCTGACACTATTTTAAAGCATCATGCTACAATGTCATATTAATTGATTGTTTCCTGGCTGTGTGTACATTTTCTGCATGTAGCCTTAAAAACTGATGTTGATTGGTGAGTTCCCTGTGCGTCCACATCAATCTCTTCAGAAAACTCAAGTTTTTCTTTCTGATTGGGATACTTCCTCTTTGTGTCTTATCAAATTTCACTCTCGAGAGCTTTCAGTCTCAACTGGGTTGATTTCTGTACACTTTTCATTGAAGGATCCTACTTATCCTCCCTCTGAAAGCAACATCTAAGGTATATTTCAGACTCTTCCTGGCTTCACTCTCTATCCCAAACTCTAGAAGGAAGTGATCCTTTCCTGACAATGATCTTATTAATTCTTCCCCAGACTACAGTTCTCCCCTGTTAACCCACGTCAATAAGAATTAGATTGAAAAGAGAATTTCATTGGTCCCTCTGTTCTTTGAAACATAAAATTACTATTGAACCAAAATGAGATTAGCTCCTCTGCTTTTGGGAGAGAGGAAGAGGAGGAGGAGGAGGAGGAGGAGAGGAAGACAGAAGGAAGAGGAGGACAGAGGGAAGAGAGAGAAAGAATGAAGGAGGGAGGCAGGGAGGGAGGAAGAAAGAATCAGTTTGGATATTTGAAGTCACCTATTATTCAATATAGCATACAGATATGCCAGACTCAGACTTCAGACTTGTGATGTATTTTTCTGAAATCCTTATGTATTTCTTCTCTTGTGTAGGTATACTCTGTAGTTTACTCTGATTAAAGAATTATTTCATATCTGTTTCCATTTAAAGAAGACACTGATTTGTAACACTATCCTACATTTGGTGACACCTGAGGCAACCAAATATAAGAGCTAAAATAAATGGGAAAAACCAATCATATTCTTATTTCAAAGCTTGTAAAACTCACAGAAATAGGACTCATTCAAATTGCTGTAATGAGTAGCACCAATTTAATTGGGCCCAAATGTAGAGTCTCTTTAATGGGGGTACTCCATGTTTTATGTACATACATCATTCTCCAGCTAGACTGAGGCCTTTGAGTTCAGAGCCTGTTTTATGTCTATTCATACCTCCAGTTAGAGGCATTGTTGGTTAGTGGGATAGTGAGCCAGCCTCAAAATGAGGAAGAGCTCAGGTCCGGTCTGATTTCTGACACATTCTGCATCTCTGATCCTGGGCTAGTCCTTGAGAAAACCTCAGTGCTCTGTGATTATGAGACAGAGAGAAGGCATCAAACTGCATCTGTACAGGGAGTTTCCTCCCCATAAAGTTACCTGTACTGGTGAATTACAGGTCCAGTTCTTATTCTTATATCTTCATTATCTTCTACAAAATTATAGAATTACACGGTTGCCTTGTACTGGAGAGGCACTCAGAGGCCATCTAACTGAATGTCCACATTTTGTAGCTAAGGAAATCAAGCCCAAGAGACAGTAAATGGCTTACTCATCTAGAGAAAAGTAGGAAACAGTGACTGAATTTGAACCCACTTCAAAATGAGAATGATGGCATAAAGATTATAGTGGTGATGGCCATGAAGGGTTCGTGTCAGTTCCCCTTTCTCTAGCAAACCTCACCTGACCTTGTGCTGCTCTAGATTTTTGCAGACTGCACAGGGATAGTGACCAATGTGCCTTCTTTAAACTTTGAAAAATGCTTTCCATGCAAAAAAAAACATGGGAGAGATCTCTTTTGATTTTCATAGTAACTTTGTGATGTGGGTGCTATTATTACCCCCATTTTAGAGATGAAGAAACTGAGACTGAGAGAGGTTAAGGGACTTGTCCATGGTTACACAAATATCTGAAGCAGCTTATGAACTCAGGTCTTTCTAATTCCAAGTCAGTTTGAATCATTGACCTATTCAGTTGCCTCTACAGATCTTTCCCTCTTTTATAGACCAAAGGGGAAATGAATTGAATTCTTTTCAGATTCTCCAGTTAATTTCCATGTCTCCTCTAAAAGATGCTGTTTTTATGTAGTGGGAGTTGGGAGGAAATCACAGAGCAAGGCAGACATCTTCAGGCCTTTGCCAGTTACGCTTTCTTTGCTGGATGAGGATCATGCTGCTAGGGCATGTCAATGTTTTCAAAATACTTCTTAAGGTCCAACTACAAACTGACCAGGGTCTTGATAATGACTTGTAGCATAGATTCTGGATAGCCCCAAATATACACCTATTGAACTTGTACCACTGTGGAGGTGAAATCCAGTTTACTTGGGAATATCAGGACCACAAGTTCACTTAGCATGGTGAATAGAAGGCTGGACCTGGATTCAGGAAGACTTGTGTTCAAATCCTGATTCAGGGATGCTTAATCCCTTTGTGATCCTGAGTAGAAGAATTAATGGGTGAGTCTCAGTTTCCCCTCTCTAAACTAAGGATACCAACAGATCATACCTCATAGTGGGTTATCATGATTGTATTGGTAAACCTTAAAGCATAAACGTTGGTGATGATGAAGGAAGTGAGCACTTTGGTAAGTACCTACTTTGTCCTGGCCATTATGCTAAGTGCTTCACAAATACTCTCTCACTTGGATCTTAAAACAACTCCTAGAAGGAAGTGCTATTGTTATCTACTTTTCACAGTTAAGGAAATTGAAACAGACAAAGGTTAAGTGACTTGCCAGGACCATTCAGCTTGTTGTTGCTGTTTGGTCATGTCTACCTTTTTGTGACCCTGTTAACCATAGCTTGCCAACGCTGTCCATGAGGTTTTTCTTGGCAAAGATACTGGAATGGTTTGTCATTTCCCTTTCCAATGGATTTAAGGTAAATAGAGATTAAATTACTTTCCCAGTGTCACACAGCTAGTGAGTATCTGAGGCAGAATTTGAATTCAGGTCTTCCTGACTCAAGACCCAGCACACTGTCCACTGAGCCACCTAGTTGCCTCTTGGTGACTCTAGGCCCTGGGACAGTGATTATTAATTGTTGTCTCTGTGCTGACAGAGCTAAAAGTGTGACACTTGTATTCATACTCAGAATCAGGTCTCTCTGCTGCAGCTGTCTGTACTGCCCACATTTTGTCAGAGTTAAGAAACAGATCTGGGGGCCTTGGAGAAGTTAAACTGATGAGGGAGGGAGAGGGAAGAGAACTCACCTGGAGTCTTCAGCAGTAACTTTTGTGGGTGCAAAATAAGAAACCATTATATCCTTCCTTACAACTTCTTTCTCATTTCCTCCAAGTAGGAAGGTCTCCTAGAGGGACTTAACTACAGAGTTCACTTGTTTTTTTTAAATATTTTTTTCTTTCTGATATGATACTGTAAATTGTTTCATTCAGGCATGTCCATGGCAGCCAGAACATGCTGACATCATCTAGGTTATGACCTGTGAAGACACCAGTGGAACATTTAGGAACAGATAAAATGCATTAATGTATAGAAATGATTTTGTATTTTCTTCCAGAGATTTCAGATGCTCTCCTTTTGGCATGCCCTACAGCCTCCAGGCAGAGGGGGCAAGCTGGGGAGGGAAGAAAAAGTAATTGAGAGGGAGAAGAAGGAGAGGCAGTGATAGGGCCTTGGGCATGGTGAGAGCTGCTGCTGATCTGTAATTTCCTACATGGTTACATCCCATGGTAGGGGTGAGGGAAGAAGGCAGCAGGTCAAATGACTTCTGGAGTTTGGTCAGGTTAGGAAGCAGGGCTGGTCTAGTGATAAATGCCCTTCTTTACATTAAAGGAAGAGGCACATGGGCCAGAAATTAGAGAAAAGAATGTTATAGGAGCATCCTGGTTAGGTTTTCCCAGTGGATGGAGAAATAGCCTGGGCAGTGGGTATAGGCGCAGGGTACTTACTGGCTGTACTGAGAAATACTTTTAAAGAACGTTCTGATAAATGTATAGGTGGCAGATCTCCAAGAGAAGCCAGTTCTCCTTTTCAGTGAGTGTCAGAGAAAATCTCTGTGATTCTTATAAAACCTAGAGTCCTCATGGATTTGAGCTTTCTCTGGTAGGAGTGGAATATAAAGAAGTAGCTTGTGAAAGAAAGTGAAAAAAAGTGTGTGGGTGAGAAGAAAAACACAGGCTGAGCCTAATGGTAGAATTTCCAAGGGAGAACATCATTAACTTCTCTTTTCAAAGAGAACAAATGTAGGGCTGTGTTGGCTGCACAAGGCCATTTGTTTTTTCTCTCTTGTTCTTTCAAAGATTTTGGAGTAGGGACAACTGCTTTAACCTAGCTTTGGGCAGCTATTGGAAATAGAGGGGAGGTACCTGGGCTTGTGTGTATTGTCAGGAAGACCTTGGGTTTGGGTTCTACCTTGGACACATGATCATGAGCAGATCACTTAAGTTCTAAGTATTTTAAGGAATTTTCGAAGTCTGTAGGTTGAAGAAGAGTTGGGGCTCTAGTGTCCCAGGTACCTAACTCATTACTTGTATAATTTGTATATGAGCAAGTCACAACCTCTTTGACCCTCAATTTCCTTATCTATAAAATATGTGGAATGAACTGAATGACTGTGATGTCCCTTCCGTCTCCAGATCTGAACTAGTGGAGGGAAGTGTTTGCACCAGGAGTTCTCTATATTGATAAAATAGGTTTGAACCGAAGCAAAAACTGGACATTTTATGTAACACCAGATGGCTGTGAGTGTCACTATGGGAGTGTCGCTGCTCTCAAGGTTGCTGCTACTCAGAGGGAGTAAGGATACTCCCTTTGTTTCCCAGAAGCTAATCAGTCACATCCTTTTTAAGGCAGACAAGTATCTCAGTGCATAGAGATAAAGGGATTCAACAAGACCAAAATTCAAGTTCAGCTGATTTTAGCTTCCTGTCCTCCTTCCTTTTGTCTCTGAAAATTTAATCAATCACATCATTTCTCAGGCAGACAAGGTATGGCAGTGGACCGAGAGTTAGAGTTAGAAAGACCAAAATCAAATCTGGTCTCTGATACTAGCCATATTGCTCTGGCCAAGTCACTTAGTCTCTCTGCTTGAGTTTCTCCAGCTGTAAAATGCAATAGCATCTACTTTCCAGGGTCATTGTGAGAATGAAATGAGATAATATTTATTACCTGCTGTATAAAAGCACGTATTTTTAGCTATTATCTTATTGACAACAATTAATTCATTTTCTAGCCTAGACCTCTCAGGTCCACATAGTTCCCTTTTCCTGCTTTATAGGATTTACATTAAACAAAAAGTCAAAAGTACAATCATAAAAACTCCAAGATCCCAGTTAGAAAAATGTCTAACATTTAGGCAATGATTTGACCATTTGCTCTAATTTAAATCTATAATTATTTCTGGCTAACCCCAGTTTTCTTTACATGGGGCCCAAAATTAGAGTAACAGAAATGTTTGGGTAAAGTATAGACAGAGTATGTTACAGAGTCTGTCAAAGGACAGGCATATTGGGTAGGAGGTATTGGGAAAAACCAGATATTTTCTTGGAGCATCCTTCAGTCCTTGAAGAGGTGGGAGCAACAGGTGACTTCAGTCTTTTTCTTCTTATGAGATACCTGCAGGGACCTGATTTTCCTTTGATTTCTCCTTTCTCTGTTAAAGTTAAACCCTACTTTTTCACTCTCTATTCATCTGTTGCCCTCATATCATTATTTTTTTTTCCAGGCTCAGTTTAAATCCTGGGTTAAACTGAGGGAGGGAGTGTCTCTGCTGTGGCTGCTGTTCAACTGTTGACAACTCCTCCTTTCTCTTCAGTTGGTCTTTTCAAAATTGTATGTCTATATTTAAAGACAATTTCTTTTTTAAATTAATGGGCACTAATTTTCTCTCTCTCTCACTGATGAGATACAGGCCCTGGGAACCCCCTTGAACTCTGATTGAATCTTCCCATTTGATGAGGCATTTGCATGAGGCCATAAGCCTTTCATTGTGGCTCTGCCCAAACCTTTGTTACTAGCTTGTCCCTCCATTATCCAGCTAGCCCCCACCCTTGACCCTCCCAAAATATCTGACTCCTCGTGAAAACCCTCCCCAAACTCCTCCTTTAGACCACCCCTAGATTCCTCCCACAATCTTTCTGTGTATAAGCCATGTGATGTGAGACCACCATAGAATTTTCCAATACAAGCCTTTTAGATACTTACGCTCCTTAAGAGTCTACCCAATATGGTGAACTTTTTAATAAACTTACTTTTCTTTGACTGAGAGAAACTTGAGTTGAATTCATTTGGCAGGACCTGGGCATGTTGGTATTTTGGGGTTTAAAGCACCCCTAGCCTTATACCTCATCATTTTATGGTAACTCTCTTCATCACTACTATTGCATAAAAGAGAAAAAAAAAGAAAAAGAGAATAGAGTCTTTATAATAAACATGTATAGTTAAGCAAACCAAATTCTCAAATTTTGACCATGTCCAAATGATAGGTTATAGACTCTGGAAACCACCCTGAACTCTCCTTGGATCTTCACACTTGATCTGGGTTCATCTGAGGTTATAATCCCCTCAACTGGCCCCAATTCTCTGTTACCCTTGACTTATCTCAGGCCTCCATTCTGGATCTTCCTACCCTTGATCCTATCTGAACCCCATTATTTTGGTTCCTGGAGTAAGACCTCCAGTCACCCCAGCCTCCTGGAAACTCCCATCCAGATTTTCCCTAGATCCCTCCTCCAATAACGCCAGACTACTTGTCCAACCCTAGATCCCTCCCACATCTTTCTGTACATAAGATCCATCTCAGCCTCCATTAAGGTGCTCAGATCAGATTCCTTAAGAGTCTAGCTAATGATGAGATTCCTTAAGAATCTGGCGAATATGGCAGATTTTTAATAAGCCTTATTTTGCTTTGGCTGGAAGAAGGCTTGGATCAAATTCATTCAGGCAGGACCTCTGTGTCACTGTTTTGGGGTCCTACCACCCTGACTCTCAACACAAAAACATACCTCTTTCTGCATCTGAATTTATCTCCTCTCTGTTGGGGTACTGGGTAAGGTGCTATAACTCATTTCACCATCAGTCTTTTGGAATTATGACATCAGTGCATTGATCAGGGTTTTTAAATCATTCAAAATTGTTGGTCTTCACAATGTTTTTACTGTCTAAATTGTTCTGGTTCTGCTTACTTCACTCCGCATCAATTCAAACAATTCTCCCCAGAGTTCTCTTGAAACCATCCTTTTCATCATTTTTTTCTGGTACCATATGTTCCATTCCATTCCATTCCATTCTATTCCATTCATATGCCATAATTTTTCAGTCATGATCCATGATGGGCACTCCCTTCCTTAGTTTCCTGTTTTGGCCAACTACAAAAAAAGTTGTGCTTCTTTCACAGCTCCTGGATTTGGTTCAATTATACTTTCTATCTCAAAGACCTTGGTAATCCCAAATCATTCTCAAGCTTGACCCTTTGAAATACAAACCTGAAGATGCTTGTCAGTTTACATGTTCTTATTACACACATAAGTAAAATATACTGCATATGTATACCTGTTTGAAGTTTATACATATTAATACTTATTAGATATCTTTCTTGATCTCCCCAGCTGCTAGTGCCTTTAGAAAACTTTGTCTTGAGAAAATTTTGCATTTATGTGGCATATTCTATGTATACATTATCACCTCATAGAATATATGTCACTTGAAGCCAAGGATGGTTTCATTTTTGTCTTTGCATCCCCAGCACCTAGCAGAGCGTCTGGCCATTTAACACAAGATATTTAATAGATGTTTGTTGATTGACTGATTGATTACAACTACCCTCAGAGTTGTACCTAATATGGGAATGATTATTTCTATTTTGCAGGTTACAAAACTCAGGCTCACAGAGATGAAGTAATTTGCCCAAAGTCTCATGACTAACATATCTGGGATTCCAACCAGTTCTTTTGATTTCAAGGCAAACGCTTTTTGAATTACAGCAGAGGCAACATTGGTATGGGCCTGGTCTCTGGAAACCAAGAGGCTAGTGGTAATAAAGTTAAAAGAAGTAATAACTACAATTACATTTTATTAAAAAAAACTTTGAAAAAAAGATTAATGGCACCTGCTGACATTACCATCCTTTACTGTAGTCCATTTCATCATAGAAATAAATTGTTTATTCAGTCCATCCCGTTTTGGTCCTTTTTCAAATCCTTTCAATGGCATGCTTTACTTTCCTGGTTAATTTTCTATTGTTCTAAAATGTGATCATCAATAGCTGTTGACATTTCAGTTTCAAAGAAAGCTGCTTTTTCTTGAGGTATCTAAGCTAATCCGATGGGATGTTGCTGTATATATATGTGTGTGTATGTATGTATGTATACACACATGTATATACATGTATGTATATTTATTTTTCATCATTTTGGTATGTATAGGAATAATTCTAGTTCCTTCTTTAGGTTGTAAAAGATGAATACACTATGAATTTTTCTATATCTAAATGAATTAAGAACTATATGACATTGCTTTTCATTAGAAGTTAAAACCAAAAAGTATTTGAAGGTAAAAATTTATCCCAAAGAATGTTATTTTGCATTGGGTTTTTAAAATAGTCTACTACTTGATCTCCCCTTACCAACTTTTTTCTTGTCCACCCTATCCTCTACACAACTGTCAAAGCTTTTTTTCTAAAGCACAGATCTCACAATGATATTCTATTACTCAAGAAGATTCAATGGCTCCCTATTTTCATGGGAATAAAATACAAACTCTTTGGTTTGCCATTTAAAGGCTTTCACAATTTAGCTCTGAAAAATAGGATTCCAGACTGATTTCCCATTATTCTTTCTTGTATGCTGTATCTTCCAGTCAAACTGGCTTACGTGCTCTTTTTTAACCAATGACACACCATCTCCCACCCTTTGTCTTTGCACAGGTTGTTGTCGAAACTTGGAATGTTCTTCACTCTATCCTTTAGAATCCTTGGCTTTTTTCAAGGCCCAGCTCAAATGCCATCTTTTGCACAAGATGACTGAAATGACTTTGAACTTATTTTGTTTGTATTTACTTATCTAGATGTATGCTTTTCCTTCCTGTAGCCTTAGAATAATCTAAACTCCTTAGGGCAGGGGCTGTTTTGTTTGTGTCTTTCTGGTGCCTACAATAGTGCCTGGCAAGTAGCAGGTACTTAATAATTTCTTAATAAGATACTACTAAGCTAGATGGAGTGGTGGATGAAGTGTTGGCTAGAGTCAGGAAGATGCCTTTTCCTGAGTTCAAATCCTACTTCAGACATTTACAAGCTGTTAGACCCTGGGCAAGTCACCTAACCCTATCTGCCTCAGTTTCCTCATCGGTAAAATGAGCTGGAGAAGGAAAGGGCAAACCACTCCAGTATCTTTGCCAAGAAAACCTAAAATGGGGGTCACAGAGAGTTGGACATGACTGTAAATGACTGAATAGCAAATAATTATTTTTTGAATAAATGATTTTTCATAATAAAGGAATGATAGAAATAAAACTCATAGGTGAGGGTTGTATGAAGGCAGAATGCAGCTCTTATCATATTAAATTCTGGGTACTCACTGAAGGAAGGACATAAAAAGTTGAAAGCCAAGGATGTGATGGAGCCAGCTTTACCGGCTGGGAGCTGTTTATAAAATTTCAATGTTAGCATTTATACCTTGAAATAGGCAAAAACTACAAATGAGGTCTGGATCCATTTATTGTCCAGATGTAAGAAAGGGATGGAGGAAATGTCAGTTATGTAGATTAAACTTAAAAGTGTGTTTTGCACATTTTTCAAATGTTAGAGTCCATTGTTAAATATTTGCCAATATACTCTTGCTGAAGTCCACCCACAGGAGTCTCACCAGGATGATAAGGTGCCCTGAGATCATGACATAGGATGGTCTTCAGTAAGAACAGGAGATGTTTAAATTGGGGGAGACAAAACACAGGGTGTATATAGCAGGAATCTTCAAGAATTTGATGGTTTATCTGCTAAAAAGGAAACTAGATTTATTCTATTTGTCCCCAGAGGACAGACCTAAGAGCAATGGGGTATAGGGAGAAGTAACAATCAGGCAACTGTAAACATGGAAGGAAGAATGTGCTAACAATGAGCCATCCACAGGTGGAATGGGCTGCCTTAAGAGGTAACAGGTTTCTCTTCACTCAAAGTCTGGGTGACCTTCTGCTAGTTATGTTGGAGAGCAGATGGTCATTCAGGTTTGGCCTGGGTGATTGTCCTCCAACTCCAGCCATTATCTTAAGACAGTCATTCAATAATGGACATATCTTTCTTACGGATAAATAAATGATAAAAAGCATTTATTAAGCACTTACTGTGGGCCTAGGGCTATGCTAGCTTTGGTGCTACAAACAGAAAAAGGGAAGAAAGGGAAGATGGGTTCCTATGTTTAGTGAGCTCACATTCTAAGACATAAAAGAAAATTCAGTTGAGAGGCAAATGGAAAGTCTCAGAAGAGTGCCTTGTCGGGACAAATGACCAGTCCTGATCTTCCTGTCACAAAGGTTATTCGAGCAGGGGTGTGTGTGTGTGTGTGTGTGTGAAACCATCTGGGAGACAAGAGAGGGGATTCTTTGACTAGATGGGAATTTGGACTCATTAACTTTTAAATAAATGCCTTTCATTGAGGATCATATTGCTGGAGTTAGAAAGGATGTTGAGTCCAGGAATTCTTAACCAAAGTCTGTGAAATACACATACACACAGAGTGTGTGTATGTGTATATATACATATATATATATATAATATGTATATAAATTTGTGCATATTTACATATGTAAACACACATATATAATTTTCAATATAATTTATGCATGTAAGAATATCATTCCACAGGTTTCACCAGACTGCCCAAGGGGTAGATGGCATAAAAAAGGCTGAGATCTAGTCCGATGCCTTATTTTTACTTGGGAGGACACGAGTGACTTCCAAGACAACACAGGCAGTAAGCATCAGAGGGGGTGTTTGCCCCGGAGCCTCTGAATGCAGAGATGGTACTCATCTCATCCCAGATGCTAAGGAGATGAGCTACACAGCCCATAAGGATCTACTATGTGCCGGGCATGATGCTGAGCACTAGGAATGCAAAGAAAGGTAAGAGCCAGTCCCTGTCCTTGAGGGCCTCACAATATAATAGTGGGGGAAGGGAAAGCAAATAAAAGGTAAATTTTGGAGGAAGAAGAAGGAAACAAAAATTTGCTGGGTACCTACAAGAAGCTGGGTACTGTGCTAATTCCTTTACAAATATTATCTCAATCTTCACAAACACGGAGACAAGTGCTATAATTTTCTTCACTTTACAGTTGAGGAAACTGAGGTAGACAGAGGCTAAGTGACTTGCTTTGGATCACACAGCTGGTAAGTGTCTGAGGATGAATTTGAACTCAGCTCTTCCTGTCTCCACACTTGACATATCCCATACAATAGACCACATAGCTGCTTAAAAAAAAGTCTATTAAAGACATCAAATGTAACTCAAAGTCACATGCATGCATAAAACTAACAATGTGGGGGAAAATTCAACATGAAAAAAGGTAAGTAAATGTTTGCCATGTTGCACGGTGTAACTGTGGTTGAGTTCAACACTCCTGGGACTTAAGTTATTTATTGTTTATAAATGACTCATTCCCATTCTTGGTTTCCGGGCCAATGCTTTCCTCTCCCCTGGTTGGGAATGCAAGATGCATGAAATGAAAATAAACAACTTTTCAGCTCCACCTACAGTGAGCTCTGTTGGCTGGTAAAATTTCCAGAGTTCACCTGTATGCAAATTATCCTCTCACTTTACAAATAAGAGGCAGAAATGTTAACATCCTCCAAAGGCTTTAAGAAAAAACAAAATCATAATAACTAACGAAAAAAATAACCAGTTTATTTTTCCCTTGTCTCCTGCCCCCTAGGAAATAAAAAAAAAACCCAACAGCCCATATTGGCTATCCCCTTATAGAAATCATTCCTTGCCCTGTGTGAACAGATGATTACTTTTGTTTTCATTTTTGCATTCCTTCTCCACCCCCAAAATAAGAGGCTGACACACCCAGCAGATAGCTGATAAACATTTGTTAAATGAATGAGCGTATACTTGAATTTGACACTTTGAAAATTACCAAGCTAGAAAATGCCCTAGGTTCCCTGAACTAATCATTTCCATTCCCACTTCAGTCCAAGAATCAATTTTCATGCAGTTTCTCATTTAGATTCTGGCCCCCCATAAGACTCTCCCAAACAGTTCCTTCCCAGGCAACTTCCTCTGAAGCCTCATCACCACAGGGAGATGAACCCAGTCTCCCAAAGCCTGTCACTAATCTAGCCAGTCCTACTATGATGAAAAGCTTCAGATATGGACCTAATAACAGATAGTCCATCGACTGACCATGTGCCAGCCTAGCCAGATTCAGAGAGATCAGTCCTGAGCAAATTGGAAACCAGGTGATGAAATATTTTAACCACAGTGACCTTTGAAGGGGATAAACAGAAAAGATGGCCTTGATACTCCTAGGAAACAGTGTAGTGCTATAAAGAAAGTTCTGAATTTGGAGTTAAAGGACTCATTTATTTCCATTATATTTCTTTTTTATGTGCCATCTCTCAAACGAGATTGTAAGGTCCTACTGATAAAGATATATACATATATATGTATATATATATATGCATACACACATACACACTCACACACACACACATCCATACATATATATACACATATACATTTTTTTTCAAAATTTTATTTTAGACTCAAATGCCAGAACATAGAAAATAGATAAAAAGAAACAAAAACATATCATAAACTTAAATACCGGAACTTACATACAAATTTGGCAAGAATAAAAGAGCATGTTATGTGCATGCAGAACATAAGAGAGGATTCAAAATATATAACAATAGATTTTCATTTCAAGAAAGCCTATGTGATAAATAATAGTCATTGTTTCTTTTCTTTGTTTCCTTATGAGTTTTCTTTTGTTCTCTGCTGTGCTGTTCTTTACTTGATTCTCCCCCCACCCCGCCTCAACCTCCCCAAGAAGGCCACAGCAAAGTTTAGATATGTTTCTCTATACCTATATATATATACACACACATACATATACTTTCCCAAACCTATTCTACTCTTGTTCTACTTCTGATACAAACATACATACATATATAACATGTATTACATGTGTGTGCATATACATACATACATATACACACATGCATCATGAGTTGGTGATAGGAAGGGAAAACACCATCCAGGTTAAAGCAATGAGAAGGTGGTCATCAGAGGTCAGTGTGGGAAGACTCATTAGACCACCCTCTCATTTGTGGTCAGGAGATGGTCAGCTCCCAACAGCCACATCAGTGCTAGAAATTCATATTAACAGTTTGCTCAAGAAAACACATCATCACATAACTTCAGGACATTCATTCCAGGTTTCTGAGAATCAGGTGCTTTCAAAAGATAGTCAGGCTCCTGTCGAGGTGCTCTGAACCGAGAGATATAATTCTCTTTTTGCCAGTGCTGGGTTTTGCAAAACAGATGCCTTTACCAGCAGACAGTTGGGCTCTTTCTATTTTTATGACAAACCCTGAGATTACAGCCATGGATTGCAGCTGCAATGCAGTCTGGCCTCCTGACTCCTCCCAGCAGAGGGAGAGAAAGTGAGGCTATTTATGCCCACAGACACTGGGAGTCCCCCCAGCACTGCTTGTTTATGGAGAAGGTAATCTTGGTCAGGGGAAAGAGGTATTATAATTCAATCCACTCTATGAATTTTAAAGGGGGCATCTGCTTTTCCTGTAAGCCATCCCTTAGCAAGGTGGCATTACTGCCAGCAAAAGGCAGGGAGAGTTGATTTTTGAATTTTTTCATGGCTGGCATTGCTGGTTATTATAGGGGAGGGGGTGCAGGTTAGGGAGAGGGGAATAGTGGTATGGGTCTGCCTGAAGCAGCTATTGGGGGAGTGGAGAAAGAGGTAGCATTTTTCTTTGGGGTCCTCTAAACCTGTCTATTATCTACCCCCCCTTTTCACTTGGCTATACAAATTTCCTACTTTTTAACTACTTTCACTCTTCCTCCATATCAGTACCTTAATATGCCATGTAGACCTGCCCTGCCTCCCTCGCAGGAGCATTAAATGACAAATCTTGGGTTGGAAGGAAATTCAGAGGTTATTTGCTTTCACTCCCTCTTTGTACAAATCAATCAATCAATTAATCAGTATTTATTAAGTACCTACTTTGGACCAGTCACTGAGCTGAGCACTGAGAATATGAAAAGAGGCAACAGACTGTCCTTGCCTTCAAGGAGTTTACAATCTAACGGGGGAGACAACATGTAAATAAATATATGTGAAGCAGCCATGCACAGGATAAATTGGACATAATTAACAGAGGGAAGCCACTGGCATTAAGAGGTATTGAGGAAGGCTTCCTGTAGAAGGTAGCATTTTCAGTTGGTACTTAAAGGAAATGAGGGAGGTCAGTGGTTGGAGAGGAGGGAGGGGGTTCTAGGAACAGGGCACAGTCAGAGGAAATGCTCAGAGCCTAGAGATGGAGAGTCTTGTTCCTGAAATAGCCCAGAGGCCAGTGTCACTGGATCAAAGGGTACATGTTGGAGAGCAAGGTGTAAGAACTCTGAAAAGGTGTGTGTGGGGGGGGCTGGGTTCTGAAGGGCTTTGAATGCCAAACAACAGCATTTTGTATTTAATCCTAAAGGCAATAGGGAACCTCTGGAATTTATTGAGTAGGGGTTGGGGGTGGTGGTGTCATGATTGAACCTGAGCTTTAGGAGAATTATTTTAGTGGCTGGGTGGAGAATGGATTAGAGTTGGGAGAGACTTGAGTCAGGCAGACTCACCAGCAGATTATTGCAACAGTCCAGGGGTGAGGTGGTGAGGGCCAAGGTGGGGGCAGTGTCAGAGGAGAGAAAGAGGCATATTTGGACAAAGCTGCAAAGGTGGCAGGCCTTGGCAACTGCTTGAATATTGGGGGTGGGGTGAGAGATAGTGAGGAATCTAGGACGACTCCTAAACTGTGAGTCTGAGGAACTGGGAGGATGGTATTGTCCTTTACAGTAATAGGGAAGGCAGGATAGAGGGAGGATTTGAGGGAAAGATAGTAAATTCTGTTTTGACTATATGAGTTTAAGATGTCTCCTGGACATCCAGCTCAAGATGGCTGAAAGGCAGTTGGAGATTAAAGATCGGAGGTCAGCAGAGAGGCTATGTCTGGTTAGGCAGGTTTGAGGATCATTACTTTAGGGACAGTAATTCGTGTGAGTTGATGAGATTACCAAGGAAAGGAGTAGAAGAGAGAACAGAAGAGGGTCCAGGATAAAACCCTAAGGGATACTGATCTGGGGATGTGATCTGGAAGAGGATCCAGCAGAGGAGACAGAGAGGGAGCCATCAGACAGGTAGGAGGAGAACCAGGAGAGAGGGTGTCCTGAAAACCTAGAGAGAAGAGATTCAAGGAGGACTCAAGCACAGGGATAAAGGCTGCAAAGACTCGAAAGAGAATGAGGTTTGAGAAAAGGCCATTGGATTTAGCAACCAGGAGATCATTTGTAATTTGGAGAGAAGAGCTTCAGTGGAATAAACCAAGGGATGTCAGGCAGGATGTCTCCCAAGATCTCCTGCTAGTACTTGCCAGAAGTGGGATTTGAATTTAGGTCATCTGACTAAGAGAAAATTTTCTTTCTACTATAGCACAATGTCTCTTTGGGTTGTATAACATATACCAATACTTCTTCCCTAATGTTTTCCTCCTGATCACTTCCCTGTTTCCCCCCACCCCCCTACTTCCATTATCTATTTAGCCTGGAATGATGATGGATAGAGCACTAGAGTGTGAAGGCCTGGGTTCAAATCCTGGCTCTGACAACTAGATAGGGACTCTTAGGCAGCCCTATTTGGGATGGGACTTTAAGGGACCAAGGCTATATAGGACTTGGATGAGAGAGATGGGGGGTGGGGAGGAGGGAGGAGTGCTCAGGAGAGGGGTGGGATGTAATGCTACCCACTGGCTGGTATGGTATGATTTGTTTTTTCTATCATATAATTTTCAATCATTTTTTTCTATTAAATAGACTTATCTGATTTTTGTTTCCCCTAATGTATAAACACACATGTTCTAGCTTTCAGTATCCTTAGCTTAAATACTTTTAAGGAGTGGGCGGTTAGGTGGCACAGTGAATAGAGCACTGGCCATGGAGTCAGGAGTACCTGAGTTCAAATCCGGCCTCAGACACTTAACACAAAAAACTAGTCATATGGCCTTGGGCAAGTCACTTAAGCCCAACTGCCCTCAAAAAAAAAAGATAAATTAAAAATACTTTTAAGGAGAGTTGGTAGCTACTCAGTAGCAGAGACATGATACTGATGTTCCCAGATTATCTTGGTGGGGGAACGACCCAGAGAAAGGAGAAATCCTGTAAAGTATAGCAGGAGCCTTCATATCATCAGAGAGTCTCTGACATAATTCAATTTGGTTTGATGGGCCCATTCAGCAAGATTTTGCAAATGCAGGGAATGGGGATTGTGCAGATATGGTAAGAACATTTGGTTAAGATCTCAAAGTCTATTTGATTAAGATTTCAAAAAGCAGCTAGCAACAGATTTGAAACTATTCCAATGCCAAGCCCTTGTCCAAGTTAGCCAAGAGCTGTGGAGGGAAGGAGCTCGACCTTGGAGTCAGGAGATACAGATTTGAAATCTGAACTCCACTGCCTCTTCTTTGCCCTTGGTCTAATTTTATCCTATCTCTGGGCCTGGGTTTCCTCATCTATAAAGAGAGGAAACTGATCTATATGAGCTCTGAGGTCCTTTTTCAGGCCTAAAAGGATGGATTCTGCACCATTTAGCTGGAATGAAATCATTTGTTGACATCCATACATATGCCACATCTCAGCATCCTAGACTATGCTTTGTACATATATTGGGTTCCAGCCCTAACAATCTTAACTCTGGATCATTTTACCCCCAGTCAGTGTTGCCTCTGGGAAATAGCAAAACGTACCTTGGATATAACTCAAGCCTAGGTCTTGGCTTTCATACAACCACTTAAGGTGACAATTTATATTGGATACAAGACATTCTTAATTTCTCCCTAAAGAAATGTTTTTGAGAGAGAGAGAGAGAGAGAGACAGAGAGACAGAGACAGAGACAGAGAGGGAGAGAGAGACAGAGAGAGAGATAGACAGAGACAGAGAGACAAAGACAGAAACAGAGAGAAAGAGAGACAGAGAGAGAGATTATTTAATGAGAATGAAAAAAAACACGGACATTCTAAGTAAGTTTTACTATTCCCTCCCCTTCCACCCCTCCAAAGGTTATCTCAATTTGGTTTTTATTTCCACCATGATGGAAAATGTATTGAATTCAGAGTCACAAGACATCAGTTTGAATGCTAGCTCTGTTACTCTATGTATGACCTTGGACATGTCACTTAACCTTTATACTCTATTTACTGCTCTGGAAAATGAAGGGAATGGAAAAGTGACCCCTAAAGCCCCTTCTTGCTGTACATGATTCTGATAATGTTCCATGAGTAGAAAAAAGGGGAAATTTCTTAAGCGATGATATATAGTAAATTACTTTGAATTCCTCAATTCACTTAGTTCATAAAAAGACCTTGTTGCATGTTTTTTGATTAGCTTAGTGTTGATCAGGGTTATACAGGCTGTCTCTGTGCAAATGCACCTGATCCTTTTGGCAGAGGGCTCTTTTATCTCTAACTACCCAGACTTTGAATCTTCCTCACACTCCTGAAATATAAGGACCCCAAATTTCATGTTTGCTACCACCAGTAACACCAATTACAAAGTCTCTATGGCCTATCAGATGGTCTTCATGGATTTCCATGGACAAAAAAGGTGGTCCTGCCAGGAACCTGGTGATCAGTGTCTCAACACAGGCAGGCTGGGCCTCAACTATCTGTCGTTCATTCACACTGTCTATCTTTGGTTCTCTTGCTTGAAGCATTTGTAGCTTAATAAGGTCTTCCAGCTTAATAATGTGTCCCAGTGGCTGAGCCTTCAGGAAACCCTGGATCACTCTAGGTCAAGGTGAGGCAAGAGGAAGACTTTTCTTATTCTCTTACTATATTTGACTCAGGATCATGATTCCTGGAAAGCTGCTGTTTGGTTCTCATATAATATGGCCTGTTGTGTTTCCTTGGTAGATTGTAAAAAATCCACGAGGATAGAGATTGTGCATAAAACACTTTTGTGTCTCCCCCAGGCCTTGGACAAGTGCTTTATATATGTTAGAAGCTCACTAAATGAATGAGAAAACATTTATGAAGCGTATTCTCCATGCCAGGTAATGTAGGCAATGGCATAGTGATTTCATTGTTATGGGGAACTCCCAAATGACACAACTCCCTCTAACAAAGCAGGTTGACATCCTTTCTGCAACTTAGCTTTTGGAAGTTGCTTAGACAGAGTAAGGAGAAGTGAAGGGTTTGCTGAGAGTTATAAAATCAGTGTGTGTCAGAGGTAGACCTTGAGCCCACCTAGGTCTTCCCAGTCTCAATGCCATCTCAATGTCCAGTAATAGCCATGGTATTCCTGATAATAGGACTATAAAAAGTGAGGCAGATCCTGACCTCAAGGAGCTTATATTCTAATAAAGAGAGATGATATTTATAGGGGAATAGCAATGAAGGAATGATTGGATTGGGAGAGTCACAAAGATGGGAAGTTAATTTAGGGTGCATTCAACCTCACAATCCTCTCTTCCCCCATATATTTAAATGTTTGTTGAATGAATATTAGAATCTCATAGAACTGTAGAATCTTGGATTTAGAGCTAGAAGTATTCTTATAAGTCATCAAGTACAACCCCATTATACATATATACACACACACACGTATATAATATATTATATATGTGTGTATATATGTATATATGTAATATATACATACATACTATATGTGTGTGTGTGTTTGGAGGGGGGAAGACAGGGCAATTGGGCTTAAGTGACTTGCCCAAGGTGACATGGCTAGTTTTTTGTGTTAAGTGTCTAAGGCCGGATTTGAACTCAGGTCCTCCTGACTCCAAAGCCAGTGCTCTATTCATTGCTCCACCTAGCCACCCCCAACCCCATTATTTTACAGATAAGGAAACTGAGGCCCAGAGAGTTCCCTGGTTGCTCGGTTGTTTTAGTCATGCTCGACTTTCCATGATGCCATTTTGAGGTTTTCTTGGCAGAGATAGATGCTGGAGTGGTTTGCCATTTCCTTAAGCTTATTTTTCAAATGAGGAAATTGAGGCAAACAGGGTTATGTGACTTGCCCAAGGTCACACAGCTAGTAAGTGTCTGAGGTAGAATTTGAACTCATGAAGATGAGTTTTCCTGAGTCCAGGCCCAGTACTTTATCCGCTATGCCAAAATGTTTGAGATGGAATTCACATTCAGGTCTTCCTGTCTCCAAGCCTATCACTCTATTCACTATAACACACTGTTTCATTCATCAGATTTCATGGAGACTCCCTTACCATTTCTCCAATTTTAAGGGAAACACAGAATTCCAGACAAAGGACCAATACTCTCTGAAGGCAGAGATAGAAGAGAGAGAGTATGCCTCAGTGATTCATTTACTAGCGGTGCGATATAACATTTTGCTCTCAGACTCAGAGGTTTAAACCAGGCCCAGAGCTCTTCTGAGGGCCATTCTCATTGGCAAAAGAGATGAGAAACTGAGTTACTGGCCTATTCAAACTCCTAAATATTTAAGGGTCATCATCTTACCTGATATCTCTCAATTATTTAAACTAAATCGAGTTCTCCTGATGTATATTCTCAATACAGGTGTTATCTCTTTTTCACAAGTGTGTAGTTTTATAGTTTAATCAAAATGAGTATTACCTAAGGCATTAGGTCTATTATAAGCCCCATCCATTACTGGGCCACTGCAACAGGAAAAAAGGAAAATTAGGACAGAAAGCTTTAGGGGATTGGTCTTACTAGAAAGTGGACATCATGTTTTAAATCCCATCTCATGGACAGTAGTGACTTGAAATATGTATTTATAGGTACTCTGGCAGAAAAGGAAAGACAAAAATCAGAAGAAAATTTGGAACATTTTGAGATAATATATTCAGAATTACTCTGGAAGATGAGGAAAATATGTGATTTTACAAGTAGTGAGGTGAGGCATTGGGTTATGATGGAGAGAGAAGACCTAGTTTTAAATTCCACCTCTGATAATTACAACCCATGTGACTTTGGGTGAGTCACTTAATTCCCCTAGGTCACCATTTCCTTACTTGAAAAATGAGAGGATCAGACAAAATAGTTTCTGAGGTTCCTTCCACCTCTTTATCTGTGAACATATGAACTACTATTAATGTTAAGTAAAATCCAACTAAACTTCCAAAGTAGAATTCTTTTTTAAAATTTTTTTTTATTTTCTTGTTCACATCATTCGTTTCCATGAGATTTTGAGTTACAAACTTTCTCCCCCTTTTCTCCCTACCCCACTCCCAAACCAGCGATCCCACTGTAAAGACCATCCCCCGATCTGCTCCCTTTTATGTCCTCCTCCAAAACCCCTCTAACTTTCTGGTAGGGCAGGGAGAGTCTCCCTACCCCAGTGCCTGTAGATCTTAATTCCCAGTTGCATGTAGTTAATAACAATAATTATATATATATATATATGTGTGTGTGTGTGTGTGTGTGTGTGTGTCTATATATCTATATCTATAGATATATGTTTGTTTGCTTGTTTTTTAAACATTTGGTTGTAGAACTTTAAATTCTAGATTCTTTCGGTTCCTTCCTTGTCACCCACCCCCACTGGAAGGACAAGCAATTCAATACAGGCTGTACGTGTGTAATTATGCAGGACATCTCCACAGTAGACATATTGTGAGAGGCTGATTATATGTCCCTCCTTCCTATCCCTCCCTTCCCCCCTTGTTCTATTCTCTACCCTGTCCCTTCACTGAAGTGTGTACTTACAGCAACCCTCCCCCAGACCCTGCCCTCCCCTCCATGATCCTGTCTCTCATCCCCATTCCCCCTACTCTCCTGTGTGGCATGATACCCAGTTTAGAGTTTATGTCGTTCCCTCCCTAAGCCAAATTCAATGAGAGGAAATGAAAGTAAAGTTGTGACAGTTATCCCTTGCCTCTTCTATATGGGATGATTAACCTATTTTGTCTCTCCCTGTCTCCTCTCATTCAAGTCCTCTCCCAACCCAGAATTTCACCTTTTAAAGTATCGTCCCTTTGTA
Organism: Pseudocheirus occidentalis; assembly: GCA_028646575.1. Taxonomy (NCBI): domain Eukaryota; kingdom Metazoa; phylum Chordata; class Mammalia; order Diprotodontia; family Pseudocheiridae; genus Pseudocheirus; species Pseudocheirus occidentalis. The sequence goes on from CM053595.1 coordinate 297,909,761, forward strand.
TTCAATTGATCCTGAACCCCCTATGTACACATATATACAAATGCTCAGATATGTATTCATATGCGTATATATCCTCCTATATAGATATATGTGTAGGTATACACATATATAAATTTGTATTCCCTTCACCTGTCCTCATACTAAGAAAAGTTTCATAAGTTACTGTTATCCTTTTTCCATATTGGCATGTAAATAGTTCAACTTTGATAAGTTCCTTATGATTTCTTTCCCATGTTTACCTCCTCATGCTTCTTGTGTTTGAATGTCAAATTTTCTGTTCAGTTCTGGGTTTTTTTGGCAAGAATGCTTGAAAGGCCTCCACCTCACTGAATGACTATATTTTCCCCTGGAACTTTATACTCAATTTTGCTGGGTAAGTGATTCTTGATTTTAATCCCAGCTCCCTTGATCTCTGGAATATCATATTCCAGGCCCTTTGATCCCTCTGTGTAGAAGCTGCCAGATCCTGGGTTATCCTAATTGTGTTTCCACAGTATTCAAATTGTTTCCTCTTAGTAGTCTATAATATTTTCTCCTTGAAATGGGGATTCTGGAACCTGGCTATCACATTTCTAGGAGTTTTCTTTTGGGGATCTTTTTCAAGAGGTGATTGGTGAATTCTTTCAAGTTCTGTTTTGCTCTCTGATTCTAAAGCATCAGGGCAATTTTCCTTGAGAATTTCTTGAAGGATGCTTTCCAAGTTTTTTTTTGATCATGGCTTTCAGCAGTCCAATAATTTTCAAATTGTCTCTCCTGGAACTATTTTCCAGGTCAGTGTTTTTTTTCAAGGAGATATTTCA
>CM053595.1:297919403-297951917 GCA_028646575.1 Pseudocheirus occidentalis
CTGTTGATCTGTTTCTTGGTCTGCTTGTAACTTGTGTTTGTATTCTCTGGAGTTCAGGGCGCTAACTTTTCCCCTGAACTAGGTAAATGGTATATTTGTTTGATTAAAGAAAGATTGTTAACCCATTTTGAATTGCTTTCCTTTAGAAAAGCAGATCTAAGAACCTGTGCTAGCAGCCATCCTGGGTATGCTAGGGTGTTTGCTGATTCACAAATCTATATTAACTCTTCTTTGAGAAAAATGTCCCTGTTTCCTTCAACTAATTCTAATGAAGATATAAATACAAACAAAAAGAATTCATATAACACCTATTGTGGACCAGGCACTGTGCTAAAGGCTTTACAAATATTTATAAATATTATATCACTCACAAGGACCCTGAGAGGTGGATGCTGTTATTATGTCCATTTTAGACAAGAAACTGAGGAAAATAGGAATTAAGTGATTTTCTCAGAGTTGCACAGCTGGTAAATTTCTGAGGTTGGATTTAAAGTCATGCCTTCCTAATTCCAGGTTCAATTTTCTATCCACAGACGTTTAGCTGTATCAGCTACCAACAGAGAGAACTAGCAATAACACTTGTTTTATTATTGTAAATTATTTTATTGGTATTTTCTGTTTCTCACATCATCATAATATCACATGTATCCCTCCCTCACCCTAGAAGTCATCCCATATGAGAAATTGTGGTTTTTTTTATTGTTTAGCAAAAAGGAAAAAAAACAACACAAATAATGGATACATTGAGAAGGACCAAAAACATGCACAATGTGTTCATGCATCCTCTTGGTAAGTTGATTGTTCTAGCATTAGAAATAGAATTAATTTTAGTAGTATTATTATTTTCATTATATTGGTATGGCCTAGCCATGAACATTGAAACTGCATCTAGCTATTTAGGTTGTCTTTTAATTCTTTACAGAATACTATGTAATTCAATTTATAAAAGTATTTTTGTACTTTAGGCAGTTGATCTTCAGATATTTTATGCATTTTGTAATTATTTGGAATAGAATTTCCCCTTTTATTATTGTTTCTTGCATTTATATATAATATACACATATGTGTGTACACATACACACATATATATGCATACATACATATATACATAATTTGCTGTTGATTTTTGAGGATTATTTTGTAGCCTGAAACTTTGCTGATGATACTAATTATTTCAATCAGTACATTTGCTTATTCTCTGTGGTTTTCCAAGTAAACTATCATACCATCAGCAAACAGAAATTATCTCTGCTTTACCTACAATTTCTTTAAATACTTTTTCTTGTCATTGGTATTTTCAACATTTTCAGTATTATGCCCAATAATATTGGAGAGAGTATTTACCTTTGCTTCATATTTGTATTTGCTGGAAAAGGTTCTAGTATATCTTTATTGTATATGATGTTTGCTTTTGGTTTTAGACAGATGCTTTCTACAATTTTTCAAAGGTCTCTCTATGCCTCTACTCTGTAGGGTTTTTTGTATAAAAGAGAGTTGTCCTTGTGAAAGATTTTTACTGCACCTATTAAAATGATCATATGGTTTGAAATTTGGGGATTTTAACATGATTAATTTTGTTGATAGCTTTCCTAATATTAAAACATTCTTGTACCTTTGATATAAATTCCATTTGATAACAATGAATGATTTATTAGCTAAATTGCTACAATCTGATAGGATTTTCCTTATACTTTTTCAGTAATATTCATTAATGATATTGGCCTACAAGGTTTTTCTCTATGTTTTTTCTTTTCCTGATTGTGATATTAGGACTACATTTGTCTCATAAAAGGAGTCTGGTAGAGTTCTTTCTAAGGAGGGAGTGGTAGTTCTTCAATTCTAGTTTTCTTCACAAAAAGTTTGAAACTCTTCTTTATTATTGAATGTCCATGTTTTGTCCTGCATGATTATGCTCAGATTTTTAGGATAGGTAACCCTGAGCTGCATCCTAAACTCCATTGCACTTCAGAACACATTATTCCATTCCTTCCTCTTTCTTCTAGTGTATAAAGAATAGTTTTGAATTATTCAAATGTCCTTTCCTTTGTATTTGATCACTATGTGTCTTGGAGTTTGCAGCCTTGGGTTTTGTTTTTATTCTGTTATTCTTCTTCCCCTAAAGGCAATCTGTGAATTATTTCTATTGGAATTTCATGTTCTTTGTTCATAAATTCCCAGAAGTTCTCTTTTATTATTTCTTTAATTATGGTGTTAAAGTTTTTTGTCCTGTCATGTTCTCCTGGAAGATGTATGATCCTTAGGCTGTATCTGTGCTTCCTGTCTTTGAGATCTATATGTTTTACTTGCATAATAAGCATATTTTCTTTTGATGTTGGTTGGTTTTTCCTTCTCTTATTCGAGATTTTCTTTCACTTTGCTGTATTTACATTTCCAATCTATTCTCTCTTTTGTTTCTTTGATGAGGCTTACCATTGCAGATTCAAGTTTTTCATTATTTTTGTTGTGCAGGACAGAAATTATGCTTTCATAACTCTCATTTCTCTTTTAAACTGTTCAGAAACTACATGTTGTGGTTCCACATTTTCCTCAACTTCCACTTCCTCTGAATCATCAAGCATTAGATCATTTTCCTTCATTTTGCAGCATTTATTCATAGAAACTCATTTACCTGATCTGTGAGCCATATTTCCTTCTGTTATGGCTGGGTTTTTTTTTCCATTTATGTATCTATTTATGTTCAAGGTCTTTTAGATTTCTTCTTCCTCAAATCTCTGATACTTTCAGTCTCCCTCTTCCCCACTTATTTCCTTTATTTCTCACTTCTGACTCCCTTCCTTCTGATTATGGTTTCCTTGAGGACTGGATCTCAAAGCATCTCAGCTTCCTCTCACAATGGGCAATTCACAGTTAACCAGCTTAGGTCTCTGCCCCATTGCCTTTCAGGTGATCAGAAGTGACACCAGCTGGACTCTTTGTCCTTCCCTAAGGTTTGATTCCCACACACAGTATCCTGTTCCGGTGACCTGTCCCACTACCTCTGGTCTTTAGTTGTTGTTTTGCTTTTTTTTTTTTTTGGCACAGCCCTGGCAGTTCAGAGACTATTTTCCCCAGCACCAAGAGTTGAGAACCATGGACAGTACAGAGATTTGTATAGTTACTGCTTCCAGGTTGCATCCCTGGGCAGATTTTTCCTCCCAAAGGACTGTGGCCAAACAAGCTATCAAAGACCAAGAAAATTTCCACAGCCTGAGCCCAGGTTCTCTACAGCATTGGAAAAGAGGTAGGGAGAAGGGATGAATGAGTTTTGGTGTAAGTCTGTATCGTGTCTTTGGGTCTACTAGTGCAGCCTTACTACTGCTAGCCTGAGAAGTGAGAGAGGTGTGCAGAGTGAGTTCAGATTCAGTGAGCTTGAATTCTGGGCTTTCAGTTTGGATTCAATTTTTGTTTTACCTTGTTTTAGATTCTTGGTGTCCTAGACCATGCAAACAGCTGAAGTTACTTTATCTTTGGTGCATTCTTTTTGTTTTGGGAATGTTTGAGAGGCCATGAGGATCAGAGAAAATATTTAATATGCCAGCTTGTTGTTCAGGATCTGGAAGTCTCACTAGCACCTGCTTAAGAAGGCAAGTATCGCTTCTTGGGTATAAGAAATGGATAGGGACCAGCTCTGTGATTTCAATTGTATAGAGAACTCCCAGATGTGGAAAGGCCTTCTGTCAATGAAAGGCAGCATCTTTTCCATAACTTACGTAGTTATAGACAACTGTCTAGAATATGGAGAGGTTAAATGCCCACCAGTATGTGGCAGAGGCAAGACCAACACCCCTTGTTTTGTGGCTTTGAGATCAGTTCTCTAAATAGCATATTATTCCACCTTTCTCATTTTTCTAGACTATTTGGAAAGAATGTTTCAGAGGGGTTATGTATGTATTATGCAGCCTGAAGTTTTTTGGAATCATTTTGCTATTATAAATTAAATTTTAAAAATCCTGTGGGATTTTAAAATCTAACAAAAGTTGTCTTGGCCTGGAGTAAATGGGTGTCTCCTTAGCTGCAAACTGTTGAACAGATCTGACCTAGATCTAGATGAAACAGCACACATTGAAAACCAAGAAGTAAATCAGTTTTAAATGATGTCATGTGGCAGAGACTCTCAGAGTCTGCAAGATCTGCTTCATGTCCATACAAAATAGAAGATCCAGAAAGAATGGGAGCAGGGAAGGTTGGAGTAGTGATAGAAGCCCTTAACAAAGAGAGACTTGCCTGAATATAGTGAAACGCAGGTCACCTAAACTGAGTCTACTTTTTCTTTTTGGCCTAGAAGAAGCTATTAGATAGTTTTGGACTTGGAGTCAGAGATACGTGAGTTCAAATCCAACCTTCAGACATTTACTAGATATGTGACCCTATGTGACACTCCATGCCTCACCCTCTGTCACAAATGAATGAATATAAAGTACTCTGCAAAACTGAAAGCAGTATCTGAGTGATACATATTATTATTCAGAAGACATCATTATTCATATTACAATTTTTATTGCTATACCAGTGAACAAATGATGCGCAGGGAGACTTAGAGCCCTTTGTTTTGATGTATATCTTGAGTTCTATGATCCAGCAATATGAAGAACAGTAAAAGGAAGTGAAGAGATTGGGGAGAGAATATGACACCCAAAATCCAAGGAGGTCCAAAGTAAAGATGAAAGACAAATATAATGTTCATTAATTCAATCATTTATTGTGTATTGTGGAAATTCAATATATTCATCTAATTCTGGCACAATTATTATGTTTTTCTTATTTTGCAGATCCTCTTGGCAAACAAGAAATAAACAAAGAAGGATAATTATTCCTTCCCACTTCCATTTTTCAATGTCTTCACCCCTCTCCTACCCGGAATTAGATTGTTATACCACTTTGAAAGAAAGCAATTAGATATGTCCTCTGCACATGACTTAAAGACAGAAACAACCTAATCTAACAAGCAATTATTAAATGCCATTACATTTGAAGGAGTTGTACAAAGTGCTGGGGATACAGAACAGAGATATTTGTAACCATTCATGAAGACGGTGATGAAAAATGGGTTTGCCTTCCAAAGGAAGAATTTTGAACAATAACTAGAAAACCTAGGGAAACAAGTTTTATCTATTTTCACAACAATTATAGTTTTCTAAAAATGGAAAAAGCTGTTTCATTGGATGGAGAATTCTGTGTCATTATTTTCAATTAGCCAGAGCTGATAAATATATTTATTAGGAATATTGGAAAGGGGACCCATGCTCTGAATAAAGTTTAGTCTAGGTAAGTTACAAAGTGCCTGTATTTTCAAAACAAGCAGTAGTCCATGGATTACATCTGAAAAGCTTTTCTTTAGGCCAGTCCCCTACCTATGAGCACAACTGCAAATCCATATGCTTGACAGATGCCTACTGTACCTAAAGAGAGGTTTATTTCCCTACCAATTAGAGAATCCTAATTAGACAATATGTTTTCTACTATATATTAGGATTGTGTTAGATTGTCTCCTCCTTGAAGGCTTTTCTAATTTATTTTTATATCACCTCAGTGCTAAGCACAGTGGCCTTCACATAACTGGCAATTAATAAACAATTGAGGAAAAAAGAATGGAAGGAAGGAAGGAAGGAAGGAAGGAAGGAGAGAGAGAATAAACAAGGGTAGGAAGTAGAGAGGAAGCAAGGAAAGGAGGAAGGGAAGGAAGGATTATGAATTTGACAACCTATCAAATAACACATGGAAAACATATTTTAGAGCATGTAAACATTAGATTATTATTATGAATAAAACAGAAGGTTTGTGGATGAAATATAAGAGGTCAAGTCTGTTGAGTGGTCCCTCTGTATTAAATTAGCTGACTTCCCTAAAACCTATATGTTACTCCTGGTTACCCTAGATGATCTGCAAGCTAATTTACATTCTCTTGCAGTTTGAAAGGATTGCAATATATTTTCCAAGGCATGACAACCATGTGTCCAGAGTGATAGATGAGCAATGCAAACTCAACACACTGTTGCACTCATTCCTTGACTGGCCCAGAGCCCTGCCTCTTGTAATGCCTACTGACAGCCATGAGAATTACAGATGAAGAATAGTGGAGGCCTGTGAGTTGACGAGACATCTGTCAATTATTTCTCATGCATCATGGTAAATGCATCACCTATAAAATTTTCTTAAAGCACTTAGCTTGATTGTGGCAGTTAGCTGCCTAATGTGTAACTCTACACCATCTGGGAATCTTTAGCTACTTTTTGTTTAAAGCCTTAAGTTCACAAACTTGAAATTCACTCAAGTAAAACACAACATCCCTCTAATCAATCCAAACCAAAGAGAGTTGTGGGAGATTACTAAATCAACAAGACCTCTGTTAAATGAAAGTCACTACTGACCAGGTGCTTCTTTTTATTATTTACTTTTTTTCTTTTATAGAGCTGAGATTATTGGTATAAAGTCTTAGGATGATCATATCTCCAAACTAAAGGGTCACTAGAATTGCCCTGGCCAAATTTGTATGCTTTCTTTTGGGGAAAGTGTACAACATGCCAAATAAATGGGCATCTGGATTCTACTTACAGAACCCCCGTTCTGTAAGGACCTCATCACTAGACACTTCAAAAGAAGGTTTTTACACTTCTGGGTACTTCTATTAGGAATTCCTTTCAACCTTAATTTCCTCATTTGTGTTATTCAGACACCACTAAGACACAACACAGGGTTATTTTGATGTTTAAATGACATAATAGTTAAAACATATTGAAAACCTTAAAATGTTCTATAATTATTATCGATTATTAATATTCACCTCCCCCCCTTTTTTTGGCTGAGGAAGGATGTGGTACCTTAATTTCAATTGTATACAGATCTTCCACAGAGGAAACTCCATCTCTCTATGTAAACTGACATTTGCTTGTACCTTATAGTTCTAAAGAACCAGCTTGGTACACTGTGAAATTCTAACTTGTCACTTGAACCTAGGTCTTCCTGTGCCCAGACATTCTCATCCTCTTCATCTTCTTCCTGTCAAATCCATGACTCCCTCTCAGGTCCCCTTGACTTTGATAGCAGAGCTTGGGTCTTTCCTTTACCAGAATGAGAATTTCAAGCAACTTCCTATTTCCTAGCCATTTCCAGACCATTTCACCAGGCCTAGCCACCCTACTCCCCAGTTCTTATATTTTCTGTCTTCTCTCATTAGAATCTATGTTTCTTGAGGTTAGAGACCACCTTGTTTGCTTATATTTCAATTCCCAATGCTTACCACAGTTCCTGGCACAGAGTAAACCCTTAATAAACATTTTATTATTCATTCATCCATTCCTGACTTTATGAAACTCTTCTCTGGTACCCATTGCCTCTGTTTTTCCCGTCTAGCATTAAAACAAATTTTGACTGTACTTTCTACCCATTGTTCCTATTCATTCCCCCTGAGACTGAGTACCAGAAGTCAAATAATTATTTGATGTCATAGCCTTTAGAATATTTGAAGACATCTGTTTCAACCATCCTAAGCCTTTTCTTCTACAAATTAAATGGTTCAAGTTCTTCCAAATGATATGTTTTCCTGGCATGTTTCTATCTATACTTCACTATCAGCATTCTGATTGCCTTGTAGTCTAGCTAAACAATATGTCTCCTAAAACATGGCGCTTGGCACTGAACATTCAATTCCACATGTATTCTGATAATGGAACAGCAAAGCTAGACTATAAATTTCCATGCTTTGCTCACTATACTTCCATTAATTTAAGATCACTGAAGTCATACACTAATACCTCATCACAGTGTGAAGGTGAACTTGGCCTCACAAAGGCTATGTTAACAGGAAATAATATTTAAAAGCTCCTAGAGAGTTGGAACATGCCTACCCTGTGATGGAATGTGTGTCTAGCACCAGACTGTTATACTTAACAATGGCATACAGACATTGTAAGATTTATGAAGCACTTCATTTATATCATCTCATCTGGCCTGATAAACCATCCTGGAAAATATGGAACTGGTACTATCCCCATTTTTCAGGTGAAAAAATTGAGGCTACAAGAAGTTAAGTGACCTGCCCAGAGTCTCAATGAAGTCTTCAATATTTCAAATCTGGCTTAATACACTTAATCACTATGTGATCTGGGGCAAGAAATTTATTTTTTTCCTCAATTTCCTCATCGTAAAATGAAGATATGGATATCACTTACCCCACAGAGTTGTGCGGATAAAAAGAGGTAACATATGTAAAGTGTTTCACAGACCTTAACACACTCTGAGTGCTGTTGTTATCATTTCTAATTCCAAGTCCAGTACTCCATCCACTATAGCAACTAGCTGGATGAGATGATGAGTTGTTTACTTGAGGGTAGCCTGTCAACAGGGTGGCCTGCAGGTCTGAATGTTTCTATGACAGCAACTCAGAAAAATCATATGCTAAGATGAAGAGGTACGGTAGCCCATGTCAGGTAAGAGATTTTTCCACAATAAATAAATGGCCAGCGTATGAATTATGGAGGAATATCACCTTAGGGCTTTTCCTATTTTGCCTCCTTACACAGCTAAGTCTTATATTCTAGAATCATGAGATTGATTCCTCCAAAGTTTCCTGGGTTTTTCATTTCTTTCTTTATCTTTCCTGGCATAGCAATGAGATCTTCTAATGTTGGTCAGAATCAAATCTATCACACTATCCCTTTTAGTTCTTATATTTTGTAAAAATGAAATGAAGAAAAAGACAAATTGAAAAATCATTTGATATAATTGGATATTTTTAGTTTGGATGAGAAGAGTATGTAGAGAAGATATCCCAGTAAGTTTCTTCAATGAGGTTACAAACTTTTTTTTTCTTTTTTTATCATTTAGTTAATTCTGGTTTTAAGAGGTTATTTCCTTCACTATTCTTTTCTGCTTCTTGTAATACTAATCCTCTTTTCACAATTTTCATGCATTGCTATTAGTTATTCTTCTGGTTTTCCTCTACTGTTGTCACTTGATGTTTTTGTTCTTTTTTGTCTCTTTACATCTTTTAGGAATTTGTATTGAATTTGTGCCAATCTGTGTTTTATATGAAACTTTGCTTGGAGTTGTTTGCAAGTCATTGCCTTCTTTCTTTGTATCTTGAGCTTCTCTGTCATCATAGAAGATTGTTTGGTTAGGTTCTTTTTTTGTTGTTGGCTAATTTTTTCAGTCTTATTTTTTTATTTTGGACTTTATGTTATAGTTGAGCTCAATTCATCTTTAAGGGCAAGGAGGATGTCTAGCCTGAGATTCTATTTCTTTATATCCAGGAAGCCTGTAAATTTTAAGTATTTTCAATGTGGTATGATCCTGGGTGTAATGCCATGCACAAGCAGATTCCCAAAAGAATACTACTGTGAACAGCTTTTAAGGTTCAGATTACACAGTGTAGTGAACACTCTGTTTATTCCATTACAAATCAAAGCAAACATTCACAATATATCACAATATAATATTCACAACATTACATCTTATCACAGAAAATCACAATATAGTGTTCATAACAGCTTAACATTAGCATGGCCACACAGTTTTCACTACAGTGGCCACAATATTTAGAACAACAACAAAAAAAAGTAAAATAATGATCTGGTTTCCCTGAGGGGGGAAGCCTCCTTACTTAATCATTCAGTCAATTCACAATACAGTAATCAAACTTCCACTCATGGGGCAACCATTAGCTTAATCAGTCACTAATCTAGATTCACAATTACTAAATATCATTAGTCACTAGTATAGTCATTAGAAAACCACACAAACCCTCCACCCCTTGGTGTCCAGCAAACCTCAATTTCCTCCAAGGGGAGGCCTTTTCTTCATCTTGACGCTGGGTAGTCTATCTAATTCTCTGGATCCCTTCCATGTTCCCAGCTCCCTCCTGAATCCAACAAACAGTCACCTGGATTCAGAAGCAGAGAGCTGCCAGGTTCTCATCCAGTCCTCAGAGGTAGACAGCTCCCAGATCCTTGTCCAGTCCTCAGGGCAATCCCTGGCACACACTGAAGTTCACAGGGTCCAGAGCATCTCAAACCTTTCACCATTTCTCTTGCCTGGAACTCAAGAATCAGCCAGGTCATGAACAAATAAAGTCTTATCCTGGTCATGCTTCTTCAGTCCTCCAGCAGCTCAGCTGTCCCTAGGACCCAAAAGGAATATTGGCCTTCTGCATGGTTTTCATCAGATTCTGGTCTCAGGAAAACTCCATCTCAGTTCTCAGTCAGCTTCCAGATGCTAGGAGAGAAACTCTCTCTCTCTCTCTCTCTCTCTCTCTCTCTCTCTCTCTCTCTCTCTCTCTCTCTCTCTCTCTCTCCGTCTTTCTCTAGCTCTGTCTCTCTCTGTCTCTCGGTTCTCTCTGTCTTTCTCTGTCTCTCTGTCTCTGTCTCTGTGTGTGTATCTGTCTGTCTCTCTCTCTTTCTCTGTCTCTCTCTCTCTCTGTCTCTCTCCTACTCACTTCTCAGTCCATCAGCCCAGCTCCCAGATGCTGGGACAATCCTGCTTCCTCCAATGGGGGCCAACAGGAGGAAAATTCCAATTCTATCCCTCTGTCTCTAGAATTCTTCTTTATTTACACACACTGGCCTTCTATCTCAGCCAATCCCCTTCTTCCACGTCAGCAGAGGAGTTCACACCCTCTCAACAGAAGACAGAGCTCATACTTGGCCCTAAGTTACTAAGTGCTAAGTATCTGCTAAACTGATTTCTGTTACACTGGGATAGGCATGATCACTTCCCTCTTGATCTGCTTTCTGATCCTTACACAGTTAGAATCCCCGTTCCCTTACGACATTGCCCACTCATGTCTTGGAAGTATGATTCAGACCTGGAAACGGATGATAGAGCTGCCAAATGACCCCTAGTCTCACATCTAGGGCTAGTACAGGGTTTCCTTCATATCTTTTTCTGTTCAGTCCCCTTATCATCACTAGTATTAGGCTGATTCCTATGCACTGTTGTCTCTATGCAGTGTTAATACCACTGGTGATGTTTGTGCTCTGCGATATGCTTTTGCTCAGTCCCCACCCCATGTCAGCAGACATCTTCTATTTTCTTAAGCTATCCTGGCTTGGATAAGTGGCTCACTGTAACTTTGAATTGGATGTCCTGGCCAGAATTGGGTTTGCCACACTTTTTTAGGTTGTTTTGGAGAGGATCTATGGGGAGAGCTTGATGCCATCATTATCATAATTTTCTTCAACATCATCATCATCATCACAGGTATTTTATAAAGCTCTTTAAGGTTTGGGGAGCAATTTATGTATGTTTCTCATGAGCATCACAACAAACCTGTGAGTCAAGTGCTATTATTATTATGGCCATCTTAGAAGTGAGAAAATTGAGGCTAAGAAGAATTTAGTATCCTGCCCAGAGTCATATAGCTAGAGAGTATCTGAGACTTGATTTAAGAAAGTTCAATGTTTTTAGTGAATTATAGAATGTGTTGACTGGAGCTTTATTGGTTTTCCCTCAATAGAGCTTCTCACCAAAGACTGAGTCACCAGTACTCATGTGTGTTATAGACAAAAGTCTGCTGCTTACCAGCTGTGTGGCCTTGAGAAAGTCTCCTAGTCTCTGACTCTACTTGTAAAATGGGAGAGCTAGACTAGATGATATCTGAGGTCCCTTCTAATTCCCAGACCCTATGGAGTCTTCCATTTCCATAGTAATAGATGATGTTAAAGGATGATTAGAACTGGCATTTAGATAATACTTCAGCATTTGCAAAAAATAATTAAGGCAACAAATGAGATGTTACATGTCAATTATTTTGTGGAGTTTAAGCACTATCTAAACTAAAATCTCTCAACTGGGAGACAGGCACCACAATAGTTATTATCCCCATTGCATAACTAAGGAACCTGTGGCTCAAAGTAGTTAAGTAATTTACCAAAGACCACAACCCAAGTAGCTTAAGAAGGATTTTAACCTGGGTTTCTTTTATGTCCACACTTTCTTCTGATGTGTTGTGCTGTGTTTCTAGGAAAGGGATTTCTTTACCAAATGTCTTCTTTTCCAAAAAACATAGGGAATAGATCAAGGAAGGGACTGGAAGTGAGAAGAGAGACAGACAGACAGAAAGAGACAGAGACAGACAGAGAGACAGAAACAGAGGCAGACAAAGACAGAGACAGAGACAAACAGGGAGAGAGAAATGGGGAGACAGAAGAGACAGGGAGAGGGAGAAAGAGAGAGAAACCATTAACATTTTTCTTTTCTTGGAGCATAATTCATTAGACAAAGTTCCTACTTTAAGTTAAAAAATGGCCAGAGACCACCAGATGGCACATGGTTGCACCCTGGAATCTCTCCACTAGTAATTAAGCAAAGAGCATTAAAGATAATTTAACAGGTAATCCATTTCATTCAATGCACTGGATGTAATTGACAGATGTTACTCGCAGCATAGACCAGGAGCCCTTGGGTCTTTTCCTTGTACACACAGAAAGTCCTTTGGCATGAAAGGAGAACAAGAGTTAGGTAGGAAGTGCTTATAATATGACCACTAAAGGTAAAGCTATTTAAATGATCGCTTCCTATAAAATGTGGCAGCCTTGGCAAGACTCAGCAACTCATTCTCAAAGGTGGCACAGATCCAAGTGAACTTTAATGTCCTTGTAAGTTTCAAATGAACATCATGTTTTTCTTCACCCTGAGACTTCCATCTACAAAGGGCATTACCTGTCATCCTATTTCCCATTTCAGCTGTGAGAGGTGGAAGAACTTGCCCTCAGACACTATACAATTCAATTCAACGAGTATTTATTAAACATTTCCTATATATCAAGAATTGTGCTACTCATTGGGCATTTAAAGCTATAGTCACATTGTTTCAGAGTTGGAAGGCATCTTTATGGCCATCCAACCCAACCCACCCACCCCCAGTCCCCCAATCAGTCAACCAGAATTATTAGAAGATTCACTATTACACTATTCTGCTGTCTCTCACCACCACCACCACCACCACCACCCCAGTGCCCTATAAAATAGTTGTTCTAATACCTGTACTTTCTAAATAGGAAGCATTTTTCCAAACCTAAAGTGTTACAAATAATGTGTTATCCCTATTACTTGGATGTACAAAATGCATATAGGGAAATCAAACAACATGTCTTTATTTAGGACCTACCATGGGACATGTACTGTGCTAGGCAGTAGGTATGCAAAAACTGAAATTAAGCCATTTCATATTTTCAATGGCCTTTCAGAAAATGAGAGGAAGGGACAAAAATTCAAAACTCAAAATCTTATAAAAAATGAATGCTAAAAATATTCTTGATGTATAACTGGGGAAAAATAAAATGCTATTAAATGTAAAAAAACAAAAATAAAAATAAAGCAAAAAACACCTTATGTGGATCTGCCCTTAATAACAGGTTAAGCTTCTCCCTGCCTTCTGTCCTCTCTCCTGAAAATGGTAGGCAGTTTGATATAGTTGATAAATGTACTACCATGTAAAAATATTTCTGTTAGTCATAATTGTGAAGGAAGGAACAGATTAAAATGAGAGGAACCATGAGAAAGTATCAAGTATGTGGGAAAAAAAAGATGTGCTTCAATCTGCATTCAGTCTATCAGTTTTTTATTTGGATATGGATAGCATTTTTTTTTCATGAGTCCTTTGTGCCTTGGATGATTATATTGCTGAGAAAAGCTAAGTTATTCATAATTGATCATCACACAATGTTGCTGATATTTTCCTGGTTCTGCTCTTTTCATTTTGTATCATTTCATACAAATCTTTCCAGGTTTTTCTGAAATCCACCTGTTTGTTATTTACTATAGCCTAATAGTATTTTGTTATATTTAAAAACCACAGCTAGTTCAGCCATTCTCCAATAAATGGACATACCCTCAATTTCCAATATTTTACTGCCACAAAGAGGGCTGCTTTTACTATTTTTGTACATGTATGTCCTTTTCCCTTTTTTGTGATCTCTTTGGGATACAGAATCAGTAGTGGTATCAAAGGGTATGCACAGTTTGGTTGCCTTTTAGGCATAATTCCAAATTGTTCTCCAGAATGGTTGGATTAGTTCGAAACTCTACCAACAGTGCATCCATGTCCCAACTTTCCCACATCCCTTCCATCATTTACCATTTTCCTTTTTTTGTCACATTTGCCAATCTAATTTGTGGAGGATATTACCTCAGAGCTGTTTTAATTTGCATTTCTCTAATCACAGGTGATTTAAAGCATGTTTTCATATGCCTATAGATTACATAAGGTGTGTTAGGAAAATCCATTGAGTGGGAGAACATATTCATATGCTAATTGCCAAGATGGCTTCAAGGAAGAAATGACACTGGAGGGAAGAGAATTGATCAATTCATCAAGGAACATACATTAAGTGCCTACTATGTACTAGGATTTGAACTGGCACAGAAGATACAAAGACGAGGAAAGTTTAGTTTTGAATGTTTTGTTTTGTTTACCTCCTTAGCACAGAGGAGGTATTCTAATTGCAAGACAAATATACATATAAATACATATGGAATGTATGTAAAATTAAAAAGTGCAAACACATATAAAGTAGTTTAGAAGGAAGGGCTCTAGCAGTTGGGATAAGATAAAGTCTTATACAAATAATGATGCTTAAACTCCATTTTTAAAGAAGAAAAGGACTCTGTGAGGTAGAGGTAAGGAGATAGTGAATTTCAAGTTTGTTGGGATGACCATGTCAAAGGCGAGGAGATATGTGATGGAATATTGCATGTAAGGAAGATAAGTAAGGACAGCTAGATGGTATAGTGAATACAGCACGGGTCCTGGAATCAGGAGGACCTGACTTCAAATCCAGCCTAAGACACTTGGCACTTAACTAGCTGTGTGACCTTGGGCAAGTCACTTAACCTCAATTGCCTTGCCTTCCTCCTTCAAAAAAAAAGAATAAGTAATGAATTTTTAAAAAAGAAAGAGAAGTAAAGCTAATCTGGCTGGATTACATATATAGGAGTGAGAATAACATTCAATAAGACTAAAAAATAGATTGGGACCAAACTGAGGACATGGCCATCATGAATTTAGGATCATTTCCATGCCATGATGTGAAAATGAAGTTAGTCCATCAGTATTAATTAAGTTCCTACTATGTGCCAGACACTGAGTTAAGTGCTGAGATACAAAGGCCAAAAAAATGCAGTCCCTGCTTCCAAAGACCGCAAATCTAATGGAGGAGACAATACACAAAAAACCATGGAATAGGACTTTATGAGGATTGGTTCACAAGGAAAATTAATCTGGTGAGTGTCTAGGCTAGACTCTAACTTAATTCTAGGTAAAAGTCTAAACATATTTTTCTTCAGTCAAATTACGAAAGAATTTATTTATTTATTCATTCATTCATTCATTCATTTATTTAATTATTTATTTATTCATTTATTAATTTCCTGGAAAATTAAGGCATTGGATTCAGGGAAGAGATTTTTCCCCACTTATTCCCCCAATCTTTTGCATGAAAATTCCATAGAATCAGTTGTGTGCTGGTAAATGATTAACAACCCATTCTGTGAGGGGGGGAAATGTATGCATGAAAAACTTTTAGGTTTAATCTGCATTATTAACATTATTTCCATCACTTCCTTAAGTCTAATCAGTAAAATAATAAATGAAGCCATAACTGATAGTTTGCCAACTCCCACTGAAAACTTAATTATCAGCTTTCTTGAGCTGGCTCCTACACATTTCTGGGATCACCCAGTCACTAGGCTACCAATTGACACATTGTGAAGGGTGTGACATTCATCTCTGATGCTCTTTCAGTTCCATTTCTTGTTCCTGTTCTTTGACAATTCTCTAATCTCAGTCACCGAGATGCAAGTGGACTTGTGGTTGACTTTAGGTTCTTTAAGTTCCATCATCCCCAGATTTACCCTTTTGGTTGTAGCTGTCATTTGTGGTTCCCATTCTATAGATTATTTTCAAGTTTACAAAAACACTTTACATACATTATATCATTTGATCCTACCATTATTATATTATTATTATTATTTTATCCATTTTTTAGATGGGAAAACTGAGGCAAATATGGGCTAAATGCCTTGCTCAGGGTCATATAGCTAGTAAGTGTCTAAAGCCAGATTTGAATTCAGGCTTTCCTGACCCTGGCACTCTATCCACTGAGTCACCTAGCTAGCATCAAATTAAAACATTAAACATTAAATTTTTAAAAAATGGACAAGCAAAGAACTTGCTTGCAACTGCCAGAACCATCCAAAAGTAAAATGGACTGTCTCATAAAATAGTGAGTTGTCCTCTAATTCAAATATTTCAGGTCTGTTTTGATTTTCACATTTTATTCAGGCACAGGCTGAACTAATCAGCTTCTAAATTCTGTCCAACTCACACATTCGGCCATTCAATGATTATCCCCTTTACAAATCAGAACTTACTTCCAAGGCAACTTTTAGGAATTCCTCTCCATTGTCTGTCATACTTGAAAAAGGGTTGCCTCTGCATCTCATACTTATATGTTAGACAACTAGGGTGATGCACTGGATAGAATGTCAGACCTAAGGTCAAAACCTATCAGTCACTCATTAGCAGTGTGCCCCTGGCAAAGTCACTTAGCATCCATGTTCTCCATTTTTCTCACTTCTAAAATGGCAAAAGTAATAGTATTTACCTCCCAAGGTTGTTGTGAGGATAAAAAGAGCTAACATTTTAAAAGTACATTATAAAACCTTAAAACCCTATGTAAATGATAGCTATTATTTTTAATTGGTTCACATGCATTTATTTATTAAGCCCTTACTATAGGTCAGACATTGTGCTAAATGCCTAGAAAAAATCTGAAGGAATGATTCTCTAATGAGAGAACTTTAGGTAACAATTGGTAGCAAGTGGGGTGTCTATACTGTGGAGGCCCCAACATCCCATCTTCAGTCTTCCAATAAGCCTGTCTTTGGTAACTACCAAGGTTTTCATGGGGATTTTAGGATTTGGAGCTGGAAAGGACTTTTGAGATCATCTTAAAATGAGAAGAGTGATATAATTGCTCTTCTTATCCTCATATTATCATATTCTCATCATCTTGGGTGTTCTTTTTGCTCCTAAAGACAAATTACAACCATTCTCCTAAGTTCTTCCAGCAGCATCAGAGGTTTCTGCTAATGACCCACTCAATCCCATTCTCCTCATTTGCATAGATAATTCATCTATCAAAAGACATTAACCTACTTCCATATAATTTTTCCCATGCCCAGCCAAATTCAGTGCTGGGATGCAGCCTGCTGTCATAGCTCCCCTTCCATGGGGTTTGCCTTTAAATAGCAATAATCACAGATTATCAGAGAGCAGCTGACTAATGTAGCCATTACATCCAAGGATCTCTGTATCAAAGAGAATGGGGAATGAGGAGGACACCAAGGAAAAGTGTTCTGTATTAACAATATCTATTCCACCCTGTTCGCTCATTTTAGTCGTGTCTGACTCAGTGACCCCATTTGGGGTTTCCTTGGCAAAGATTCTGGAATGGTTTGCCATTTCCTTTTGCAGCTCACTTTACAGATGAGGTAAACAGGGTCAAGTGACCAGAGTCACACAGCTAGTGTCTGAGGTCAGATTTGAACTAGTCCATCCCTGAACTAGAATCTAGTCTTCAAAGGTCTAAGTGACTAGACCCATGATTTCATTGGTAGAGGGAATTCCCAGGTAAAGAAACTCCCTCTAAGAATGCATTGTCTGACTCTCCCTCTTTTCACTTCCTTCCATCCCTCTTAGGACAAAGACAAGATTAATCTCTCTTCCACATGACAGCCTTGCCAATACCCAAAGACGGATCACATGGTCTTCCCTGAATCTTCCCTTCCTCAGATTAAACACCCCCATTTTTCTTCAACTGATTTTTATATGGTGTCAACTCCAAGTTTTCACCATAACAACTCCATAAAGTGGTCACTTCCCCTCTGAAATATCTTACCTTGAGAGGCTGTTTTAACATCTATGGAACTGAAAAAAGACCTGCCCATAACATCTATCCATATGTCATAGTTCTTCTCTCTAAGACCAACCAAAACAGTCCCTAAGTCTTCCCTCAGGGGACAAAGAGAACAATGTTCATCTCTCTTCCAAGTTACTGTCCTTCAGATTTTTGAATATAGACATCATGGTGTCTCTAAATCTATTTTGTGAATAAGGACATCATCTTAGAATCATGTAGATTTTAGACTGCTCCAAACGTTGACAAAATGAGTTCTACATGTAGCATTCTATTTTGTCCAAGAAGGCCTCAAGACCTAATTACAGTGTTCTGGGCAGCTGTACATCAAATAAATCAATATATCAAGAAGCTCCAATAAAAATCCCCCAATTAATATACAGGTCACTGCCAAATAAAATGCATGGATGACAGACATCTGCTTAGTCATGATACTAAAACCAGGGTGAAATAAGAACCAACAATGACCATTGGTATTCTAATATTTTCCTAATAATGCTGCCTTTGCCATAAAATACCAAAGTCTCTGAGAAATCCAACCTGAAAGGTAATGAATAAGAGAAGGTGAGTCATGAGTATGATACATTATGGAAGTTGAGTTCCAATAGGTAGAATTAGGGGTTATTAATGTTCAGTCTTCTTATTCCAATGGCATCCAAGTAATAATAAGAAACCTAAAGGAAGGCCACCAGAGGCTAGGTGAAGCCCTATGGAAGATTTATGGGAGTATACTCAGAACAGGAATTTGGATCACCTCCTTCAAGGAGAGCACAGAGAAAATGAAATGTTGAAATAAGAGTAGATGGTACAGCAATAGCTACCCCCTCTTTAATCAACCATCGCCATGCTTGTCTTGCTTGCAGGAAAAAAAAACTACAGAATATATACTGTAGTCTGGGCAATTAAAAAGAGACAAAGACAAAAACAGAGTAATAGAAATCACAGACTGAGTGAGGGGAGAGAAAAGAGAGAGGAAAAGAGGAAGTGGTGACTTAAATGTTGATATCTATTGATCTCTCTGTTTCTGTGTGTGTCTCTGTCTCTGTCTCTCTCTGTCTCTCTCGCTCTCCCTCTCTTTATACATATATATGCCATCTATCACATATCTATCTGAAAATCCAGCATGATATAATGACTAGAGAACTAACTTTGAAGAACTGGCCTTTTTCATATACCGGCTATGTGACTTTGGGGGAGTCTTTTAACCTTTCAGTACTCTAGACAATCTCTAACACTCTCACTGTAGGAGCCAAGAGTGATCAGCATCAATTAGTAAAGGACAATTGTAAGATTCCATGTAAGACGCCAGTGATGATAAAATCATATCTGACTTATAAATCTATCATTAATCCATAATTTGTCTAGTGTTTTAATTTATCGTTTCCTTTCTTCATCTACTTATTGATCTATGTATTGATACATCAGTCTATCTTTATTGATCAAGATAGATCTAGAGCTATACCTCCCACAGGGGTCTACCGAGCATGCTGGGGTCCTGCCTTTAGATCTCTTAATATTACTCGAGTACCAGGGGAGCACACAGGCTCATCACTGCGAAGCCCTGACTCTTCCCATAGGAAGATATGTATATGGGTGCATTTACACATCACATATCGCTACCTGTAGGTAGATATATTTTAAATGTACATATCAACATTTCTATCAATATAAATATCTGTATACATAGACATTGTCATATATATATAATCCTTTATCTGCTATTCATTATTTATTGTGTTATCTATCATCTATCTATCTCTCTATTTAATGTATCTTATCTATCTATCATCTATCTATCTCTGTGTGTATGTGTGCTATCATTATATATATATATGCATATATACATATAGATATGGATAGCTATCCATCTTAGCATCTTAATAAAACATCTCTCTGCTACTTTCTATTAGCCAAAAATGAGCACTTGGCATCTGTCATTGATCAGATACTATCTTTCTATCTGTTTCACCATGTGTATTTCCATCTTTCTGTCAAAGGAACATTTTAAGTCCTCTACCAATTGAATTTAATGTAACTAACAAGATACTCTATGATACTTTCCTGGGTGAGAATGCCTCTTTGAGTTAGAGACTTAATAAATCAAATATGTGGATTACATATAAATAATTCCTGGACCATTTCTATTGAAGATCTCAATCAAAGGTTTAAGCTAAGTGCAAAGAGTGAAGTTTTGAGTCATTGGATGAAATCAGATGGGAGAAAATTATTGGGATTGTCCAAAAAACCTCAGACACACCTTTAAATATAGGTATATATCAAAGAATTTCTAGCAGAAAAGCAGTTAAATTGGAGTTACACTTTGAAGAGTCAGACCCTAGCACTTAAAAAACATGTGGTAGGAAAAGGTGGGTGATGGGGGACAGAGAGTTTAAACCAAGATGAAGTTCCTCATACTGACTATGTCCTGGAAGAAGCTAGACTAGCACAAAGCCCTGTATGCAAGTGGAAGCTGAGACGAAATGAACTCGACCCATTGATGAAAGGCACCTTCAAGAACATGAGCTCACTGTGGAAAAGCGAAACTTGACAAGGCTCTGGCCCTTGGAGCCCAGCTGAGAGTTGGTTATATGAAAAGGGAACAGTGTGTGGATTTCAAGAAGGAAGGAAAGGACTTCCATTCGACCAGAAACTGTGAGTTCCTTTTTTGCCACATGGGCTCTCTAAACTTGAGCTTGGGATTATGTACTTGTGGGAGGGATCATCACAGGTGTTTGAGGGTATGGTTTGGGAGTGATTCTTCTCATTATACCCACTTAGTAAGTGAACCTTAACTGAAGGTTTATTAACTCTGGCTGGGTAATTTATATCAACTGACTAATCCATGATAGAGGACAGCTAGGGAGTGCTGTGGATAGAATGCGAGGCCTGGCATCAGGAAGATTCATCTTTCTGAGTTTCAGTCTGGCCTCAGACATTTACTAGCTGTGTGACCCTAGGCAAGTCACTTAATATTGTTTGCCTCAGTTTCCTCATCTGTAAAATAAACTGGAGAAGGAAATGAAAAACCACTCCAGTATCTTTGCCAAGAAAACCCGAAAAGGGGTCATAATGAGTCAGATACAACTGAGAAATACCTGAACACTCAATGACATGAACATCAGATGAATGTTCATGATCAAAAGGATTAAGAAGGTCTCAGTATAGTAGAAAAACAATCTTAATCCCTCAGGATTACCCCTAAAGTTTCATGGGGGAAAATAATCATACCCTTTGGTGACCAAACCTGCCTGTGAGAGCTGGAATCGGCAAAGCAAATCTATTCTCTGTCTGGCTGTCTATCTATCTTTCTATCTATCTAATCTATTATCTAATTAATTTTCCTGTATACCTAGTTATTTTTCTGCCTGTCTGTTGGTATGTGTTGCTATGTTTGAACCTCAATATGTACGTATCTATCTACAAAATCTATTTCTTTACCTTTCTGCTTTTTTCTGTCCATACATCCATTATTCCGTTTATGGATTCATCCAAATATACACACATGTATTTTGAATTATCTATCATCATATACCTACCTACCTACCTACCTACCTACCCACCCACCTATCTATCTTACTCAAACTACTTCTGTATCTGCCCCTCTCTTTCTATCTCCCTTCCACTTTCTCTCACTCTCTTTGTCTGTCTAGCTAGCTAGTTGTCTGATTTCAATGACTTTGAAAATAATCTCTTCAAGGGCAAATCAATTATGTCAAACTCCCAGGAGAAGATACCTCTGTTTCCAGTAAACTAATCTGATAGACTTGTTTCAGAAGTTGCTAAGAAGTACAGACTTTTTTCCTCCCCTTAGCTCAAACATAGTCTAATGCTAGAAGTCAGTCTGCCCAGTGGCATCAAACAGGCCAAGCCTTTGCTGTTGATTTAAGCAAAGACATAAGTTCATACCCATACTTTGTTCCTAGATTGGCCTGGGGATTTCAGCATCTGTTCGTTTCTGTGAAGGGAAGGGTCTCAATGAGCTTTTTTTGTTTTCTTTATAAGATCGACATGCAGTTCCTAGGGCAAAGAAAGAAAGATGATAGCTTCCTCTTCCCTCCTCTCACTCCTTAGGAGTTCTTCACTCTGGCCTGCATATATGTGCTAAGGAGGAGCATCCTGATTTGTCATCATCTGCTAGTCCACTTTTAATAGGGAAAAAGAGAGAATCTTGACAGTGTGGTGTGATGGGAAGGACTCAGCATTAGTCATCCACAAATTAACTCATTTAAAAAGCACTCACTAAGCAGTAACTGTGTGTTTGCCAAAAATGATGCCAATGCCTAGAGACACCAATACAAACAAGCAAGATAGCCCTTGCCAAAAAAATATTTACATTCCAATAGGGGAAGAAAACCCATAAGGGGAAGTAGTAGACAGGGAGGAGTTATCTTGCATAGGGAAAATACAAAGATAGTAATTGGAGTCATAACTTAACTGACTGATAATTTGTTTTTATACTGGTGGTGTTTATAAACTGTTTATAAATTTTATAAGGTTGAAGACATCATATGGAACAGTATCCACCAAACCACAGCTCATGATCTACCATCAATGAGTTTCCTCATTACAAGTAGCCAGAGCACATCTTAATTCAAAGAAAGAAATAATTATTAAAGAATTTAATCATTAAAGTTAAAAATAACGTTTTGAACACATGGGGTTCACTCTTCTATAAAGTATCAATTCACTACAGGTAGGAGGGTATATGGGTAGAAAACATAATAACCAGGGAAGATACACACATTGGGAACAAAAGTGGAAATGCAAGGAGGCCATGTGGCTTGCTCACATGCAAGGAGATACAATTCATATTACCAATATTGCAGAGCTCTTCAAATCCTCAGGTGATATGGGCATGTGATGCTTTGCTGGAAATATCATCTCTCCTGAATGTTATATAGTCTTTCATAATCATCTCTAATAGTCTTGGGACCATAAAGCTTTTCTACTGTCATCTTTTTGGTTCTTCAAAGTTGTCTACTCGTCTTTCAGCTCCTATTTCATATGGTTGAGTAACTAACATACCTCTCCCTATAAAGTGAGATTCATGGCTCTTTTACTTGGTGAATTCTATCAACCGCGCAATCAGTAGAACTAGGAAAATTTCTCCAGGTTGAGATTGTTTCTGTTCTTGTGATTGCCTATTTATAGAGTGGATTTGATGTCTGTGATGACTGATTGATAGTCTGACTGAAGTTGCTAATGTCAAATATATATATATATATACACACATACATATACATATATGTGTGTATATACATATATGTATGTGTGTGTATAACCCCAGGAAGTAAGTGTTAGTATTACCCCATTTTATAGATGAAGGAACTGAAGCTTAATGATTCAGTGAGTGGTCTAGGGGCCTACAACCTATGAGTGCATAGGTTGTAAGTATCTGAGTAAGGATTAAAACCCCTTATGGAGATCCTGTGTCCTCAAAACCCATTTCATGGATCTGACAAAAAATCTCTCAGAAAAACTGTCCAGAGGGCCAAGAAAACTACTTAGTTCCCTATTTCTGATTGATAAAATGAAATTGATAAAGAATAAGTGCTAAGGCAGCACCACCATCTCTTTCTATTCCTATTCCACATTCCTGCCTTTATTATGCATATTTGTAAACAAGGAGTTTTTTTTTGTTTTCCTTCTCACTCCTGTCTCTTCCACTCTAAAGATTATTATATTAATAAGAATACTATTAGGTTATGGACTGTCTACCCCCTATCACCAATGTGAAGATGAAACCCCTCAGCAGTTTTCACAAAAATAGTCTGAAGGATGTTGTTTTTTTGTTTGTTTGTTTGTTTTGTAGGATAATAGCAGAAGTAACAACTTCCCATAAACACCCAGGGTATGATATCAGCCCTGACATTCTACCTCTTCCTTTGACCAAGCACCAAGATATGGACAAAGAAACAGGGAATTCCAAGGGACAGGATGGAACAACGTATTCCTTTGTCAGAAGTGAGTGGTGATGTTTAATTAATATACAAGAGACACGGAAGAATCATGTAGAGATGTGTTCTAACTTTAAACCAAAGCGGGTTGCATGGGAGTCTAAGCCCTTCCCCATGACTTGGTGATAGGAAATTATATTTATGTGCTTGAGAGCAAGAAATCCCCACTTTGAATTTTCCCTTTTGTTTTCTTTGTAATATATCCCAATTAAATACTTGCCTTTTTGATTTATGATTCCTGAATTGTCTACTAGTGTATCTGAGATTAATTTTAGAGGTTCCTGATAAATTCTCAGACAGGGGTTTGAGTAAAACAAGGACAATTATGATCGTCCAAAAAATGTGACATCAAATCAATAATCTGTGATTCTCAACTGAGTGAGATATATATTTACATAGGGGAGCATTAGGAACTAAAGTTACCACATTATATAGAGGTCAGATTGATTTGACTTTGACTTTCAGGCTAAGGCTAAAATCCCAGATTCTGCAAGGTTTCCTTGATTCCCCTTCGCGTGTTTGCTTTCCTTCTGTTGATTGTCCTTTTCATTTTCAATTCATTTCAATTCATCCTTTATGCATTTTGTATGTCCATGGTTGTTTACATGCTCTCTCACATATTAGACTGAGAGCTGGGACTTTATTTTGCTTGTGTGTGGGGGGGGGATTTTTAAAATAAGTGACTGGCTAATAGTGAGTGCTTGATGATGTTGACTGATTGACGGAAGGAAGGAAGGAAGGAAGAAAGGAAGGAAGGAAGGAAGGAAGGAAGGAAGGAAGGAAGGAAGGAAGGAAGGAAGGAAGGACTAAAGAGGTTATTTTTTGGAGGATTTGGGCTGGTTAGGGTCATTGTGCAGAAGTGAGGTAGCTGTGTAATTAGGCCCACTGAATTGAAACTAAAGATTGAAACTTAAGTAAACTTGGCTGTCGTAATCACTATATACTTTTATGGACCTCTCATGGACAGAAGAAAGTTGAAGAAAAGTCAGATCATTAATAAATGTAGAAGGAGATTAAATCCATCATGCAAAGTGGCTGAGCTCATGAGCTGTTCATTTAAAAAGCTGTCTTTACAAGAAAAATGAAGCCAAGAGGGATGGGTGAATGAGAATTAATGATGACCTTGGACATGTTTCTATTGATTAAAGAGTCAGGCCAACAAAGGGTTAGAAAAATGTGATCTTGTAGACGGTAGGCGAGAGAAGTTGCTGAACAAGTAGAGTCATTTAGATTGGAATTGATGGCCCACTCACTAAAAAAAGAGTGGAAAGATGAGGTATAACTACAAACTAGGGGCATTCAATCCTATGCTGAACACATACTGAGCACCCTGACATCACCAGTCCCAAAGAACCGAGTAGCCTTGGTTTTTCTCCCCTGCAGGCAGAGCAGACATGGAGGGACAATTCTAAATAAAGACTAGTTTTTTCCTGACCTGAACTGTGAAATGTTATCTTTTGTATCTTTTATACTAAATGAGAGAATGAGGGAAGGGTTCATAGACTATATTATTCCCTTGCTCCAGAATTGTCAGTCTTTTTGCTTTATTTTGTTTTGTCCAACTCTTTATGGCCCTATTTGGGGGTTTTCTTTGCAAAGATCCTGGAGTGATTTGCCATTTCCTTCTCCAGCTCACTTTACGTATGAGGAAACTGAGGCAAACTGGATGAAGTGACTTGCTCAGGGTCACATAGCTGGTAAGTGTCTGAGGCTGGATTTGAACTCAGGTTTCCCTGACTGCAGGCTCAGAGCTCTATCCACTGGGCCACCTAATTGCCTAAACATTTCCAGTGGTTCCCAAATTACTCTACAAATATAAACTAATCAGCTTGGCATTTAAATTTAAAGCCCTTTGCAATCTGGTCTGAACATACCTGTGCAATTGTAATTTCATGTCATTCTTTTCTACATCTTGCCATCTAACCAAACCGGTTTTACTCTTTCCTGAATATGTCCCTTCTCTCACATCTTTGCCTCAAAATAGCCTGTTCATCTTGTTTGGAATGCACTTTCCCCTCACCTCTATGTCTTGGAAGCTATACTTCAAGATTCAGCTTAGATGCCACAAGAGGATAAGGACTGTGTCAGGGCAGCTAAGACAAGGATGAAAAGCAGAGAATGAAGGGCTGATGAATAGGGGAAAATGTGCAGTTTGACTTTTACCCTCTAAAGGGGAGGATTTCAAATCCTGAGCATAAAGAGAGTCAGAAGTGAGAGCTTACCAGTCATTGTTGGAAAGAACCAGATGTTCAGGGTCCCTCTCCCCAGGATTCTTCAATGATTGAGTAAAAACTCAATTATTGATTCTTAATAATATAAAGAACAAAAAGTTGGGAATAGAGAAGAGCAGAAACAGCAGACTGTTCTGAACTTGTCTGTGAATCAGTAAATCATTGGTTATCATATCCGAGGGATGTGCTGAATTTCCAATTAGTTCCAGCTTCATAACCACATTCTTAGACAGTGAGGAATGAAGACCACTCAGAGGATCTTCTCAGTGGAGTGTGCACATGGCTCCTAGATCCTCTGGTTCCCTCTTCTCCTGTCTCCAGGCTTTGCATCCTTGGTCTCCTTCAATTGATCATCTAACATGCTCCTCATCATCATGGCCAACTTCCTCCAGAAAATCCTCAGCTTTCCAATGTCGTTCCAAAAGTATGGTGCTCAGAACTGAATACTGTTCTCCACATCTAAAGCTCATTACAGTTGAGTACAGGAGAACTATAACATTACAGTGACTGGGCAGTATGCCTCCCCTAATTGAGATTAGTTTTCCATTAGCATTTTGGCTACCCTATCACACCACTGATGACTCATATTGACTGGGTTGTCCCAGATCTTTTTTTCATTCCTTTCATATAAACTCTTATCTCGCCATACTTATTCCATTTGTAATTATGAAATATGTTTCTGGAATCCAAGAGTAGGGTTTTACAGTACTAGATTTCACAAGATTTCATATTATTAAGATCAACTCTATAATTTGAGTTGTCAAGAGCTTTAGAGTGGTGGACCTGGAACTGGAAAGAACTGAGTTCAAATTTTATCTGAAACACTCACTGGCTATGTAACTCTGGGCAAGACACTTAACTGTAGTCTGCCTCTTTCTTCATCTGTAAAACTGTTATAATATTAGCAACTGTCTGTGCTTTCAAAGGGGCACATTATACCATATCTGTGTCCTCTCAACCTGTGGAAATCCTCCACAAAAGATAGCCCTAAGGCTCTCCCCTAGGCCTCTGGATATTGGCTCACCACCAAGAAGCATTCTGGGTATTCCACTGGTTACCCCTGTACTTTAAAACCTGACAGGCCTGTCTTGATTTCTCAGTCAGTCAGCAATCATTAAACCCTTACCATGGGCCAGAAACTATGTTAAGCCCTAAAAATACAAAGAAAAATAAAAATGCTTCTCATCAAGAAATTTGCCTTCTTATGGTGGAGGCAGCTTATAGAATAACTAGGTACATAAAATTTACAGAGTAGATGGGAGATCATCTGGGAAGGAAAAATAGTAGCAGCTGAGAATCTTGGGAAATATAGCTGGCAAAGGGTAGGATTTAAGGTTACACTTAAAGAAGTCCAGAAAACTAAGAGGTGGAGATGAGAGGAAAAAGGCCTCCAGGAATGAGGAAGTCAGTGGGTAGCACAGAGTGGGAAGATGGTGTTGGACCAGTTGGGAAGGGTTTCTTATTGATGAATAGGCTGGTAGCCAAGATCTGAGAATTAAGGAGGCACCATCCTATTGGAGAATGTTTATCCAAATTGTAGCATGTGAATGTAATGGAAGATTTGTGTGCCATAGCTAATGCTGAAATGGACAGTTTTAGAAGAAATGGGAAGGGGCTCTATGGTCTGATACAAGGCAAGGTAAGCAGAACTGGGAGAATAATATAGACAATATTAGAAACATTATATATCAAAACAACTTTGGAAGTCTTTAGAAATCTGATCAATGTAATGATAAACTATGAGTCAGAAAGAATGAGGTAGAACAGACCACTCATCTCTTGGCAGAAAGTGAAAGAAATTAAATAGTTGGGGTGATTAGGTGGCACAGTGAATAGAGCCCCGACCCTGGAGTCAGAAGGATCTGAGTTCAAATTCTGTCTCAGAAACTTGACACACTTACTAGCAGAGTGACTTTGGGCAAGTCTCTTAACCCCAATTGTCCTCCAAAAAGCAAAAAAAAATAGTCAAAAGCAACACTTATTTTTGGACATCAACAAAGTGTGAATTTGTTTTGCCAGATAACAAAGCTATGTCTTAAGGCTTTTCCTTGAGGTGAAGGTTGTTTGCTTGTTTGCTTAATGGGGTGAAGAGACAGGACAGTTAAATTAATAAATAATCAGAGAGAGATATGAATGAATTAATGAATGAACAATTGGCATTTTGTTTTGTTTTGTTTTAAGAAATGGACTTAACTAAACAGCCTGAGCTGAGCCCCTGGGGCTCCTTCCGATTCTATGATTCTGAGTTATCACTTTCCTTCTCCTTGTATGACAGCTATTCAATCTATCCCTGGTTGCATTCTGACATCACAGAGAGGTGAGAAGAGTTACAAGGACGCTCTCAAGGTGCCTCTGAAAACTCTGGTATCAGTCGTGAGACATGGAAGTCACTGACACACAGCTGGCCAGCATGCTGTGCTTGTATCATAGAAGGCTCTGTGCTCCATAAGCAAAGTAGAACTGGGGTAGCATAAAAAGAATGTGAGATGCCCAAATTTAGAGTCATCTCCCTCCCAAACGGTCATATAGACTATTTGTGCCCAACCAGTGGCAGAATATTCTGAGCTAGTATTGGTCTATTCAGCCGCAGTCAGATACATTGTACCTTGTCCCCAACACTGTGATATCATTTCTTCAATTATGATGGACAATGGGTACATAGTAAATATTTAGTATAAAAGATCATAGATTTCAAAATAGAAATGACTTGAGAAGTATTTAGCCCAATTGGCACATTTTTATCAATGAG
This sequence comes from Pseudocheirus occidentalis, assembly GCA_028646575.1. Taxonomy (NCBI): domain Eukaryota; kingdom Metazoa; phylum Chordata; class Mammalia; order Diprotodontia; family Pseudocheiridae; genus Pseudocheirus; species Pseudocheirus occidentalis. The sequence goes on from CM053595.1 coordinate 297,948,253, forward strand.
AAAACAAGTCCAGAGATGTTAAGGTGTTCACCAAAGATCACACAGCTAACGGGTGACAGAACTATCTACTGAAAGAATGGATACCTCCAAAGACAGGAGATTATTTAATCTCCTTGGTTATTCTTGACCTAGAACATAAACAACATGCAAGACTCCAGTAGAAAAGCTATGTAAATTTAAACTCAGTTTAAATAAAATTAAAGTGTCCTCCATTGCACTTTTCAGACAGATAGATATACAGACAGACAGATATACAGACAGACAGATAGATGATATATAAATAGGTAATACATGATATATGGTAAAAGGAAGGAAGGAAGGAATGAAGGAAGGAAGGAAGGAAGGAAGGAAGGAAGGAAGGAAGGAAGGAAGGAAGGAAGGAAGGAAGGAAGGAAGGAAGGAAAAAAGGAAATGTGTGTTGTATGTATATGTGTGTGTGCAATGTAAAAACAATTAAATTGTAAAATCATTTGGGATAATATCCAGAGACTAATTTCTTTATATAGATCCAACTATCTAAGATAACTAACACCACGCTTCTCACCTGGAGAATCACTTCATACCCTGAACAGACTGAATTTAAACAAGGAAATAAACAACAGATATTTTACAAAGGGAAAAGTCTGAGGAGGTGGAAATATTTGGGAAGGCTTTCACCTCAGATTCCTGTTTTTGGAGCCATCTCAGCCTGCTGGGTAGGGACATTCCTCTGACCCACAGGCTCCCAGCCACCCCTGTGAATGTCAGCATAGTGCTGAGCTTAGTTCAGGAAGCTGACTTAGATTAGGCACCCTCCAGTGGATGCCAGGATGGCTTGGGGAGATTGTATTGTTTGATAGTTACTATTGAGAGATTTGAAGTTTTGATGATGAATGTCAGAAAGCCAGTGGGTGCTATGAAAAATAAAAAGAATCACACAAAGTTAAATCAGAAAATTTTTAACATATTAAAAATTGAGAGGATTCTGGGAAGATAGTGGCATAAGTCAGAAAATTTTGGCTTTCCAAATTTCCTCCACACACAAAAAAAGACAGAACACTGCCTCAGAGAAGCAAAAATAAATATGGGAGTAAAGTAGGATCTTCTTAAGACAATGTGAGAAGACCCCAGGAAAGACCAGATCTCCAGGGGCAGAGAGTCAGCCTGAGTAAAGTGCAAACACCTCCAGGTCAGTTCTGCAGAATCAACAAATAACAAGCCTGGGGGCAGCTGAGTTGGGAGGTAGGCTCAGCCTTAAAAACTTGTATTTTCAGAAAGTGTGGGGGTCTGACAGCTGAGTAGAAGATTGAAGGACCTTCCACTGTGGAGGGATGAGGGATATCAAGCACAGCTATGCTAACTAGATGAGACCAGGGCTGTAGCTGCAGGGAGCAGGAGTTCCCACTTACTTGGTAAGGATAGTAACAGAGGGCTGAGGACACTGCTGACTGTAAGCATGTGCAGGAAAGCAGAGTCCCTGGTTTCAGTTCATGCAGAGAGAACAGCTGTAGTATGCAGTCACCCAAGTGACCAAAGGAAATAAGATTATTTGCAGAACAGTGTGGTGAGAACCCCGAGGTGTGGCTTAGGAGTGTAGAAGATAGCCCAAGGTTGGGCCCTGAGACTGATCTCAGAAAATAACAGTTGGAAGGACCTGAGATTTGAGACATCATTCCCTATCCCTTAGGACTACAACTTGATTACATTAATAGCTACTAGAAAAACTAAATGAAACAATAAATAAATAAATAAATAAAATGAGTGAGCAAAGGAGAAAGAACCCAACAATAGATAATTACTATGTGGATAAAAATAGATCTGGGTTCATAGTCAAAGGAAAATAATGGAGCTTTAAGAAGTCATACATTTTTCAATGAGAAACATCAAATGGCCCCAAGCACAAAAAAACTTGTTGGAAGCACTTAAAAAGGAATTTTTAAAACACATAAGAGAAATCAAGGACAGAATAGGGAAAAAAAGAGCAATCCAACAAAGTCAAGAAAATTATGAAAAGAAAGTTAAACAACTAAAAACAGAAAATCAAAAACTTAAGGAAGAAAATAATTTATTGAAAACTGCAACTGGGTAAGGTGAAACTAATGACATTCTAAGATACCAAGAAATCATGTAACAAAATCAAGAAAATGGAAAAATAGGAAATTGAAACATCTCATGAGAAAAACAACCAATTTGAAGAACAGATTGAGGAGAAATAATATGAGAATAGTTGGACTACCTGAAAATTATGATAAAAATTATCTTCATAAGATATTGCAAGAAATGATGAAGGAAGAATGTCCTGAGGTTCTAGAATAAAAAGGTGAAGCAGAAATAGAAAAAACTGAGGAAAAAATACACCTGAAAGAGATCCCAGTAGGAAAATTAACAGGTATATCATAGCCAGGTTTCAAAATACCCAAGTCAAAGAGAAAATATTGGAAGCAATAAGAAAAAAAAATCATGAAGCTACAATAAGGATTACAAAAGACCTAGCAGCTACTACATTGAAGGACTGTAGGTCTTAGAATGCTATATTTCATAGAACGAAAGATCTGGGGTTAAAACCCAGGATCACTTATCCAAAGTTAAGTATAATCCTGAATAAAACAAAACAAAAAAGGACATTTAACAAACTGAAGGAATTTCAGGTTTTTGTGAAAAAGTCTCTGAACGTAAGGGGAAATGTGACATATAACATCCAGGAGAAATATTAGGTACATTTTACAGACCTATTCCAAGGAACTCAATAAGTTCACATTGTTTACTTTAGCTAAGTGACAATATTAGAAGCACTTTAATGATTCTCATCATTATTTGGGTAGTTTGGAAGAAAGACTTGAGCTGAGCTGAGTATGATGGGGTGATTCTAAAAAAGAGCTGTTTAAGGAGAGATAAAAGGAGTAGTTATTTCATATAAAGGAGACGTGAAAGGAAAATTGCTATAGAAGATGTTAATGGAGGGGAGAGCATGTATCTTACTCTCATTGGGAATAGGTTAAAGAAGGAAATTATGTTATATTATATACATATATGTGTGTGCATATATATATGCATGTGCATGTGTGTATGTATATATGCATATACACACATGTGTATGTATATATTTGTATATATAAAAGTATATAAAAGTTCTAAATTCAGAAAGCAATAAGAGGGTAAGGGTATAGGGTTTGGGGAGGAGATAAGGGAGGGACTTTTAGAGGGGTGGGTAGGTTAAGGAATAGGAAGGCAGGGAAGCAGCAAAGGAGTTAGGAGTGATAGGGTAAATAGGGTGAGAAGGATAGTTGTTACTGGTTTTTTATTCAGGTGAGGGTTATCTTTTTGGGTCAGGATGTATAGGGCTTACCTATACCCACCTCAACAGGCCTCAGGCATCCCCGGCTCCCATCCACTCCGGGAGAAACAGCTGCACAGAGAAACTCAGGACACAGGACTTGCTTCTAGCTTTTATTGAGAGTTCATTCTCTATCTTAGTGTGGCTGGACTGGACTGGCCTGGCTGAACTCGACTGACCTGGCTCCACCGAACTGCCCCTGCCTCCAAGTAGCCTTTATTTAAGTCCTTTCTCCAGGGCCCCTTAGGGCCCCTCCCTACAGCGAGCCAATGTGTCTCACCCCGAAGGCAGAGAGATTATCCTGCTTATTGTAAGCAGGTGCAGCCTTTGCATTCTGCCTCCAGGTGATCGA
>CM053595.1:297952417-297989318 GCA_028646575.1 Pseudocheirus occidentalis
GGCTTCAGGCAGACCAATAATTTTCAAATTGTCTCTCCTGGATCTATTTTCCACGTCAGTGGTTTTTTTTCAAGGAGATATTTCACATTGCTTTCTATTTTTTCATTTTTTTGTAACTGTTTAATAGTATCTTGGTTTCTCTTAAAGTCATTAGCTTCCACATGCTCCACTCTAATTCTGAAGGAATTATTCTGTTCAGATTGCTTTTGAGATTCATTATCCATCTGGCAAATTTGACTTTTTCAGGCATTCTTCTCCTCATTGGCTTTCTGGGCCTCCTTTGACATCTAAGTTAATTTGCTCTTTAAGGTGTTGTTTTCTTCAGTCAGGTTGTTGACTCTCTTTTCATGACTTTCTTGCATCATTCTCATTTTTCTTTCCAATTTTTCCTCCATTTCTCTTATTTGGTTTTTAAAGTCCTTTCTAAGTCGATCCATAGCTAGTAGGCATTCTTCCAGTGTCTTGGAAGCATTCGGTGAGGGAGTTCTGACTCTGTTGTCTTCCTCCCACTCCATGCTTTGATCTTTTTGTCCACAAAAAAGGATTCTAGAGTTTTATTGCTGTTCTTATTTTGCTTCCTTTTCCTCATGTTGACCAGTCTATTAATAGCTTGGCTTTTTAGCTCTGTGGAACTCTGCTTCCTGCAAGGGGAAAGCTCTGTCCCAAATCGCTGGGGCCTTCACAGCTGCTGCACCTATTAGTTGGGTGCTTCAGCCCCCCCTCCCCAGCTTTGGCTCACTGAAAGCACATCCCAGGACCACCACTCAAGACCACAATCCAGATCCAGGCTGCCCAATACAAGAGCCCTTGGCCCTGTTTGATTGCCTCAGCCCCCTTGCTATCTGCAGACTGGGGGCTCTGAAGCAGCCCAGTTAAGGCTACTGCTGCTCTCAGCCATTCTTGCTGCCACAGCCACCTCCCGCTGCTTCCTTGCCCTGGGAGCAGTTTGGCTGGACACTCTTCTCCCCCAAATTTAGCACAATCCACTGACTTTTCTTTTAGCCTTTTTTTCTTCTGGCCTGATAAATGTGGTAACTGTGCCTCCATTGCAGCCTATCTGCTCTTCTATAGACTCGGCTCCGCCCGATGCCCTGGACCTGGGCCAGCCGGGGTTTGAGGCTGGGCTGTCCACAGCTCCCAGACTGTTGCAAAGAGCCCCACCTGCTGAGCTGCCTGCAGCATCAGATGTGTTTTCTGTATTTTGGAGAGTTTTGGAGCTTGAAAATCTGTTTAGAGTCCCATTTTATGAGTTTGTACGGTGGTTGTGTGGGAGCTGCGGTGCTTTGCTGCTTCTATGCCGCCATCTTGGCTCAGCCCCTCTGGAGATCTTTTTGAAGAGGTGAACGATGAATTCTTTCAAGTTCTATTTTGCCCTCTGATTCTAAAACATCGGGGCAATTTTCTTTGAGGATTTCTTGAAGGATGCTTTCCAAGTTCTTTTTCTGGTCATGGGTTTCAGGCAGACGAATAATTTTCAGATTGTCTCTCCTGGATCTTTTTTCCAAGTCAGTGGTTTTTTCAAGGAGATATTTCACATTGCTTTCTATTTTTTTCATTTCTTTGTAACTATTTAATAGTATCTTGGTTTCTCATAGTCATTAGCTTCTACTTGCTCCACTCTAATTCTGAAGGAATTATTCTCTTCAGAATGCTTTTGAGATTCTTTTTCCATCTGGGAAATTCAACATTTTGAGGCATTCTTCTCCTCATTGGCTTTCTGGGCCTCTTTTGCCATTTGAGTTAATCTATTATTTTAAAGTGTTGTTTTCTTCAGTCAGATTGTTAACTGTATTTTCATGACTTTCTCGCATCATTCTCATTTCTCTTCCCAATTTTTCCTCCACTTCTTTTATTTGGTTTTCAAAGTCCTTTTTCAGTTGATCTATAGCTTCTAGGCATTCTTCAATTGTCTTGGAAGCATTTGGTGTGGGAGTTCTGACTGTGTTGTCTTCCTCCCATTCCATGCTTTGATCCTTTTAGTCCACAAAAAAGGATTCTAGAGTTTTATTGCTGTTCTTATTTTCCTTCCTTTTCCTCATGTTGGCCAGTTAATGAATTGGTTGCTTTTCTTTTTTCAGCTTTGTGGAAATCTGCTTCCAGGTGGGAAAGCTCTGTTCCAAATCGCTGGGGTTTTCCCTGCTGCTGGAGCTATTAGGGGGGTGTTGCAGCCCCCCCCAAGTTTTGGTTTGCTGAGAGCTCACCCCAGGACCACTACCCAAGACCACAATCTGGATCCAGGCCACTCAATGGAAGAGCAGTTGGCACTGACCAAGCAATTCAGTGCCCCTGTGGGGTCCACAGGGCAGGTGCTTGGAAGCAACCCAGTGGGGGCAGTGGCCAGTTACATAATTTCCTGCCTTTCCCCCTCTGCTTCCTTGCCCTTGGGGCCGATTGGCTGAACTGCTTTTCTTCCCCCAAATTAAGTTTCAAAGTTTCACTTTTACCTACCTTCTGTAATTCTGACTTGCTAGATGTGAAGATTCCTCCAGATGCAATAGATCTTCTCTGAAGTAGACTCATGCTGCGGCTTGGGAGGCTCAGCTCCTCCTGACCACCCTGGGGCCTGGCCGTGGTTTTGGCTTTCGGGCTGGGCTGGTCTCAGCTCCCAGCCTGCAGGATGAGCCCCTCCTGCCAAGCTAACTCTCTCTAATCCTTGTTTTTCACACCTTACTAGATGTGGAGTAGCTGGAGGTGAGGTAGATCTTCTCTGTTGTAGACTGGCTGTAGCTTGGCTTGACTCCTCCCGGATGCCCTGGGGCCAGGCCTGGCCATGTTTCTGTTTCAGGCTGGGCTGGCCTTGGCTACTGTTCTGCCTCGATGAGCCCCTGCTGCTGAGCTAATTTCAGTGAAAGATATGTTTTCTGTATATTTGTGTGTTTGAGAGTCCTAGATTTTGTTTAGGGTCATATTTCATGGGTATTTGGGGTGGCTGGGTGGGAGCTGCAGATCCTTACTGCTTCTACGCTGCCATCTTCCCCCTGTGCTTAATAAAAGTTGGTTCATTGATTAATTTTTTTTGAAATTATGTAATTATATTACCATTGATTTAGGGTCAATGGATTTGGCTTTATGAGTAATCTCTAGCCTTTGCTAGCTATATGACTTATATAAAGCCATTCCAGTAACATGTAAGATCTTTGATGGTATTTCATTTTAATAGTTCATTTTTCTATCTTCTGTGTCTACTGTAATAGTTTTGTCATAATTGGTGCATAATACATACGTGTTGGATTGCAGTGGATGAGGATCTCCCAGTTCCTAATGACCTTCTCCTTTGGACCTCACATAATGCTTTGTATTGAACTTCTCAAATGTCCTTATTATGTAATATCAAGAATAAGAGCTATTTGCGTTGGTGTTGACCCAGGCTTTTGTTTTATCTAAATTTTGCATCTCCAAAGAGATTTTCTCAGGGAAGGTACATTAATGAATCAATATTTATTTCTTTGTTTTAGATTTGTAAACCCCACATAAGTTCTCTTGATACAAAAATGAAGAATTTACATAGCCCCTTAATGATGGAGATTTTATAATCTATTAGGGATTATATTTGCTATAATGTTAATTATTTTTTGAGTATGGGAACTTTTTTCTGACACATAGGTACGTGATAAATGGTTGTTGATTGATTAATTGGGGGAATGAATGACTAATTATAGAATCTGGTAAACCACAATATACCAGTGGGACAAGTCAGTAAATGGAGATGAACTTACTTTCTGCCATGTAAGCAGATAGTTATATGGTAAATGGTTCAATATGATAAAATAATCTGTCTGTCTGTCTGTCTCTCTGGCTGGCTAGCTTCTCTGTCTCTGTCTCTGTCTCTGTCTCTCTCTCTCTCACACACACACACACAAACACACACACACACACACACACACCCTTCATTGTAGCAATGGAAAGACATTGTTGTGAAATAATGCATGCAGTTTTAGACACACTTAATGCATCAGTTAATTTTGATGAAATCCTTTTTTTCCCCTTTCATTTTACATCTTTGTTTCAAAGATAACTCACTGGATAGTGGAAAAAGAAGTGATATATTGGAAAGTATGTGGCACAAAAATAATTATAAAAATATTTTAGAAAGAAAAATGTCCCATAACAATGCTTTTAGTATGACAAAATGTTATCTTCATGCAACCGTTCTGAAGTGCAAGCATTGTTATTTCCACTTGACAGTTAAGGAAACAGTTTCCGAGAGGTTAAGTAATTTTTCCTAGGGTGACATAGCTAATAATTGTCAGGGATATAGCTTTAACCCCATTCAATTGGCTCCAAGACCAGGTCTCGAACCACTCCACCACACCACTGTAGCAACCCTTCCCCCTCCCCCACTTATTTTTTCCAACTGTCAGACTAGAATAAAACCATATCCTTGGAGAGTGAAATTTAGCAATAAATGTTGCTGAATTCAAGTCACTGTTTAGAGTAAGGTTACTGTTAATAGGTTTTGTGGTGTCAAGAGACACAATCTCAGATCATATCTTGTTTTGTGGACACATATACACACATATATTTCATGGACACATATGTGTTTACTACAGTCAGTCAGGCTTCATAAATGGCTGGGCTAGCAGAGGGTGGGACATTGAAAGGTGAAATGTGTGTGTGTGTGTGTGTGTGCATGTGTGTGTGTGTGTGTGTGCGTGTGTGTGTGTGTGTGTGTGTGTGTATTGGATCAAGAATACACCAAGAAGGAGGAAATGGGCATGTGGAAAATTGACCTTTGATAAATTAAAGTACAAATGCATTGATCCAGAGATTAGAGAACACTTCTCACAGAAGCAGTGTGCTGCTTTCCAATCATCCAGAGAGACCAGAAAATAATAAGACCATCAGTTTGCTTCCAAAAATATTGCGAGGGAGCTTCAAAGTGCTGACTCATACTGCTATTTTACTGGAGAGCTTTTGTTTTCCCTAAGAGGGCAAGGGGGACCACTCAGACTAGCAGATACTCAAATGCTTCATGTTTTCTATTGGAGCAGAAAATAAGAGAGGCAGAAATCTGTTTTTACATAGATGAGAAGCCCAAGCCAGTTGGCGACTGGCTACATGGAGATTGGAAGGTAGCATGCTATTAAATATTTAACAATTGCCCTCTGGTGGGTGAGGAGTAGACATGCTAGACCTTTCAGTTTAATCTTCATTATTAACATTTCCATCAATTGTTTACATCTAGACAATTAAAAAAATAAATCTAATCCAGATTGGTAGCATTTTCAGATTTCTGGAGTAGAAATCCTCACATAGAAATCAGAATGAACATCCAGATGTAAAGAGCCTTTGGAACTGACTGCAGCACATAGTGCTTATGTTTTCCAAGAACTGTCAATTTCTCTCTTTCTCCTTCTCCTCCTTCTTCTCCTCCGCTTCTTCCTTTTTCTCTCTTGCTATCACTCAGTCTCTTTCTCTGAGAGAAATTAATAGACAAATGACAAACCTATTCTTGCTGGAAGGTAAGTTTCCCAAACCAAAAGACGCATTCCCTGTCTATGCCTCTGTCAGTCTCTTTGATTCTTTGTCTCTGCCTCTGTCTCCCTCTGTCTCCCTCTCTTTGTCTCTGTGTCTCTCTGTTTCTGTCCCTGTCTCTCTGTCTCTTTCTGTCTCTCTGTCTCTCTCTCACACACACACACATACACACACACACACACACACGCTTTTTGCTGTTGTTTAAAGCTAAAATGCAGTGAGCAGTATTAGTAGTTTGGGAAATTTTGAGAAGAATAATGAAATCACTTCACTCAGAAGGAAAGGATTTAACCTTTGAGGTTACAGGAGCCTATCTGATTGCTTATCTTCCTTAGGCAACAGTAGCAGATGGCATTCGTTTTGTGCTTTAGGGTTTATAAGGTTCTTTTATCTTTAATTTGAGCCTCAAAAAAGTCTTGTGAGTTCCAACAAATAGGTAGCATCACCTTCATTTTACACTGGAAGAAAATAAGACCCTGAGAATTTAAATAACATACCTAATAGCCATTAGATTGTAAGCTCCTTGAGGGCAGGGCCTATCTCTTACCTCATTTTGTATTTCCAGTTCATGGAACAGTGTCTGTCACATAGTAGATACTTAATAAATGTTTACCGTCTTACTGATATAATGGAAAGAGTAATGTGCCTGAAGGCAGAGAATGTGAGCTCAGTTTTCACCCTGGCACTTAATAAATGCTGAACTTGATGAGTAACTTCATTTCTCTGGGCCACCTCTCAAGTGATTTATGGTACTGAATCTGTGATCTTAAATGTCAACAGATGTATTTGAGCCATGTGCTCTTTCCATTACACACAGCCTTCTGACATTGTAATGAGCACTAGTAGCTTGTGAAGATCAGTTTGTAGAATGTTGCTGAGATTTGGTTTGTGTTGTGACCATTCATCTTCATTATTCTTTTTCAGTTGGTTATTTACCATCCCTTCGTTCAGCAAAGGCATACTAGATACAAGACATAGAAGAGACAGGATAGCATGGTGGACAGAGAGCCAACCTCTGATTCAGGAAGAACTCTGTTCGAGACCTGTTTCTGACACCTATTGTTTGTGTGACCTGGGGAAGGTCAGTCTGGACACCAGACAACTTTTCAAGACCTAGTCTCTAATGGGGATGCTTATATAAAGTGAAAGTAGTAAGGCTTACATAGACAGATATCATTCAAGGAAGAATATGAGTGGAGAGGTAGTAAAGGTATAACAGTTTGAATACTGTGCTCGGAATCAGAAGACCTGAGTTCAAATCCCACCTCAGACACCTGTGTATGACCCTAAGATGGTTACATAATCTCTCTACATCTCAGTTTCCTCACCAATATAAGAAAAGTATTGAATTCAATGGCCTTTATAATTTCTTTCAGTTCTAACTGGATCCCATAAGTAAATTAATATTATCAGCAACTTGTATGCAAGAATAATGTTAATGAACATCCTTAAGATAGATGTCTGTTATGTAGACCCACCTTCTAATCAGTCATATGGACTCAGAGGACAAGATTATTAACTTATAAATAAACATACCCAAGGCTACATTGGTGCCTTTAAGAAAAGTGCTATATTTGAAATCACAAAGACCCAAATTCAAATTCTGCCGCCAACATATATTTGTTGATTGATCCTAGCCAAGTCACTTTCTATTTGAGTCTTGGTTTCCTCATAAAATGGAGACTGTAAAGCCTGTGATACTTACCCTAGGAACAAAAGAGATAATGTATAAAAAATGCTTTTCAAAACTTAAAGTACTATATAAAGTAATATTTTTACCATTCTTATGTACACTTAAGGAATGATCATTGTTGAATTAAATGGAACTGAATGAATAAGAACAATTCAACCAATGAAGGTATCTTCTAGGGATTATTTAAGGTGCTACTGGGATAAAAATTACATTGGAGAGACGGCTTGGAGAGTTTGTCTGGGTTAGGGCAGAGAGATGATGGGTACATCTAAAATTCGGAGTCACAAATGGAAAGAACACAAGGACTATGAATGAGATGGAGAGAAATAAGTTCCAGGTAGGAAAATCACAGAGTCAGCATGACTTCATCAAGAACAAGTCATGCCAGACTAAACTTATTTCCTTTTTTGAAAGGGTTACCAGCCTGGTGAAGAGGACAATGCTGCCATGCTATTCTTGTGGAAATGATGGAGAACTGTGGACTAGACAAAGGCTAGTCAGATGGATTCCAAATTAATTGGATGACTGGCCTTAAAGGGTGTTCTTTATGGTTTGATGTTTGATTCCAAATGAGATCACCACAGAGTACTCTAGGTATCCACTACTTGCTCTTGTACTGTTTAAAATTTCTGTCAATGACTTGGGAAGCTAGGTGATGTGGTGGATGGATAGAGCACTGGCCCTGGAGTCAGGAGGACCTGAGTTCAAATCTGATTTCTGGCACTTTACTACATATGTGACTCCAGGCAATTCACTTAACCCTGTAAAATGCAGTTCCTCATCTGTAAAATGGCTTGGAGAAGGAGAAGGTAAATCACTCTAGTATCTTTGCCAAGAAAATCCCAAACTGGGCCACAGAGAATTGGACATGACAGAAATGGCACAACAAAATCAATGACTTGGATTGAAGCATGAATGGGTAGGATTTTAGACTGTCAGATGACGCCAAGTAGGAAGGACTAGTTAATAAAATAGATGCCAGAGTCAGTCTCCAAAAACATCTAAACAGGCAAAATGTATGAATCTAGAAGGATTAAATTGAGTGAGGATAAATGTTGGCATATATAGGTTCAAAAATCAATATTACAAGTACAAATAGGGTTAGACAATGATTTTTCTGAAGCAGATTTGGGGGCTCTGGAGGGAGTTAAAGTTCTTCATTTGTATAAACATCTTACATATCTATAGCAATTTTCTTCTGTAGACTGAATCTCCCTAATTCACCCAAGAAGTATAGTGGCTACTCATGGACAAAATCTCATTGTTTATTGACATGGTACCATTAACCTGTTCCATTTTTTTTTATCTCAGTCACTTTGCCCATCCTAAAGGAGCCTCTTGGACCTCTTCTTCTGGGTACTTACCATATGGTTCTTGACTTACCAAAGACCCCCTTAGGCTTAGAGCACTAAAGCTCAGAACTTCTGAGTTCTAATAATACACTGGCATCAGCTTCCCCCAGGAGTAGGGATTATAAGAATGTGTCATCCCACTTGGCTTTTCTATAACATTTGAAGATTTATAAAACTCTTTTCTTCTTAAGTAAGAATAGAACCACAAATATAAGTTAACAGTGTCTAATGGTAATGGGAATTTGAAGTTTTTCCTTGCCCCTTAATAAGCCTAAGAGAATTTGAAGATCTTCCCTGCTTTGTAGATTACCTCTGCTCCCTAATAGGCTGAATGGAGCCTGTGGTGGGAGGAGTTTGCTGAAGGGTAGAGAAGGATGGGTGGAGCAAAGCCCACAGGAAGCTGGGAGTCAGAGCAATTAGATGGTGGCAGAGAGAGGACACATAAGGGAGACAGCTAGGCTTGTGAGTGTTGGTTTGTGGGAAGATTAAAGGTTAGTATGTCTTCATGCTGTGCTGTGTTGTATTAACTGCTTTTGTACTATGATGGATTTGACTTTCTTGTGTTGGGATTTGGTTTTCTGTTGTCTAAATAAATATTTTGCTTCTGATTTCTATATGGAGAGTCATATATATTTATTATTATTATGATTATATTATTAAAATTAAATTAAATTAAAAATTATTATAATTTAGCAATTGAGAACTATGCTGGCATATTTACAGTCGCCGTCAGGACTGTGAGTGTTGCGTTGTCACTACACTGTATAATCTTAAATTAAAGAAAAAGGTAATGTAGTCTTGAGTTTCAGGAATTTAGAAGGTGATAATACCTCTAATCATGCTGCATATGGATAACATATTGCATTTTGACCTGGGAGCCACAGTGTAGCTGGAGAATGTGTAGATTATGGTAGTGGTAGTTGTTATGGTTGTACTTTGTCCTTCATTCTCAAGGAGGACCATGACATCAGGAAGGTCATGCCATTATTTGAAAGCGAATTGGATTTCAGTGAGGGAGAGCTGTGCAAGGTCACCAGGCTCCCTCTCTTCTCTGGAGGCATCCGAGTCCAGTGGCAAGATATAGCTCAGGATTAGATCAGGATGACTGGAGACTCCTCTCCCTCCTGTTATTGACAGGAAGGGAAAAGGCCTTGAATCCTCCATAATCTATTAATATAGAGAAGAGAAGAGGTAAAAAGGAGGGCAGAGAGACCATAAAGATTGTAACTGTCTTCAATTGTTTGAGAAGCTTTCATGTGGAAAAGGGATTAAATTTATTATGTTTGGTCCTAGAAGACTGAACCAGAAGCAACAGATAGAAATTGCAAATAGATACATTTAGTCTTGATCTTAGAGAAAAACAAAAAACAAAACAGGAGACCCAACAATCTTATCTGTGAGGGAAAATGTAATGTGCTGGCTAGGGAATGAGGGATGCTGATCTCAATGGAGGCATTCAAGCTGAGAATGGCTCAAAACAGACGGATTATGTTGTAGTGGGGATCTTTTTAAGGGTCTGGATTCAACTATATTTCCCTTCCAACTCCAAATTAATAGTTTCATTAAACCTGTGATGTCTTCCTAAGAATATTGATAACTAGAATTTCCATGGTACTTTATGCATTTCAAAGCTTACTTAAATTCATCATCTCATTTGATTTTCACAAGGCCCCTGTCTGTCACGTAGGCAATTAATTAGTGTATAGTTGAAGAAAAGGAACTGGATTTCTAGTTATGAAGCTGGGATTCTATGCAATTGTATTTCATGACTATTTATTTCAGAACTAGCTAGGCACAATGAATAGAAGGATGACCTGGAAGTAAAGGGGATTGAGGCTCCAGTCTTGCCTCTGACACCTGTTCTTGTCTTTCTGGACCAAAGTTGTTGCTGTTTACCATTCTTGTGGTTTCATTGGTGTAAGGACCTTCTGGTGTGGAGCCTTCCTAATAATCAATAAAGAGGATGATAGTAACTGAACCCACTGTGTGGAGAGTCATGCTTCACACTAGAGAAGACATAAAAGAAAGGCTGGATGCAGTCCGTGGTCATGTTTGCCACCTGATCAATGAATATCCTACTCTGGGGATTTTTCACAATGAGATAAATTTTCATCCAATCCAGGTAGTTTGAGACAGGTTTGCTTAGAGACAGAGGAATGGACTCAAAGACTTTTCAGAATTCTCTCAATACCAACAATTGCATGGGATGAAAATAGTTTGTAAAATAATATATTGTTAAGAGCTGGAATGCAAAAATTCTCAAGTCCAAACCCCTCATTTTACAGATTAAGAAATGAAGGCTCTAAAAGGGAAAATGATTAGATCAAAATCAAACTGGTCGTTGTAGGCAAAGCTAGAATGAAAACTTGGCTCCCTATGTCATCACCTGAGTGTTTGTTTCACTATGCCTAACTGATATATCCAGGTTAGCTTCTTAACCTACAAATATCTAACATGTTGCTTCTCTTTCCTGCAATGTAAACTTCTCAAGGTCAGGATTTTAAAACATCTTTTCTTTGCATCTTCCTCCCCCTTCTTTCCTCCTGGATAGGGAATACAGTGAATATAGCACTAGTCCCAGAGTCAGTAAGACCTGAGTTCATATCTAGCCTCAGACTATTTGTGTGACCCTGGTAAAGTCACTTTCTTTCTGTCTGTCTTAGTTTTCTCGTCTGTACAGTGGGGATCATAATAGCACCTACCACACAGGGTTAGGGTGATGATCAAATAAGATATTTCTAAGGAGCTTAGAACAGGGTCTAGCACATAGTAGGGACTATATAAATGCTTACTGCCTGCTCTTTCCTCCCTCCCCCCTCTATACCTAGCACAGTGAATGGTTTATTCCAGATAACCAACTCATGTTTCTTGAATTGAATTGAAATTTGAGCATAAGGGGAATGAAATGAATAAGATGCAGTAAAATAATTCCCCTCCAGGGCCCCGCTTTAATAAATTTCTAAGAATGCCTCAGAAATGAGCATAAGTCAAATATTTTTTACTCTATTATGTGCTCAGCCTTTATGACTATTTGTGTAATGAAGTCTATGAGTTTATGTCATACTGTGTACAATAGCCATGCTTTCTATTTGCCCCAAATTTACCTTTCTTATTATTCAAGGAGAGTCTCAAGTTCAAGTGTTCTGAGAATACTCAACAAGTACATATCTCTCCTGTCCATGTCCATCATGTTTTAGATTTTCATTCTATTCAGTGGAAAGTTATTGGTGATAGGGGGTGGGGAAGTCTCCTTCAATGCAAGACTAATTTCACCTTTTCTCTTTGTATCCCCAGTGAATAGCTCAGTGATTGGTACATGATAAGCATTTAATAAATGTTGGATTGCAAGGTATGTCAAAATTTGTCTCCTTGTCATCCTTGCTTTCTCCAGAATTCAGTACAAAGAAATTATCTTTTTAATCTGCATTGTTATCACTCATCCCTACAAAGGTTTTCCTTTCCTTCTCTAGACCTTTTCCAGCCCCACAATTTTGTTCTTGAAGTTTGGGGGACAAAATTGTGCAAGAAATTCCATGTGCAGAGGTGCTGCTGTGCTTTTCAAAAAGAAGAGGACTGTGTGTTTCCATCCTGTTCCCATTCTTCTTCTTGATTATGCAAAGGGTAAGCCCTACCTCCTTTTTTTTTGCTCTGAACACATGGATGAATGATGTAGGACTCCAAAAGGCTATTAACACAATTCATGATGGGACTTGGAGGAAACAAATTGAAATTTGAACTATTCATCCATAATAAAAGAGAACCCTTGGATCCTGAAGCTGTAAGTTGTTTTACACCCACTTTTCAATGTTGTGAGGAGCAAATGACTGTTAGTAAGCAGAAGTGGGACCATTAGAAATGTCATACTTGACATAAGGCGAACCCAATAAGTACAGCTTGAGAATGGTATTGAATTAAAATAGGACACTTACCCAATTATTCATGGAATTGTTATGGAGATTCTGATGGCGTGCTCTAGACTTGACTGTTTTTAAGGAGAGTGGCACACAGTCATGTACACATATGCAAACATGGACAAGCAGACAGACATTATGAGTTGCTGCTAAAATAACAAATTTGATATTAATAAGCAATCTGAACAAAATCAGAGAGTCAGATTAGATAATATATCAAGTTCTTTCCAATTCTCATATTTCATGACAATGGTGTATGACCCTGAGTAAGTCAACTGACTGCTTTGGGCCTCGGTTTTCTCATCAATAAGATGGGTAGGTTAGACTTAATGACTTCCAAGTTGCCTTTTAAATGTCAGTCAGTCAATAAGCATTTATTAATCACTTACTATATGCCAAGAATCTTCCAAATTTGGGATACAAAGAAAGGGGAAAAAAAGATCTTCCCTACCCTAAAGGAGCTCACAATCTAACATGTAAATGACTAGGTGTTATTCAGTTTTTACAGTCCTATTGACTCTTTGTGACTCCATTTGGGGTTTTTGTTGGTAAAGATACTAGAGTACTTTGCCATTTCTTTCTCCAGCTCATTTTACAGATGAAGAAACTGGGGCAAACATTGTTAAGTGACTCACTTAGGGTCACAAGGCTAGTAAGTGTCTGAAGCCAAGCTTGAATTCATGAAGATTAGTCTTCCTGACTTCAGACCTGGCATGATAACCACTGTACTGTTTTCCTGTCCCAAATAACTGTATAAATAAACTATATACAAAATAAATAGAAAATAAGCAACAAAGGGAAGGCATTAGAATTAAGAGGAATTAAGAAAGGCTTCTTGTAGAAAATCAAATTTTGACTGGGACTTGAAGGAAACCATGAGTTTTTATTCTTAACTCATAAATAGGATGCTATCTGCACTGGTGATAGCCCGAGGGCTACATCAGTCTGCCTGATGGCCTTAGGTCTAATTCCTGTTGCTGCATCTTATCCTCAGGATCCAAGTATAAAGACACAATATTAGAATTGAAATTAACCCTATGGATCATTTTTCTGGGACCTTCATTTTATGCCTGAAGAAAAATGAGCATCAGAAGGGTCAAATATTTTGTTCAAGGTCCCCTAGTTAATTTGAAGCAAAAATGGAATGAGATCTCCTGATTCCTAAGCCAGTCTGTTTTCCACTACTATAGATCATAGTTGTTCAGTTATTTCTGAGTCTTTTTGTCCCTATTATCCAGTTTTCTTGGCAAATATATTGTAATGGCTTGCCATTTCCTTCTCCAGTGGATTGAGGCAAACAGAGATTATGTGACTTGCCCAGGGTCACCTAGCTCAGAGTTTCTGAGACTAGATTTGACCTCTGGAGTTCCTGAATCCAGGTCTAGTTCTCTATCCACTGTACTACCTACCTGCCTCAGTGGCCAGCAGCGTGGCACAGTGGATAGATCTCTGTGGTTGGATTTAGGAAGACCTGAGTTCAAATCTGGCCCAAGACATTACCAGCTGTGTGATCCTGGGCAAGTTGCTTAACCTTGATTGCCTCATTTTCATTATCTGTAAAATGAATTAGAGAAGGAAATGACAAAGCACTCAAATATCTTTGCTAAGAAAGCTCCAAATGGGGCCACAAAGAGTTGGACATGACCAAAAAAAATAAAGATCACAGTGATTTGTCAGAGGTCCCTTTTTATCCCTGTGAAGTCTCTAAAATTCCATTTTCAACTGGGTAGGTCCTTTAAGGTCACTTAAGGACAGTCTTGGAGGGAGGGGGACTTGAAGGCTGTTTAGGACAAGTCTTGCATCTTACAAATGGGCTAATTGAGTGATAGAGAGGTTATAATACATATCTAAGGTCACATAGGAAATGTGACAGAACCAGAATTTGAACCTTGGCACTTCGACTCCAAATCACAGGTCTTTCTATTACCTTCCTTGAGAAATGGTATTCTAAGGATCTTCAAGAGATTCTGAAGTCAGACTATGACATTTTTTTTCTCCCAGAATTCTTGTCCTTCCTATACTAAGTAGTTCTGAAATCTTCTAAAGCATATTTGAGGAAATTTCCACCTATAAAAAAGAAGCCAAAAGCCTTCCCAATGGAAGGATTAAGTCCAAGGGTACTATCATTGTCATAGACAAGTGCAAAACCTAGGATGTAGACTTTTCAGCCAGAGATTGAGAACAGAGTCCAATCCATCCTCCATAAAACTGACAAAATAATCTTCCTAAATCATAGTCCTGATTATATCATTCTTCAGCTCTGAAACTTTTAGGAACTCCCTGTTGCAACTAAGATTAATATAAACTCATTGATCTGGAATTTACAGTAACTACCTTCACATTCTGTATGTAGCTTTCATTTAATAATACTATGTTACTCTCCTTTATGCTCTCTACAATCCCTGAAAACTAGACTATTAATTGAGCCTTGGCATGACATTCCATTCCCAACTATCAGTCATTCACCCACACCTGGCATGCACATCTTGCTCATCTCTGCTTCCTAATACTACGCAATGGACTAACATAGCAAATGCTTCTTATGTGCCCAGTACTGTACTAGGCTCTGACAATGTGAGGACAATCATATAATAATTCTTGTCCTCAAAAAGCTTCTATTACAATTGAGGGTATACCATGGTAAGAAATGAGTCCCTAATAAAACTTGTACAAAATAATAAAACATAAGACAGAGACAGAGAGATAGAGATAGAGAAAGACACACACACATACACTGAGAGAGAGAGAGACAGAAAGAGAGACAGAGACAGAAACAGCGAGACAGCGAGAGAGAGAGAGACAGAGACAGAGACAGAGAGAGACAGAGAGAGACAGAGAGAGACAGAGAGAGAGACAGAGACAGAGAGAGACAGAGAGAGACACACACAGAGACAGACAGAGACAGAGAGACAGAGAGAGAGAGACAAAGAGAGAGAGAGACAGAGAAAGAGACAGAGACAGAGAGAGAGAGAGAGAGAGAGAGAGAGAGAGAGAGAGAGAGAGAGAGAGAGAGAAAGCAACTAGTAACTAGAGCAATCAGGAAAGGTTTTATTAACATGTGTCACCTGAAGGAATCTAGGGATTATATGAGACAAAGGTGAAAGTGAAGTGGGAGAACATTCTGGGCATGGTAAGCCAATTGGTTAAATGCAGAGGGACAGTAGAATGGATATCATGCAGACATAGTTTCATGGAAGACACCTCCCTCAGATCTGCTGCAGCTCTCGCGACTCACTGTTGTGCAGCATTGCAGGCCTTTTTGATAGGTTGATTAATTTTGTTAACTTTTTCTCTCTCTTTACTTCTCCTTTATTATAAGGCTAGCTAGCTAGGAGGAATAGGGGAAAAGACACACACACACACATATATAAAACTAAAATATATATTAATATATTTATATAGATGGGATACACATATATACGCATAGGTGTGTTTATAGCTTTCTATAGTGGTACAACTGTAGATATGCTGCATATATAAATATATCGATTATACTGATATCCACAGAGAGAGGCAGAGATAGAAAGAGGTACAGATAATATAGATATACATGTCTTTGTTGTTCATCCTCCCTACTTGAAGAGGGCCAAGGACATCACGATGTTTTGGTTGAGGCACAGTGCATTTGATTGTGACTGATCGGTCTAATGAGCTCAGAAGACTCTACCACAGGTTGGGCACAAATAGTTCATTTGAGCATTTGGGGTATAGAGAAGACCAGCCAAGCATGAGAGATAGAGTGAAGGAAGATAGAAAAACATAGATAGATAGATAGATAGATAGATAGATAGATAGATAGATAGATAGAGATAGACACACAGGCAGGCAGGCAGGCAGACAGACAGACATATGCATAGACAGATACATAGATAGACAGAGGTAGAGATATACATATGTATTTTTAAAGTTTCATGATTTAATGCCAGGACAGCTCAGAGAACTGGTCTTGCAATATCAAAGCTACCTTACCCCAACATTCCAGCATCCAAAGACTATGATCAGTTGGGAATTTAGATGGAGGTTGCTGAAAAGATTGACCTAGCTCCTTGAGGTCAATAGAAAGGGAAGGAAGATAGGAAGATGTAATGATACTGGGATTTGAAGATCTTCCATGTCCCTTGAACTTGCCAACATAGCAGGAAGGGGTGGAGCAAGAGAAATCCAGAACCAAGCTAGTGTCTATGCTGGTGACTGGAAACAGAGGCAGCAGCAGCAGGGGTTGGGGGGGGGGCAGGGCAGCGGCCTCAGTTTGCTTTGAGCCAGCCAGAATCTCTGCTAAGGACTCTTGCTGAGGATTGCCAGGGACGAGAACTGTGGAGGGGCTGGAGCTGCTGAGAGCAAGCTGCCTGGATGCTGAGCAGTTGTGTGAGTGAGGAGAGGAGGATCTTTGATTGAGGTAGCCTGTCCTGTTTTGAAGGCTTGAGAATGTGGGTGTTTCCTACTTTAACTACGTGTGCCAACTTCATAACTGCTGTGTTGGCTTTGACTTTCTGGTTTTGGGACTGTTTTCTGGTATTTGAATAAATGTTCTGGCTATATTTCTCATGTAGAGAGCCTGTTACATTTTGTGATTAACTAGGCATTGTGAATGCTGCATTGCTGATACAGAAGCGTTTGGGAAAAGATGAACAATTGGAATGATGGCTGACTTTATCCAAATGATCTGAATCTTACTTTGGCCAATGCCATCTATCTTTTATGGGTGAGTTGATCCCAGATCATCCATTTGAATGAAGTATGGGAAGGGAATCACACATATATAGGCCTACTATATACCAGGTCCTGTGTTAAAGATTTTTACGAATATTATTTCATTTGATCATCACAATAACCTATTGTGAGGGGCTATTTCCCTACTTTGTAATTGAAGAAACTGAGGGAAAGTTATTAAGTATCTAATCCCAGGTTTAATCTCAGGTCTTTCTGACTCTGTTCACTGAGCCACCAGCTGCCTCATTGTATATGGAAGGTAATAGCATTCACATTAAACTAATTCACACCTACATGCAAATGGAGTGTATAGGCTCCCTCAGATATTTGGAATGTCCTCCAGCCTCATTTTTGCCTCAGTGGAACCTTAGTTTCCTTCGACAGACTGCTTTGCTGCCATACACAACAGGAGGCCTTTTCTAATGGTCCCAGTGGTCAGAGTACTTCTCCTTCACCCCAGCTCATCATTTCATATTTATCTTGTATACATTTTGTTTTTACTTATCTGCATGTATGCTGTTTTGTCTATTAGAATGTAAGGCCCTGAGTCCAAGGACTATGTTCTTGTTTTTCTCATCTTAGTGACCGGTGAGATGGTAAATGATGAATGATGCCTGGCACATAGTAGGAACTGAAACTGAAATACCATAAGGTGAAAGGTGTTGCTCAGGTCAACCAGGCTCCAAGCATTTACTAAGCAGCTTCTTCGTGCCTGACATCGTGCTAAATAGTAGGGATGCAAAAAAGATGCAAAAAACAAACAAACTCTATCCTCAAAGAACTTCCATACTGTTGGAAGAGATATATACACGTCTAGGTGTATGGAAGGCACATACGGAGTGGAGAGAAGATAATTTCAGAGACAGAAAGCTCTAGAAGCTGGGGAGACTAGGAAAGGCCTCCTGTGGAACGTGGGATATAAACTTGTTTTTGATGAAAGCCAGGGAAACTAAGAGGTGTCATTGACTAAGTATCAAACCAGAAATTTTTTCCAATGCGCTTTCCAATATTCCAAGGATATCATCCTAACTTCCAGTCATTTCTTATTAGTCCCTGGGAAAGCCCATATTCTCTACACCTATAATGGACCTTTGGCATTTGCTTCCTAGCACATTGAGCTAACACTTTACTTGTACTTAGCTTATTTCCAAAACGAGTGATCTCCATGCTAAGAGGCACCATACCCTGTATATTCCATCCCTGACCAAGGTGTATCCTGAGACCCAATCACCCTTTTATTTTCCATTAGTTTCTTCTCTATACAGGACAAGATAATTGGATTATGGATTTAGGACTGAAGCTGCCCTAAAAGGCCATTCAATTCAAATCCATTTTAAAGATGAGGAAAGGAAAGCCAAAGCAGGTGACATGCCCAGGGTCACATAGATTGTAGGTAGCAGAATCATGATTTGAATGGAGGTCCCTTGACTTCAAATTCAGAGCTCTTTTTACTCTACCATACTGCCTCCCCAAGATTTCAGTACCAGATCTTGTTGGGAGTCTGTCAATTTTAAGAACTTTCTTTACAGAACTGAAAAAAAATCAGCCCACTTTTTCTCTTAAGTTTTCCCTCAACTAATCAGCAAGGGACTTCAAAACAATGTGGCTTGGTTATTATGCTCTTTCAAAGGCTGGTTGTAAGGGTTTTGAACTGACTCTCATCTGAATGTCCCTCAGGGACTTCTTTGATTTCTTTATTGTTCTCCTGATCACACAGTGTGTGATTTTCCACTGTCTCTTTCTCAACCTTCCTGGGCTCACAGTTTAGGCAGAAAATCTGTCTGGCATGGAAGGTTGCATATCAATGTAGTTCTTGGTTCCAGTTTCCCAGCCCTACTGTTCCAAGGACACATGCCTGGAATAATGATAAAGCAGCAGGGACAGGCTGTTCGTGGCTTCATTTATTTTTCACATGCTTTGGGACTAATTTTATGCAAAATATAGGATAGGGCTCACATAAAGGCAATAAAAACTGTACCGAGAAAGCCAGAACCCTACAATTGTCAAACATATGGTGTCATGGCATGTAGTGGGCAGGATGGTTCTGGTGGTGCTGGGAGGAGCTGGAGGAACCAACTGAGGACAGAATGAGCAGAGTGTTCCTGGAACAGAATGCAACACATTTCCTTTTCTTCCTTCCTCTTCCATGGTCCCTCTTACTACTATTATTTCTGCTTGACTTTATATAGCTTAGATTAAGTCTAAGCTTAAGGTATATCAAGATACACAAAACCTGTTGGTCAGAATACAACTGTATACAACAATAGCTCACATTTATATGGCACTTTAATATTTAAAACATGCGTTAAATATGTTACCTTGTTTGATTCTCACAACATCTCTGAGGTAGGTCTTACTTTTATCTCCATTTCATAGATGAAGCAATGGAGGTAAATGGAGGTAAATTGTCTTATCTGGAGTCACATAACTTGTAAGTCTCTGAGGCAGGATTTCTTGACTCTAATTCCAATGTTTTATCTGTTATACCACCTATCTTACTCATATACAAGGATATGAGAAAAAGGATTTTAGCAAACAGCTATTGAAAATTCCAAGAACTAGGGTAGCTAAGTGGCTCAGTGAATAGAGCACCAGCTCTGGAATCAGGAGGACTTGAGTTCAAATGTGACCTCCGACACTTGACACACTAGCTGTGTGACTTTGGGCAAGTCAACCCCAATTGCTCTCCAAAAAGAAAAAACAATACCAAGAAATTTCACTAAAGGGCATAAGAAATATTAGCTTTCCAGTCCCTTGGAGCCTGGAGCCTGGGATTTAGGAACAGCAAGATTCATTTCCAGGGAATCTGGAGTAACAAATATTATTAATAAAGTGCTCTTAGAGTTACAAAATCACAATTTTAAAATGCACAGGAGAGAACAGAATAAAGGTCAGAGAGAAACACAGACAAAGAAGATAGATTTGAAAATAAAATGTTGAGTGCATTCATTAGATACTTACAAAAGAAAAAGCAGAGTTCAAAATATAGATTCACAGCTTTGTGTGAATTCCTATTCTACATTATACGTGAAAATGCTCATATTATTTGGTACTGAGTAAGTTCAGGATTTTTTTAAAGAATAAAAAAGATTAAAAAAATATTTGACTTGCATTCCTTTTTAGAAACAGGATTTGAATTCAGGCTTCTCCAGAATTCAGTCATGGCAATACTACATTATACAGAATATTAGGACTGGAAGGAAGCCTTTGGGATCATTCAAAAATTACCAAGGAGGCCAGAGAGGCAGAATATTAAAATGAAAAGACACATGTTTTAAAGCCAGGACACCTGGGTTCAAATACTGGCTGTGTCACTCACTGCCTATGTGATATGGACAAGTGCCTTTATTTCTCTGGTTTTCCGTTTCGCTATTTTAAAAATGAGGATGCTGGACCTCTAAAATCCCTTCTGTTTTTGAGCTGCGTGATCTGAAAATGCCATCTCATTATGTTATAGGTGAAGGGACTGAGACACAGATAGGTAATGTGGCTTATCTGTGCACAAGTACTCTTCTAGGTAACTCCATTCTCCATCACCAACTGGGACCCTTATGGAGTGTGTTCTTCCCATTTTTTAAAAAATATATTCATATCATTCATGTTCTGAAGGAAAACTTAGTCTAAAAAAACCTCAAGAAAAACAAATTAGAAAGAAAGGATATTTCAATCTGTACTCAGGCACCATTAATTTTCTGTCTGAGAATGGACCCCTCATTACAAGTGCTTCAGAGCTGTCCCGAAGCACTGCATTACTCAGAATAGCGAAGTCACTCACCGGTGATCATCCTACAACACTACTGTCGTTCTGCACACAGTATATTTCACTTTGCATCAGCCCATATAAGTCCTACCGGGTTTGTCTGAGAGCACCCTCTGCTCTTCATTTCTTATGGTACAACAGTACTCCACCATGATTACACACCACAGCTTACTAAGCCATTCTCAACTGATGGGCATCCCCTCAATGTCTGATTCCCTGCCCCCAGAAAAGAGCTGCTATCAATATTTCTGTACATATAGGTCCTTTTAAATTTTTTAAAGTCTTTCCTGAGGGTCACATGACCAATGGGTATCAAAAAGGAAACTTTGTGGCAGGATTTTCCTAACTCTGAGACCAGACCTCTATGCATTATTTCACATGACCTTTTGATAAGGCTGTTAATTAAAGAGAAGATGCCAATCTGTGTTGGTTGAAGGAGTTTCTTCATGTGGGTGTTCCTTATATCAACGAAATCACAAAACTAGTCCTTAACCTTTGTTTATATGTGTGTGTGTGCGTGTGCGTGTGTGCGCACACACATATATGTGTGAATACACACATCATATATATAGGTATACACATATTTACATGTACACACATATGTAATTAAACATGTGTATGCATACATTGTATTATTGTTCATTCTTTTTTCGGTCATGAGCTTCATCTGTGAACTTATTCATGAGCCCATGTGGGGTTTTCTTAGCAAACATTCTGCAGTGGTTTGCCATTTTCTTTTCCAGGTCATTTTGTAGATGAGGAAACGAAAGCAAACAGGGTTAAGTGACTTACTCAGGGACACACAATTAGTGTCTGAGGTCAGATTTGAACTCATGAAGATGAGTTTTTCTGACTCCAGGCCCAACATTCTATTATCCACTGTGCCACCTAGCTGCTGTATATGCATGTGCATAAGATAATAAACATCCTCAGAACTACTGAGCCTTTTTGAGAATAAACATTTAGTCTAGTAAAACTAACCATCTCCTGACCAGAGTATTTTGTGTTTCATATTCCTTTTACTTATTCATTCAAATCATCATCTGTCCTATCATTGTTATTATCTCACTTTCCCAAAACAGGACCAGAAACAATTGAAAATGACTTACAAAATCCACTCAAGAAAACTTGCCTCTAAATGTTGCCTTTCCCTCTTGCTCCCACCCCATACAAATGCCTTCCATCTATTGTTTGTCTCCTGTCTAGGTATCTATCTTTGCATCTATGTATCTACGTATGCATGTATGCATGCATGTATGTATGTATGTATGTATCTATCTATCTATCTACCTATCAATCTATCTATCCATCTATTCCCTTCTTCCCTCCCTACCTCCCTCTATCTCTTTCTTTCTTTCTTTCTTTCTTTCTTTCTTTCTTTCTTTCTTTCTTTCTTTCTTTCTTTCTTTCTTTCTTCCTTCCTTTCTTTCATCTATCTGTCTGTCTATCTATTTACCTACCTACCTACATATCTATCTTTGTTATAAATAACTATTTGTATGTTGTCTCTGCTGACTGGGACTTCCTTAAGGGCACGAATTATTTTTTGTCTCTCTTTGCAACTCTAGTGCTTAGCACAGTGCCTGGCACATAGTAAACACTGTAATTTAATTGACTTGATTTTACTTGAATTAAGAGATGAGATATAAACCTGAGTTCAAATGATCATAAGAGATCCTTGGGGAAGCCAAATGAATGTCATGTTCAACATATCCTTTCCCAAAACAATGGCAATCATCAGTCAATGACCACTCAATCAAAAAGCGTCTAGTAATTTCCAAGTCTTCCTTTCTATTTGTTGGAGGGGCACTCTTCACTATATTACGTTGTCTCTCAAATTTTTATTAGAGATAGAGCCAATTCAAACTATATACACAAATTTAGTTTTATGTTTGTTCTGTCCTTAACATATTTCAAACCTCAAAAGATGGAACTGGTAAATTTGAAAAAAAAAGCTAATTCTAAGTATTTCAAATAATATTTCAAATATTCTAGATATTTAGAATAATTCAACTATAATATGAGGGATAAATTTATAGTAGTCTAAATATTTATAGCAGAATTCCAATATTCTAAATATTTATAAGAATAATTCTAATGTATAGAGAGTAGTAATTCTAATCTTCTAAATATTTTATCTCCCATACCCATTAAAATGGGAGGAAGAAACAAAAGTTTACACAGAAAATCTATTTCCCCAATCCATTTATTTTCTTTTATATAGACAAAGAAACCCAATAGCTTATTAGCATGGAAGGGGAAATAAGTCATTCAAAAGGCAAGTCAATAAAATGTTGATAAAGAGCATTCTGTGTGCTAAGCACTGTGCTTAGCAAATACTGTGGATATAAAGGAGAAAAATTAGTCCTTTCCATCAAGGATCTCACATTCTAATGAAAGAGACAAAATTAAAAAAGCAACTAGAAATAAGTCACCTACAAATACATTTGCATACCTATATTTACCTATATATGTGTGTGTATATCTATATATATACATATACATATGCATATGCATATATATACATATACACATACACATGCACATGCACATACATATACATACATGCATGCATCCAAATACCTATATATATGTCCACCACCCATATAAGCATATATATGTACATGTTTATTTGTATTCAGTACAAATTGCAGATATTCTCAGGTGAAAGAATATCAGATTAAGTGAGATGATAAAAGACTTCTTAGGGAAAGCAGAATTTTAGCTAAAATATAAAGGAAGCCAGGAGGAATGGAGGAGAATAGAAAGAATTCTGGGCTAGAGTGACAGCTAGAGAAAATGTCCAGTGTTGAGAGTTGGATTGTCTTCTGTGGGAAATGGCAAGGAGGCTAGTGTCACTTAACCAAAAAATATGTGAAATGGAGTAAAGTATAAGAAGACTGGATATATAGGAAGGGGACAGGTTCTGAAGGACTCTAAAGATAAACAGGGAATTTTATATTTGATTCTGGAGGTAATAGGAAGCTATTAGAGTTTATTGATTGTGGAGGTGACATTGACATGGTCAGACCTGCTCTTTATGAAAAATAATTTGACAGTTAAATGAAGAATGGATGGAAGTAAGAAGGAAAAGAAGGAAGGAGCAAAGAAGGGAAGGAGGCAAAAAATGAGGGAAGAAAGGCCTTAATCAGGACATTTTTTTCTCTGATCCTTTTTTAGGAAGTTGGTTAAGTTTCTAAGAGGGAAATGAAAGTAATAAATAAACATATGGTCAAAGATTCTAATTTTGAAGGCTATCATCTAGTAAAATTTTTTCATGCTGCATATAGGGATACTGAGGTGTAGGGAGGTCATGGGATACAAAGTTCACCTAGAAAGTAAGTGGTGAAAATAGGACATTGACATAGGTCCTTCAGTTCTATAGTGCAAGTATTATTATTATTATAATTGTTATTTTAACTTTTGCTTTTTTGGAGGTGGGTGGGCAGGGCAATTGGAGTTAAGTGACTTGCCCAGGGTCACGAGACTAGTGTTAAATATCTGAGGCTGGATTTGAACTCAGCTTCCCCTGATTCCAGGGCTGGTTCTCTATTTACTGTGCCACCTAGCTTCCCCTAGTGCAAGTATTATTGATGGCATTTTAAAGTCTGAATGAGGATCAGGGTCACACAACTGTAATCCTGAGGCTCAGCGCAGGAAAGAGTTCTCTTTAGTGAGGAAAGGATACATTTGTGCTTAAAGTGCTATATAATTGCTAGCTCTTAGTTTTTAGTTCTGTTTAAAGAGTGCAAATATGGAAGACATAGCACCTGAGACTTGGAGTCAGGAAGGCCTGAGTTCAGATCTTCCCTCAAAAATTATTAGCTATGTGAGAGTTAGATTTTATAATTTCTAAGGCCCTTTCCACCCCTACATCTAGTATCCTGTAATATGAGTTCAGACTCTAACTCTGACACTTTCTATCTGTGTGACCCTGGATCAGTCAGTTAACCTCTGTAGCCCTTAATTTCTTCAATAATCTTAACAGCAGTCACATCACAGGATTGTTGTGAGGATCAAATGGGAAAACATTTTAAAGTGTCCAGCAGAGTATCTGGCACAAATGCTTATCTTTTCCCCTTCTTTGGACAAGTCATTTAAACTCTTTGGGACTCAGTTTCTTCATATTGCTAACATAATGCCATTGCAGGAGTTTTGGTCTGAGTTTCACCTCAGTTTCAAAGTCATGACTGCAACAGTATGAAGTGATTTTCCCAATACTCTACACAGACTAAATTTTAGAACTCATTTTGATCTTCATGATCTTCAGTCCCCAGATGCCAAATCTCTCTCTCTCTTCATTCATCCACCCTTCCTTCCTTTCATCAATCCATCCATCTATTTATCTATCTGTCTATCTATCTGTCTGTCTATCTATCTCTCTATCTATATCTATCTATCCATCTATCCATCCATCCATGTATGTATGTATGTATCTCTCTCTCTCTCTCTCTCTATCTATCTATCTATCTATCTATCTATCTGCACCTCTTGTTGCCAGTGTCTCCTGATCTCATCTCCAATAAAACTTAAACCATTATAAGAATCCAGTGCAAGATATTACATGCTATAATTATCCCTTTCAAAAGAGAAATGACAATAAAAGTGAAAGCATGGCTGTATGCCTCTAATCAGTCCTTTTGTACAGACTCTATTCTCCCCTTGGACTTGGGAAGCCAGACAGATACCAATTTGTGTCTGCCAGATTGGGAGCAGCAGTAATGGGGAACACAATTCAATCATTTATTGATTAACATTTCAGTTCTATGGAACTGAAGACATCTGGTGGGAGGACATTCTGGCAGATTGTGAGTTGTGTGGATAATGGTCATTGCAGATATGGCCCAATAACAGAGGAACGAGCCTCTTCCCCTGCCATTAGAGGTAGACTTCCTATCAATCGCTCCACCACAATTTGCACACTGAGAAGAGACAGGATGTTACTGAGATCTCTCCATCCCTCCATGGAAATATTGGTTCCTGGAGAAAACAAGTGCTTGTCACTTTCCTAGCATATACAGTATATGGATAAATAGTTCATTTCCCCTGATGATCTGGAATTTGGATTAGGACAAGATATATTTTTCTCTCTCTTATTTTCCCTAAAACACACTGGACTGTCTTACCCAAAGAAAGCATTGGAAATCTGCTATTTGATTGGCTTTTCTGTGTTTCTTTCTTGCCTGTCTGCTTTTCTGCTGAGAAAGTGATCAGGATATAAAGACATGAGCTTTGCAAGAGTCTCTAATGCCCTTTCCACATCTAAATATGGGATCCTATAACTCGAGTTCAGATTCTAACTCGGACTATTTCTACCTGTATGACCCCTGGGTAAATCACTTAGCCTTGGTCAGTTTTAATTCCTCAACTATAAAAGGGGAATCTCACAGGTGAGCATCACCTCACTCAGTTATGTGGCCCAGGACTATAGACCTTGGTTTTTTTCATTTTGTATTTGTTCTTTCTTATTTTAGGTGAAAGGGATTGGAGATGGCTATGACCTTCTAAGCCTTACAAGGTCAAGTAAATGGCTTTCCAAAGCATGAGAAATGGAAGAAATCCTAGGATTTGTTTGAAATCAAATAAGGAATAATGAAGTCTCAAGCCTTGAGAAATAATGGAAGAGATGCAGACACATCTACCTATCACTCCTGTCATTTGAAAATGAAATTGATAGGGCAAATGCTATGGAGAAGCGGTTTTAAATCTGGGCCCACTTTTCCTAGGGATCATGGAGGTCTAGGAGAGAGTGTGCCCGCAGGTATTGGCACAGGGTATTTATTCTTCTCTTTTTGGTTTATCTTCAAAGTGAATATCCTAATTTAGTAAAAGTTAATTTATGGTAATTAAAATAGGCTAATTATTCAAAGCACCTCTGAGTAGTCTTACTGGTTTATAGAAGAAGCTGTCAGGGAGTTAGAAAGCATACTACTTCTATACATGGATATGGAGATTAGGGAATATCTCATGATCTCTTGTATTGAAGCCTCTTACATGAATATATTTCTTTTTCAGAGGATTGGGAGGAGGAGTAACTGAAGAAGAAAAGTTGGACTGGAGGAATCAAACAGTCATGAAGAATTTATTAAGCAATCATCATGTGTTAAGCATGGTGCCAAAGAAGGGAATGCAAAGAGAGCAACAACAGTCCTGCTCCAAGGGAATGGGAATTCTAATGGGGAGACAACATATAATTATTGTCTAGTACGTAAATAACCAGATATGTCAAACTTATACTTAGAGTAGATGGGGAGGCAATTTTAGAGGGAAAGCATTAGTGAGGGAGTGTTATGGGCAGGAAAGGTCTCTTATAGGAGCTGACATTTGGGTTGAGGTTGAAGAAAAACAAAGCAACTATGAAGAAGTGAGGAAGGAGAAAATTTTACGCATGGGGGAGGGGAGGAATAGGAAAAAGCCAATACAAAGACGGGGGAATGGAGTGTTGTATGCATAGAACTGCAGGTGGGTCAGTGTAGATGGGTTATAGAGATTGTATGGAAGAGAGCTAAGTACAAGAAGACTGGAAAAGGAGAAAAAATAATTAGCAATTAGCATTTATCTAGTCATTAAGTATGCAAATCTTTCCATATATTATTTCCTTTGGTCCTCAAAACAACATTGTAAAGGTTGCTATTGTTATCCCCAATTCACAGATAAGGGAAACAAGACTCAAAGAAATTACTGACATGTCCATAGTCACATAGCTAGTAAGTATATGAGGCAAGATTTTAATTCAGGTCCACCTGACTCCAAGTCCTGTATGTTATCCACTCTACTACCTAGAGTCAAGAGGTCAGGCTGGGAAATTCAAGAGGACAATCTATTTGTTATTGATGGCCAGAGGTCATCTTGAAAGACCTTTCTGGCTCCAGGACTCTAGGATTTAAGTACTTTCAATATGGTTTAGCCTCTAATATCTAAAACTGATTTTACCTTTGTCCAGATTTGGTCATTGCTTTGTAAGAAACATTTATTAAATGCCTACTGTATTCTTGGTATCATTGTGTGGCAGATAGACAGCAGAGAGTGACAACAGATAGATGGATTCAAGGATTGCCTCTGTCACGTTTCTTGTTAGGATGCTGGGCAAGTCACTTAACCATTTAGTTCTCCAGGTATCTCTCTGAGAACATAAATTGAAGAGGAAAAATCTTGGCTTGGAATTCCCTATGCTGATGGAACCATAGGTATGTTATTATTCAATTGTTTCAGTTGTATCTGACATTTCATGACCCCATTTGGGATTTTCTTGACAAAAATAGTCAAGTTGTTTGTCATTTCCTTCTCCAGTGCATCCATTTTGTCATATAATCATACTCAGGGTCACAGAACTAGGAACTGTCTGGGGCTGGATTTGAATGCAAATCTTCTTGACTATAGGACCAGTGCTCTATCCACTAAGCCAGCAGTTGCTTCAATCACTGTATGTATAGACCACGAAAATGATGAGGGTGGTGGTGATGGTGGTGGTGGTGGTGGTCAAAGCTAAATGTTATTCAGCTTTTTAATATTTACGAAACATATTACACATACCATTTCAATCAAATCCCATTGCATTCAATTTAAGATGGTTGATTATTAATTGCTAAATCAATCCTATGGTGAAGAGAAGTCATACCTGCAGAGAAGGAAAATGTCCCTGTGGTTTCAGAGAATGTTTGTTTTGTGTTTGTTGATTATTGTTAAATTTACAATCAACAATTTTTTAAATGGTGAAAAGCTGAACCTAGTTGACTACATGGAGGAGATGTGTGTTATACCAGAACTCAAAGCTTAGAATTAAATGAAAAGTCTTTTTTTCAATCAGCAGCTCTCCATGAGAGAGTCTCTTATTCAGCCTGCCAAACCATGTTGCCAGACCAGACAGTGACTACCAAAAATATCCACTCATTACAATACAGTTTCTACTTCTGAGCCTTTCTTGTTTGCTATTATTTCAGAGGCCATGAAAAAGCTCAGGGGCTATTTCCTCCTGGGTAAATTGTTTCTTAACTTGAGCAGCTTAATACTCAGCATTTAGCACACCATCTTTCTTGATGAAACAGTTTTTCAGATTCAATTTTTCCTTCTTTCAATCATTATTGTCCATCAGAAAATGATTATATATGTATAAGAATCAGTTGTTTTTCTAAACTGACAATTGACTAGCAGATATAGGCGGCAGAACTGGTGTCCCTATTCCTTAAGTCTTTGTTCTGAAATGCTTTTCTTCCTGTAAGACACCCTATTACAAATTTCTCAGAAGCTCATGGAAGTTCAAACTCTCAAACCCAGAAGGAGTTATCTAGCCTCATGTCCCCATTTTATTCTTTTTAATACATTTTTATTGATGATTTTTGTTTTCACATAGTTTTTATTTCTGGAAAAAGCCTCCCCCAAAGATACACTTATATAACCTTCCCTTGTAAGGTAAAGAAAAAAAAATAATTAAGCGAAAACACCTGATGTGATTGCATCTGACAACAAATAAAACATTATTCTCTTGTAGTCCCTTTACCAAGAAAAATAGAATAGAATGTAAAATGGAATATTTAATGTTTTGTGAGTCACAGTACTGGAATTTATATTCTAACACTGCCACTAGGTACCTCTATAAACTTGATGGAGACTTAATTTTTTGAATGTTCTAGAAAGACCTGGATTCTTTTGTTTTAACATAGTCATTAGATTAAGCCAAAATCTCCCTCAAAGTGAGCTATGTTAGGATAGCCATCAATGCTCCCCCACTCTTTTTAGCCATTTGGTTATGGATGACTCTTCATGACTCCATGACCCATATCTTACCAGTGCCTTTTATCCTCCACTGTTTCTTGAAGTTGTTCAAGTTCATGGTTGTTGTTTCTGTGATGTTATCTATCTACCCTGTCCTCTCCTGTCCCCTTTTCCTTTTCTCTTTAATCTCTTCCAAAATCAAGGTCTTTTCTAATGAGTTCCATCTTCTCATTATGTGACCAAAGTATTTAAACTTTACCTTTTGTAATTGGCCTTCTGGTGGATAGCCTGAATTATTTTTTGTAAGTATTGACTGATTTGATTTCCTTGCTGTCCAAGAGACTCTCAAAGTCTTCTCCAGCACCACAATTCAAAAGCATTGATATTGTGGTGCTTAGCTTTCATTATATAGTTCAAATCTTTTTTTTTGAGAGGGAAAGCTAGGGCAATCAGGGTTAAGTGACCTGCCCAAGGTTACATGGCTAGTTTTATGTTAAGTGTCTGAGGCCAAATTTGAACTTGGGTCCTCCTGACTCCAGGGCTGGTGCCCTATTCACTGTCCTACCTAACCACCCTATAGTCCAACTCTTACAGCTATGCATTGCTACAGGAAAAAATCCATAACTTTGACTATATGGACCTTTATCAGAAAGGTGATGTCTCTGATTTTTAGTATATTCTATCCATATTTGCCATAATTTTCCTTTCAAGGAAACCTCTTTTAATTTCATGACAGCAGTCACCATGTGCAGTAATATTTGAGTCCAAGGTTATGAAATTGGACACTGCTTCCATTTCTTTCCCCCATCCCCACCTTTTTTTTTGGCCACGATGTGATAGGACCAGTTGCCAAGATCTTAGTTTCATTTTGTATGTTTTAATGTTAAGCACACTCCTCTTTTACTCTCATCCAGAGACTTCTTAATTCCTCTTCACTTTCTGTCATTAAAGTGGTATTGTCTGTATATCTGAGATTGTTGATATTTATCTCAGAAACCTTGATTCCAGTTTTTGATCTGTCATTTCATATGACGCCCTCCACATATATAAATAAGATAATAATATATAACCTTAACTCACTCCTTTTCCAATCTTAAACCAATTTGTTATTCCAGGTTTGGTTCTAACTTTTGCTTCTTGGCTCACATACAGGTTCCTCAGGAGACAAGTAAGATGATCTGGTCCTCCCTTCTCTTTGAGTATTTGCCACATTTTGTTGTGTCCACACAAAGGCTTTAGTGTATTCAATGAAACAGAAACAGATTTTTTTCCTGGAGCTTCCTTGCTTACAAAGAATGTTGGCAATTTGGTGTTAATTTCCTCTGCATCTTTGAAAACCACTTTATTCAAGTGATTCTTGATTCACATATTGCTAAGGCCTGGCTTGCAGAATCTTAAGTGTAACCTTGCTGGTGTATGATATGCATGATATGTGGCATGAGGGAAATGGGCATGTCAATTCACCGTTGTTGATCCCAGTTCCTCAGATCTGTAAAAAAAAAGAGAGGGGTAGACTAAATAGTATCTAAGGTCTTTTCAACTCTAACTCCATAAGTTTATGATTATTCTTGTCCTGTTATTACCATATTTGGAATATTTATTCAGGGTTTTTTGGGGAGAGCTTTATTTAGGAAAGGAAGAAGAAAGGAGGGAGGTGAATGTGTGTGTGTGTGTGTGTGTGTGTGTGTGTGTAGGAGCCAACCCAGTAAGCAAGGTGCTAGTGAGTTCACTTTTCACAGAGTCCTGAGAATCAGGAGATGGAGCCTGAGGCCAAGTGGAAGAAAGTGGGAAGCTTGGGAGGCAGAGTGATCCAGATTAAATGAGTATGGTGAGCCAAAATAGATCTCTTTCTCTTTCTCTTTCTCTTTCTCCCTCTCTCTCTCTCTCTCTCTCTCTCTCACTCTCTCTCTCTCTCTCTCTCTCTCTCTCTCTCTCTCTCTCTCTCTCACTCTCCCTCTCACTTTCCCTCTCCCTTTCCCTCTCCCTCTCCCTTTCCCTCTCCCTCTCCCTTTCCCTTTCTCTCTTATCTCCACTCAGACCTGAGGCTGGTACTTGGTTGAGGATGTAGGAATATGGGTGCATGAGTAAATATGACAGAGTAGTGGTGTGGTGGGGTCTGAGTCTCTGTAAATTCTTATCAATGAACACCCCTTTCTCCTCTTTGTCCCCTTTCCTTCCCCTCTATCAGCCCAAGACAATGAGCTACCTGCACACAGTTTCTCCTAGCCCAGCATCTAAGATATCCATCGAAGGTCAAATAGTTAAAGATAACCTAAATACTAGAAACAGAGAAAGTTCTGATGGAGAAAGCTGAAAGGACTCAGCAAGAACAAGAACTGAGGGCAAGTTCAACCTAAGAGAAAAGGAAGGCAAGATCTCTAACAAGACTGCTTATAAATTGTCAACTAGTGCAAAAATAATTCAGAATGAACTTCCAGTAATTACATTGGGTCTCCCTCCAAACTGTTGTGTTGATTCCAAAGGAGACACTATGAATGGGCAGTCAACTATCTTGAGACCCCTAGGGTCTGTCTATGGAGGAGGGGTTTTCTTTCTTGACATTACCTTCTCACCAGACTACCCATTTAAACCACCTAAGGTTACATTTAGGATAGGAATCTCTCGCTGTAATGTTAACAGCCAAGGGATGATCTGTCTGGACATTCTAAAGCACTGGAGTCCAGACCTTACCTTTTCTAATGTTCTTCTCTCCATCTGCTCACTTCTTACAGATTGCAACCCTGCTGACTCCCTTGTGGGAAGTATCACCAGTCAGTTCATGACCAACAGAGCAGAACATGACAGAATGGCCAGGCACTGGACCAAGTGATACGCAGCATAGGAGCCTCCCATCATGGCTTCTGGACAGACCTCTCAGCCAGCACATTCACCAAATGCATGAATAACCAATCCCTCCTTTGCAGACTTATTTTTATGACATTTTAAACCACTCTGTGACCATATGCTGTCTTTTCTTTTTATTATTTTTATTTTATCCTCTTCCTCATTTTTTAGTTCTTATAACTGGAAAATTGTTTCTGCTTCAAATACATGGAAATTTTTTTGAGGGTGTTTGTTTGCTTTCAGAGCAAAGTATATTTGATTGGTAATAGCATAGGGCTTTGTCACAAAGCTGTGTATTTATGCGTGTTTTTCTCTTTCCTGCAGTCTTTGGGAAAATAACACAAATTCAGAATTATACCTCATTTCTACTTCAATGTTTAGGGTTAATTTTTGTGTTTTAAAGTCTTTAATGGTGGGTACATAGTCCTGGGAACAAGTTTTCTACAATCACTTTTCATTACTGAGAGTGTTTATTACTAGCCTCCTGTCTCCCACACAAAAGACTATTGGATTGAACAAAACAATATGTATTTTGGTTTATTTAAAGTGATTGTAGATTTCTTAGGGATCTGCCTTTTGTGACTGTGGATCAATTGATGTAAGCTTGTATTATACGAGAACTCAATAAAACACTGTGGCAGATAGGAAAGGGAAGTAGGAAGGAAGAAGGAAGAAAGGTGGGAGGAAAGAAAGGAAAGAAGGAGGGAAGGAAGGAAGGGAGGGAGGGAGGGATCATTTTAGAAGCATCTACTTTTTGTCAGGCACTTTGCAATGATCTCATTTATTCTTCATTACAGTCTTGGAAGATAGCTTTATTATTTTCCTTTTCTACCACTGAGGATCCCGAGTCAAACAGAAGTTAAGAGATTACCTATGGTCATGAGGACATTAACAATCTGAAGACCACTCAAAGGAGGGTACCTAAAATAGTGAGGAGATTTGAGACTATGTCATTTGAGAATGGTGACGAAGATGGTGGTTATCATGAGAAAATTAGGAGCAACAACAATGAGACTACTTCATATGTATCTAGTTTCCCTAAATACTTTGCCATTTGGCTTTAAAGAGAGAAACTTTAGAATGAAGAGATGGTATCTATTTAAACATTTGAAAGAATGACAAGGAGATAATGGGTTAAATGTGGCTTGTTTTGGCCAAGACAGCAGAAATGAGGCTATTAGTTGGAAGATTTTATCAAAATACACTTCAGTTCAATATGGAAAATCTTCCCCAAAAGAGAGATATGACAGAGTACAATGGACTACCACAAGAAGCTTGAGGCCTCCTCTTCTCTTGAAGTCTCTGATCTTATTCTCGCCGCTCATATTTCAGGGTTGTTGCCAAGATACTTGTAGGTCTAGGGCATGTAAGAGAACCTATAGAGTAGTGGTATCAATGTCATGTCCCCCAAAGTCCCAAGTGGGATCCAAACTATATTAAAAGATAGTTGGAAACTCTTTAATAGCATGCATGAGAATATGCTGCAACAGAATGCTGATTTGTGACTTTCTAGCTCAACATGTGGCAGCTGTATTGAATTCCTCCTTGAGTTTGGTATCAGCATTGTAGAGGGCCTTCCAAGTCTAAAATTACATGATTTTATAAATCTGTGAAGGCATGTGGTCTTTCCACTTCCCAATTCCTCACCTTCTTAAAATAAGATCGATAGTCACACCACACTCTTAGAATCTCTTGGGCATAGTAACACAGAGGAGCAGAAACTAGGTATAGATCAACATCTCATGCCATATGCCAAGATAGTCTTCAAATGGATACATAGCTTTAAAGGGTGATGTCATAAGCAAATTAAAGAAGTAAGGAAAAAATCACATTTCATATCAATGATCATAGGGAGAATTCATGCATACACCAGACCTAGAGATGACCATTAACAATAAAATGAAAAAAAATTGCCAAAAGGATAATTTTGCTTATGTATTTTTATAAAACTTTTACACAAAATAAGGCAGCTCAAATGAGAATAAAAGAATCCAATTTCTCTGGTAGAGGTCTTCGATTATACACATATACATATGTACAATGCATGTATGTGTATAAATATATGCATATGTATGCATATATGTACACACATATGGATATACACATGTACACACATATACATATTCATATTCATAATCATATCCATATCCATATTAAAGCACACATATCTATCTATATCTATCTATTGTAAGTTTTAAAAATAAGAGCCTTTCCCTAGTTGGATAATTAATAATTGGTCAAAGGATATGAATAAGCAATTTTCAGAGGAAGAAAGCTAAGCTATTAATAGCCATATGGAAAAATTTCCAAACTCTAATAACAAGAAAAGTCAAATTAAAACAACTCTCAGATTCTACCTCATAGCATTCAGGTTAAGTAATGTTGATTAAAAGGGAAAATTCCAAATGTTGTAAAGACTGTGGGAAATTAGGTACATTGCTGTACTGCTGATAAAACTGTGAAATTGTCCAGCCATTTTGGAAAGCAATTTGGGACTCTGAGTATAAAAGCTATTAAAAAATCCATACCTTTTCACCCGGTGATACCAAAGTAGTTCTATATGTAAAAGAATTTTTAGTTTTTAGGTTTTTTTTTTTGGAGGGCAGTTGGGGCTAAGTGACTTGCCCAAGGTCACACGGCTAGTTTTTGTGTTAAGTGTTTGAGGCCACATTTGAACTCAGGTCCTCCTGACTCCAGGGCTGGTGCTCTATTCACTGTGCCACCTAGCCGCCCCTAAAAGAATTTTTAAAAGAAAAATTAATTGTATATACAAATAATATTGATAGTAACTTTTTTGTTATGACAAAATACTGGAAATTAAAGGAGTTCCTATCAATTTTGAAATGACTGAGCACATTATGGCATATGAATATAATGGAATACTATTTTGACTTATGAAAATTTGAAGGGGATGGTTTCTGGGGATCCTGGGAACACTTGTATAAACTGATACACAGTGAATTGAGAAAAACGGGAAATTACACAGCAGTAAGAGCATTGTAAAGACAAAGAATTTTGAAAGCCTTCAGAACTCTGATGGACTCAAAGACCAAGTTGGATTCCAGTAGATTCATGATGAAATACACTATACTCATGTTGAATGAGAGATTACACAATAAGTATGCAGATTTAAACATGTGTTTTTTGGAACAAGATTGTTGTGTGTGTGTGTTTTACTTTCATTTTTTTCCTTCAGTATGGTAGGTGAAGAAGACTGATTTTTGTTGATTAAAAATAAGATTAAATTTAAAATAGTAACACAGCTACAAATTTAATTTATATTTTAGCAAGTGATGATGCCAATGTATTTTTCTAACCTCTGAATATGTAAATATTGAAATATCACAATGACATTTGACAACAACTAGTAGATAGTGATATTCCAGATGAGATTCTTCCTTTGGCCTTCCCGTCCTCATTTTCTTTAACTACTGTCAGCTTCCAAAAATCCTGAACCTTTGCTTTTCATGATTCCTTATTTATTTCTATTTGCTTTGTTTTTTAATTAGTGGGGAAAGGGAAAAGAAGATGGATGGGAACAAATATTTAGAAAGAGCCTACTTAGTAATTTCTTAAGCTGTTCTTACAGCAGTACTGTGAGGCAGATATTATTATGATCCCAATTTTAGATTTAAGGAAACTGATGCTTGACTTGCTTAGAGCTACGGAGTTAGTGCGTAAGGTTGGATTTGAATTCATTTTCTAGACACCAGGTTCAGAATTCTATCCATTTTTCTACCCCAAATAACTACCAGGAACATTAAAAAAATGAAAAAAAGAAAAAATCCACAAAACAAACATTCAAACTCAAACAAAGCAAATTTCTTTATTGGCTATAACCAAAAGCATATGTCTAAATCCACATTTTTAATCCACCACCTTTCTGACAGGAGTGGGTTGAATGCTTCATTATCTGTCTTCTGGAATCATGGATTGTCATTGAATTTATTAGAATTTTCAAGTCTTTCACAGTTGTTTTTCTTCAAAACATAGTTGGTATGCAAATTATCATCATTTTCTTCACTTCACTTGGCATAAGAGATCATCCCAGCTGGAGTCCCATGATTTCTTTTTTTTTAAAACTTTATTTTTATTTGTTTTCTTGCTTACATTATTCATTTTCATTACATTTTTGAATTACAAATTTTCTCCCCATCTTGCCCCTGACCCACCCCTATAACAGCAATCCCACTGTAAAGCCCCTCCCCTGCTCTGCTCTTTTATTTTCTGGTAGGGCAGGGAAGGTCTCCCTATCCCAGCCCCTGTATATCTTAATTCCTAGTTGCAGGTATTACAGAACTTTAAATTCTAGATTATTTTGATTCCTCCCTTGTCACCAACCCCAACTGGAAGGACACTCAATTCAATACAGGCTTGGATGTGTGATTATACAGGACATCTTCATAGTGGACATATTGTGCCAGTGATCATCTGTCTCTCCTTC
>CM053595.1:297989818-298010723 GCA_028646575.1 Pseudocheirus occidentalis
CAAAGTCCTTTCTCAGTTGATGTATAGCTTCTAGGCATTCTTCAATTGTCTTGGAAGCATTTGGTGTGGGAGTTCTGAGTTCTGGGCTTTCTTCCTCCCGTTCCATGCTTTGACCCTTTTTATCCATAAAAAAGGATTCTAGAGTTTTACTCGTGTGTTTATTTTGCTTCCTCTTCCTCATGTTGGCCAACCAATTAATTGGTTGGTTTTTTTTTTGGTCTGTGAAACTCTGCTCCCAAGGGGGGAAGCTCTGTTCCAAATCGCTTTGGCTTGCTGAAAGTGCACTCCAGGACCACCACCTGAGACCACTATCCGGATCCAGGCCACCCAACGCAAGAGCACTTGGCCCTGATCAATGGATTCAGCCCCCCTGTGGAGTCCGCAGGCCAGGGGCTCTGAAGCAGCCTGGTGGGGGCCCCTGCTGGTTCCAGCAGTTCGCTTCCCCCACTGCTTCCTTGCCCCGGGGGCAGATTGGCCGAACTGCTTTACCAACCCCAAATTAACTTTCAAAGTTTCGCTTTCACTAACCGGTCTCTGAGGATTTGAAGATTCCTTAGGCAGGTGCTTTAGATTCTCTTTGAAGTAGAGACTTGGGAGGCTCACTCCTCCAGGCCGCCCTGGGGCCTAGTGTGGCCTCGAGTTTGTGGTTTTGGGCTGGCCGTGTCTCTGTTCTGCTGTGGTGCAAGCTGCCCCTCTCCCATCCAGTTCTTCACGCCTTGGCAGATGTGGAGGTGCTGGAGGCTGTAGATCTCTCCTGCAGACTGGCTCCCGTGCCTGCTTGGCTCAGCTCAGCCAGGCTACTTCCCACAACCCAGGCCTGGCCGTGGTCTCGGCTTCAGGCTGTTCCAGCCTCCGTTCAGGCTGCCGTGCTGAGCCCCTGCTGCTGAGCTGCCTTCAGCGAGAGATGTGTTCTCTGTATTTTTGTGTGAGTCTGAGAGTCCTAGGCTTTCTCTGGGCTCATATTTTATGGGTGTTTAGGGTGACGGTGTGGGAGCTGAGGGACCTTGCTGCTTCTACACCATGATTTC
The DNA here is from genome assembly GCA_028646575.1 of Pseudocheirus occidentalis. Classification (NCBI taxonomy): domain Eukaryota; kingdom Metazoa; phylum Chordata; class Mammalia; order Diprotodontia; family Pseudocheiridae; genus Pseudocheirus; species Pseudocheirus occidentalis. The sequence continues at coordinate 297,990,847 of CM053595.1, forward strand.
TGTGGGAGTTTATATTTATTTAGACTTTTACCTTTTTATTTTTTATCATACCTAGTTCTGAAAGGATTTGAAGATATTTACAGGATAAAATACAACAAAAAGAGACACCGTACAAAGGAGTCCCAGAGAGTTTGATGACAGTAGGCTTCCAAGAGACTGATTATAGAAATTTGTTTCTCAATTTATTTCTCAATTCTTTGGCCACTAAGGTCAAAAGAGAACCATGTTGGCTTATAATGTTCATTATGTGACAAAATAAGCATAAAACTCCATGGGAGGGGCAGATTTCTTTTTTTCTTAGTACTAAGGTCAATTGTAATAGAGGAAAAGTTTAAGACAATGCAACTGCCTTTTTGCTAGGTGAAAAAATAGCATTTACATATTGCTTAAAGTTTGGAAACCACTTTATATGTATTTTCTCATTTTATCCTTACTACAGCCCTATGATGAAGGTGGCACTATTATCCCTATCAAAGAGATGAGGTTGTTGAGTGTGATAGCCTAGACACATACAACTGATGAGTGTCTGAGATGGGATTTGAACTTAGGACTTCTGGATTCTAACTCAACCACTTAGCCATCATGCCACCTAGCCACTTTGAGAAGATGAAAAACATCCTAGTAGGCCCAGTTGGTAAAATACCAAAGTGTTTGTCCTGATTATCTAAAAATTTAGCAATTCAGATCAATTTTTTAAATATTTATAAGATACTTGTGATGTGGAAGACACTGTGCTTAATGACCAAGGTATTTTTAATGTATTTTAAAAATTATGAACTTATAAATTTACGAAAAACAAAACAATACACATACATGAAATTGAGAAGTTTTATTTTATGTAGTTTTGGGGAGAGAGTTATTAAATTCAGCATATTAATTTGAGAATTGACTTATTTTCATACATTTCTGAATTTGTTGTAGTTTCTTTGTGTACATTTTTACAATTTGTTGTTGTTGTTTCTTTTTTTGTATTACTTATCACTGTTATTTACCACTAATAGTCTTCCCAGAAAATATAAAAAATCCCTTAACAAATTAATATACTTAAGCAAAACAAATAAATACATGTAACATGTATGAGCATATTGTTTCTCCTTCTACACCTTTAAACCATTACATATCTGAAGAATGAGAAGCTTGCTTCATCTTTGGTCTTCTACATTCATGATTATTATCAACCATGTTGACTGACATTGTATAATTTTGCTTTTTCTTTGTATACCTAGCACTAAGCATTCCTACAACTTAACAAAGTGCCTAGCACATAGTAAGAGCTTGCTCAATGCTTATTAATCAGAAGACTGATCTGGATTATTATTTTTCAAAGTTGTTTTGCTTTTTAATGCTATGATCATCTTATAAACTGTCACCTTGGGTTCGACACATTTCATTTCTTATAAGTTCTTACAAGTGAATTTATTATATTCCTCATTTCATATGGAGTAATAATATTCCATGACATTTAAATACCATATTTTGTTCCACCATCTATTTTTTTTACATTCTTGATATAACAATAAAAATGTGTCAATGTAAATATTTTCTATATATACCTATATTTCTTGTGTTTTTAATTATTATGGTACAAATTAAAATTATGATAGAATTTTTATGACAGTGATAATGAAGAATGTGGTGATGGAAAGTCAATCATGATCATCTCTTTTGAAGACTGCTGCTCTGAATAACTTTAAGGATCTAATGGTACAATATAGTGAACTCTTTATTTATTCAGCAATAAACTGAAGCTAAATATACAAGAAACTAAAACACAATATTCCCAACAATATGACATAACAACTTATTAATAAAGTGGCAACATATCATTCTTAACGTCTTAAAAACATATCATTCATTAAGTCACAATCTACTCAATCAATATAGCACATCTTCTTTCATCTTGACTCCAGGCTAGCTTCCACTCATCTTTAAGGGGTAATTGTCCTTAAGTCAATCATCTTTAAGGGGTAATAGAAAGTACAAACAACATCCACCCCTAGGTCACAGTAAGTTACAATGTCATCAATCAGCATTGAGTTTCCAACTAAAGTCTTCTTTTTTTTAACTCGTCTAACTTCCAAACCCCATGACTCCTCTTTTATGGACTGGCCACTCTTAGCTCTTCCCTGGATTCATCTGGCTGTTGTCTGAATTCACAGGTAAGCAGCTCTCCCAGATCTTGCCTAGATTCGCATGTAGATAACTCACTAATCTTGTGCTTCTGTTCCCTATCACAGCTCACAGGGACTGCTCCACTCCAAGCTCTCCACAGTTTCTGTTTCTAGGAAAACAAAGCTCAACAGAACCACACAAATACTTACACACATTGCCAGAATTATCTCAATTCACTTTCTGTCTGAGGAATCAACACAAATCAACAGACAGTGCTTCCATCTGACAAAGTAAGACCAACACAGAACAACAGACAGAATGCTAACGTCACAACCATTCTCTCTCTTAGCTCTGCCTGCTTCCAGTTAGTGCTTGAGCTTTTATCTGTTCTGTTCCTTCCTGTTTTACCCTTCCTGTTCTTCTATTTTGGCAAGCTCCTCCCACTGCAGGCTCCATGTGATGATCTTAGGTCTATTAAGTGCAGGGAAGGTCCCCAAACTCCCTTAGATTTATTAAGAGCAAGAGATATGTATACTCTTTCCAACAAAGACTTGACACAATCCAAGACAAAGTTCAAAGGCCCTTGCATAGCTGAAACAAGGAGTAAAGTACTACTTTGTTTGCCATTACAGATGATGATGACAATGATGATGATGATGATGAAGATGATGATGATGATGATGATGATAGTGCAGTTGAAAAAATTGTGGATTTAGGATCACGAGTTTCTGGCTTCAAAGTGGACAAGTTGTTTAATTTTTCTTGGTCCCAGTGTCCTTACATTTAAAATGGTGACCTCTAAGTTTCTACTTAGAGCTTAGTCAATGTTTCTCTGATAATATAACATCAGAAACAATAAGAACCATAAAATCAAAGCTCAATAAAATCAAAGCATAGGTGATTTTATTATCAAATCCCCACACTGTACTAATGAATGATGACTATTTGTTGAAAGATAGATTTTGGATTTTAAAAAATGATACTGATAGACTGGGATATTTGGACCAGACCAATAATATGAATTTTTAGAAAAAATACTTTCTTTGCTTTATTGAACCACAAACTAAGATGTGGAACAATAAAATAATATGGAAGAAAAATGATAATGCAAATTTATGCTACATAAGAATAAAAATAAAACCACATGGTGACTCATAACAGTGAAGTGCTAGTTGTATTATACTTCATCTTAACCAGAACTTATTTGGAGTGATGTGTTAAGGTCTAGGTATGTCATTTGAGACAGCTAAATGGTGCAGTGGATAGAGCACTGGACTTGGAATCAAGAAGATTTGAGATCAAATACAGCCTCAGAAACGTCTTAGCTCTATGACTTTGGGCAAATAACTCATCCTTTTTTTTCTAACTAAAGAAGAAATGACAAACCACTCTGGTATCTTTGAGAAGAAAATCCAATAGACCTCTCTTCATGGGGTTGTGAAGAGTTGTACATGACTGAAACAACTGAACACTAATGACATTTAAAGAATGATATTGATAAGTTAGAGAGCAGCAAGAAGAAAATATACATGGTGATGAAGGACACTAAAATCATGGCACATAAGGACTGATTGAACTAACGGGGAAAGTTGAGAACAGAGAAAATTGAGTAAAGAATGTGACCGCAGTCTTCAGGCATTGCAAAGTCTGCCATATGGAAGTTGAATTAATCTTGTTTGGCTTTGACCCAATGGAAGTACTAGGACTAGAATATGATATCATAATGAAAGTGTGATGGGGAGGGGAAAAATTAAAAAAAAATCAAACATGAAATTTGAACAAGTATGGCTTTGCCAATTTTTTTAGCCCTTTCCTACCCCTTCCCCCATTAGTACTAAATAAAGCACTTGACTGCAAGCTATCATAATCATGGTCGCTACATTCATGAATCAAGATGGGCCCAACTACATAAAGTAAATTGGATCTTTTAGAAGCTGAAGAATGTGTCCAGAATAAAATTTCACAATACTTTATATGACCTAGAAAAGATCTTTGATGTGGAAAATTAAGCTTAAAGATGCAGTTGGATTTTATTGGATGCCTCATGAAAGAAAGAAAAAATATCACCCAAATGTTTCCAAACATTGCACATACATCAAAAATATGTATCAATGCATATGAAATGGTAATAAAATATATGATTAGCAGGGAAGGCTTGTTAATTAAAACAAAACAAAATACACTTCCATTTCTTTACAGCAAAATTATAGAATGGAAAGTGCTATTCTGCATTAAAAAGATTTATTGAATGAATATTTAATTAATAACTCTTTATCTCTTGAAGAAAAATGACTGAATCTTACTGGCTAGCATAAAACAACTGAATTAGGCTCTCTGCATTGTCCTTGGAAATATGCAGTACTGGGGGTGAAATTTTGTCATTTGTAGCCTTGATGTTCTCTCTCTCTGTCTCTGTCTCTCTCTTATTATATCATAATGAATCATGTTTCATTATTTTTTTTCTTTTTTTTTCTTTTTGGAGGGCATTTGGGGTTAAGTGACTTGCCCAAGGTCACACGGCTAGTTTTTTGTGTTACGTGTCTGAGGCCAGATTTGAACTCAGGTCCTCCTGACTCCAGGGCCGGTTCTCTATTCACTGCACCACCTAGCCGCCCCATGTTTCATTATTTTGGAAGGTTATTAGGATATACACACATATATGCATGCATATTTGTGTGTATATATACATTTGTTGTTCAGTTGTTTCTGTCACATCCCACTTTTGTGACCCCATTTGGGGCTTTCTTGGCAAAGATACTGAAGTGGTTTGTCATTTCCTTCTCAACTCATTTTGCAGATGAGGAAACTGGGGCAAACAGGGTCAAGTGACTTGTCCAGCATCACACAGCTAGTAAATATCTAAGGCTAGTACTTAGTAATACATTCTTTCCTGATTCTAGGCTGACGCTCTATCCACTCTGCTACCTAGCAGATGACTTAGTTCAATCCCTACACAGTGTTGTTAACACCATACTCAGGCCTATATGTGCATAACTGTGGAATTTACTTGCTTCTCAGCTACTATGGGATGAGGTATAAGTCATCACTCAAAAAGGGTTTTTTCTTCTTCGTTAGGACATAGATGTTATACTTACTTTGAAACCCAGATTCTGGAAGTTTGGAAACTAAGGGAGATAATATTTGATCCACCTTGGGGCACTGATGCTACATTGGTTACAAACCAAAAACCTGGAATGAGGGGATGCTGAGAAGATTTATGGATATTTTGAACTCCCAAGGTCAAAAGCTCTACTAACTTACCTGGTTGCTAAGCTCCACTAAGAGCACTGAGCAAAAGTGACATAGTGAAAACTGCTAAGTCTTTGTGAATGTCTCCTTATTCAAAGAGCTTCCTTTTCAATGGCTGATTAGCTGGCTAGAACACTTGTGTGATGTCTACCCATGCTCTGTAATCATTCTCTCTCCAAAGTATTTCCTTTACACAACATCATGATTCTCTCAGAAATAGTTTCCTATCATTCTTCATGTGGAGACATCAGTTCAGGTGGTATAAGCATAGGTGGAGATATTTTCTTTTTAAAGCAGACCTGTGATTTCATAAGGATTCCTTCCTTGAGTGCTTCTCATTTATACACTCCTTTAAGAAGGCACTCTGGGTGAAGAACTCCCTTTACCAATGAAGTTTCCTTTGAAACCTACCAGTCAACCAAGCATGCATATTTATTAAGTGCCTAATATAGCCATAATATCTCCTAACTATGTCCTCTTCCTTCACACATTTGCCACTGTAATACAAGTTCTCCCTACTTCTAATCTGGACTGCAGCAAATATCCTCTTAAGTGTTCCCTCTTTGTGAAGTCTCTCCCCACTCCAATCCATCCTCCAAATAGCTGCCCAAGTGATTTTTTCCTACAGTCCAATTTTGCACATGTTGCTCTGTTACTCATTAAAATCCAGTGACTCACCCTTTCCTCTTGGATAAACTATAAGTTCCTCTCTTTTGCTTTTAAAGTATTTTACAACATGGCCTCAACATACTGTTATATCTTTTTATATATTACTACTACTCCTTTGCTTTTCAGTGCAGTCAACCTCCCTTGTCACCCACCTCCAATGGAAAGATAAGCAATTCAATACAGGCTGTACATGTGTAGTTACATAGAACATCTATACAATGGACATATTGTATAACTCTGATAGTATTTTCATCCTTTCTGTCCCACCTTCCCCTTGTTCTATTCTCTACTTTGACCCTGTCCCTTTTATAGAAATGTGTGCTTCTAACAACCCTCCCCCAACCTGCCCTCTCCTCCATTATCCCCCCTCTCATTCCCTTCCCCCCTACTCTCCTGCAGGGTAAGATATCCAATTTAGAATGTATGTCATTCCCTCTCTAAGCCAAATTCAATGAGAGTAAGGTTGACCCATTCCCTTTATGCCTTCCTGTTCTTCTCCTCCATTATAACAGTTATCTCTTGCCTCTTCTATATGAAATGATTGATCACATTCTGTCACTCCCTGTCTCCTCTCATTCTATTGCTCTCAAAACTCTTAATTTTACCTTTTGAAATATTATCCCTTCTTATTCAATTGATCCTGTGCCCTCTGTCTATGCACACATACTCCCGTATATATTATTATGCATATATACCCTACGACATAGACATATATTCATGTATACATATATGCATATACACGTATTATATATGTGTTCATGTATATGTACACACATACATACAAGTGTGTATATCTGTGTATATATATGTATATGCATATACACACACATACACAGACATTTCTTTTTCCTTCACCTATCCTCATACTGAGAAAAATTTCATAAGTTACAATTCTCATTTTTCCATGTTGGCATGTGAATAGTTCAACTTTCATAAGTTCCTTATGTTTTCTTTTCCATGTTTACCTTCTCATGCTTCTTGCGTTTGAATGTCAAATTTTCTATTCAGTTCTGTTTTTTTCCTCAAGAATGCTTGAAAGTCCTCCACCTCATTGAATGACCATATTTTCCCCTGAAAGGTTATACCAAATTTTGCTTGGTAGGTGATTCTAGGTTTTAATAGTAGCTCCCTTGATCTTTGGAATGTCATATTTGAGGCCCTTTGATCTCTTAATGAAGAAGCTGCTAGATCGTGGGTTACTCAAATTGTTTCTACTTGGCAGCTTGTAATATTTTTCTTTTTGATCTGGGAAGTCCAGAACTGGGTTATAACATTCCTAGGAGTTTTCTTTTTGGGATATTTTTAAAGAGTTGATGGGTGAATTTTCAAGTTCTGTTTTACTCTCTGATTCTAAAATATTGGGGCAGTTTTCCTTGTGAATTTCTTGAAGGATGATTTCTAGGTTCTTTTTTTGATCATGGATTTCAGGTAGTCAAATCATTTTTAAGTTGTCTCTCCTGGATCTATTTTCCAAGTCAGCGTTTTTTTAATGAAATATTTCACATTGTCTTCTGTTTTTTAATTTGTTTGGATCTGTTTAATAGTATCTTGATTTCTCACAAGGTCATTTGTTTCCATTTGTTCCACTCTAATTCTGAAGGAATTATTCTCTTTAGCGAGCTTTTGAGATTCTTTTTCCATCTGGCAAATTTGAGTTTTTAAGGCATTCTTCCTCTCATTGGCTTTTTGGTCTTCTTTTTCCATTTCAGTTAATCTACTTTTTATGGTGTTATTTTCTTCAGTTAGGTTGTTGACTCTCTTTTCATGATTTTCTTGCATCATTCTCATTTCTCTTCCCAATTTTTCCTTCACTTCTCTTATTTGATTTTCAAAATCTTTCTTAAGCTCCTCTATGGCTTGTAACCAATCTACATTTTTCATGGAAGCTTTTGGTGTGGGAGTTCTGACTGTGTTGTCTTCATCCTGTTCCATGCTTTGATTCACAAAAAGGAATATAAAGTTGGATTGCTGAGTTTTCTTTGCTTCCTTTGCCTGCTCATGTTGCCAGTCAGTTACTTGACTTTGGGGCTCAGTAGAACTCTCCTTTCACAGGGGGAGAGCTCTGTCCCAAAATTATGGGGTTTTTTCAGCTGCCAGAGCTATTGCAAGGTCACAGTCTCTGCAGCCACCACCACCTTTGGCTCAATGAAAACCCACCTCAGGACCAACAGCCCAGACTGTGATCCTGATCCAGGCAGCTCAAGGGAAGAGCACTTAGCCTCTGAATGACTGCTTGCCCCACCCCCCCTGCAATCTGCAGGTGGTGAGCTCTGAAGCAGACATGTGGAGGTGGCTATAAGGCTGCCACTTCAGACTACTTCTAGCTCTGGAGGCAACTGGCCAGACACTGTCCCCCAAATTTAGCCTAATTCCACATACTGGTTCCCTTTGTCCTTGGCTCTTATGGGTTGGTAATTCTGGAAACTGCCACAGCTGCCAGTGATCTGCTCTCCTGAAAGCTCCATTCAGGTCTTTTTCTGCATAGCCTGAGGCTAAAACTACATGGTGCTGGGCTCTGCTCCCAGTGTGCTACAATGAGCCCTTTCTTCCCATCTGCTGGGATGCCTTCAGTGGGAGCCTTGTTTCTCTTATTTTTGTGAATTCTGGAGCTCTAAAATTTGTTGAGAGTCATGTTTTATAGATATTTGAGGTGGTTATGGTGGGAGCCACAGAATTCTTTTGCTTCTATGCTGCCATATTGACTCCACCCTCCAAAAAAATAAGATCTGATTTTAAATCCTATCCTCTCCATTTAGTAAATATATGTCCATGAACAAATCGCTTAATTTTTCACAATTCCATTTTTTCCTCATTTATAAAATGAGGTTGACAGTTGTTTTAATGCTCCAGTGAGTTAACGTTTGCAAAGTGCTCTGTAAATTTCAAAGTGCTATTTATATATTTATATGCTATATATATTGCCATGATTTAACTTCTCTAGGACTTAGGATCTTTAATTGTAAAATGAAAATTTTGACTAGATGAACTTTAAGATACTTTATAATTCTAATCCTATTATCTTATTATCTCTTTGCCCTCCCCAAATAGCATAATGAGGCCGCATGATTCAATATGAACAGACATTTTAACATCATAGCTACAAAAACTAGCAAACTTATGGATTACATTATGAGAAACAGGGCTTCCTGGAATGAGTTGGTAATTCCCCTTTTCTCTATTCTGCTCTCACAATGTGTGCAATAGTGCATTCAGTTCTGCGCATAAATGTGTAAGGAGAAGATCCCAAAGGTGGAGAGGGTATCATTGTGTGCCTCAGAGGAAGGTAAATCAGACATCTTTAGCCTCTTGTCCCATCACTGTTTTCCAAGGTAGACTTCCATTCCTGCCAGGAGAGAAAACCTTGGAGCTAGGGGCCACTCTGTTCCCTTCAGAGGAAAGTGGTGTCAAGCTAGAATTATATCATTCTACTCAAGTGTTATTAGCTTGGGGAACACAACTGGATTTAATTTATTTTGTCATTCTTATTGGGGAAAAGGGGAACCCCAAGCTTTATATCCAAAACTGATCCTTTTCTCAGAAAATACAAGTTTTACAATGGATATACCTAGTGAATAACCAAGAAACTCATTTATCCAAATCAGCAAAATGGAAAACAGAAAATGAATACATAGGATGATGTATACCAGACAATAGTGAAGCAGCAAGATAATTCTGACCAACCTTGAGAAAATCCTGTATCTCATTCAAAGGGGAACTCCTCATGACATTTTGAGTAGCAAACTGGGAATAGGGACATGACAGAGACTGCTGGCTCCTCTCATGTCTTCTAGGACCTTTTCCTTGAGCAAACAAAAGTGGGGCTGGCCTCATTCAGCTCCTTTCTTGAAGCTAGAAACCAGAAGTGTCCAAAATAACATGCACAACTTGAAGAGTCCTGAAGAAGATTTGAAGCTTGAAGAGTTCTGAAGGGGCTTGGTGAAGGCTAGAAATCTCTTGCTCTCATGAATTCCATGGTCTTCCTCACACAGGGCAGGGCATTCATCTCTGCCAATGAGAGAGTTACATACTCATGGACTTTGGGAAAGGGGTTACACTATTTTACAAAAGATATAGATAAGTAAGAGAGTATAAATAAGAGTATAAGCAGGATGATGAAAGGTCATGAGTTAAGGCCATAGAAACTTTGACTGAAGGACTGTGGGGAATTTAGTCTGGAGAAGTGAGAGCAAGTATATATATTAGAGTTGGGGGAAAATGATAGCTATGTGTTTTGCAGTATGTGAATAGCTATCAGGGAGAAGAGGCATTGAATGTGTTCTAATCACCCTGAGGGCAGGATAAAGAACAATGGAAGCTGAAGGTATAGATTTTGGCTTTTACATATGGAAAAGTTCCCTAACAATTAGAGTCTAACAATCAAATTCCTAAAGTGGAATGGGGTAGCTCAAGAAGCAGGCTTAGAGGTCTAGAACTTGTAGGGATTCTAGAAATCATCTATTCCACTATTCTCATCTTTACATAAGGTAGGAATATAATACCACAAATTTAGAAGTAGAAGACCTCTTGGAGATCATATAGTCTAATCCCCTGAGATCAGAGGGTGACAGATTGTCAGCTTGATGACTTAGAGGTCCAACTCAATCATTTTACATATGAGAAAGTAGAAGCACAGAGAGATGAAGTGAATTGCCCAAGATTAGTCAGGTAGGAAGACAATGACTGCCATTCAAACTCAGGTTTCATGACTCCAAACATAGCATTAACACTGAACATTCTTTGCATTGCACTATGCTATTCTCCATCGAAAGAGGTCTTAAAACACCCACTGTGATAAACACATTGTGTGAATAATATATAGAGGATTAGTATTTGGATACATATTGTAGTAGGTTTTCTCTGAGTTATATTTCTTCTTTGAAATTCTGTGATTCTTTAATGTATCAGAACAATTTAAGTTTATATTTTCTTTAAGGCATATTGGGAATTCTGGTCAGAGTCATAGGTCAATGGGAAAGACTGTATTTAATATTCCTCAATTTTCAACACCTAGGTTATGCTCTCCATCTTTTTATTAAGGTTGACCTTGAGATTTCTAAGTACATTAAACTGGGTATGATTAATTCACTTAATAATATATATTTATATCTTAGGTGTCCAATCTAGGTATAATTTGGGAAGTCACTGGAAAAAGGAGATGATAATTTTTGCCTGGGGAAGTGAAAAAAATTAGGAGTGGTGAAACCTGAGTCTTCAGAAGAAGAGGTACATACTGAAAGCTAGGCTACAACAGTCCCACAAAATCTGTGGGTATCATGTAAACAGAATGAGAAGTGAGCTTATGGTCTATCAAAGACTACTGAGGTGAGGGAATCTTCTATTACATGAAGTTGCTGGGTTTGGAGTCAGAAAGTTCTAAGTTAGAAGCTAAGTTACAAGCTGTGTGATTTTGGGAAATAACTTCATACCTCAACCTCAGTTTCCTTATCTATAAGATGGGGATTATAATCGTGTCTCCCCTCCTTCCCCGCTCCCAGGTCCTTGTGATACAAATGAGATAAAATGTATCAAACTCCTAGCTAATGTCAGCCTGACTTTTATGTTGGATTTTGTTATGTTGTTGTTGTTATCATTGTTAATGATACATTTATTTTTAACTAAATTTTGAGTCAGAGGAATTGGAATCAGAGTAAGTCTATGTTATTGATTACTTATGTGTTGGCCTTGGACAACTTGTTTATTTTCTCTGCACGTTTGTTTCCTTGTCTATAAAAGCAGAATCTTGGATTTATTACTGGTCAAGGTGCCTTCCAGTTCTGTCTTTTACCCAACATATCAAAGAGGAGAGGATGTCAATGATTTGATACTTTGCTTCCTCAAAGCTTGGTTTTACTTTGTTTTGAAATTTTAGAATTTTGCTTGCCCTAAATATCATTTATTCCTTAAAGGTCTTGGTTGGGGCCTCTTACAAGTTCTAGAATCAGACACAACAATGGAATCCAGTGCCTAAATCCCAGAAAGCTGGTTCTTTCCAGGAAAATGATATAAGGCCCAAAGTATATTGAGTTTGGAGTCTGAATCTGGGTTCAAATCCCAACTTTGTTCTTGAGATGACCTATTATTCAGCAAAGATTCAACTTTTCTGAGCCTTAGGCTACAAATCTGTAAAATAACAATGATCTCTAATATTCTTTCTAGGTTTAAATCTTAGACCCTGTGGTGCTAAGAAACAATTGAGGTAGTATGTCCAGAGGCATGTTCATTGTCAAGCAATCTATCAACTTCCTGCATGCACACATAAGTGGCACTGCAATGATAGCTGATTATTAATCCCTTACCCATCTTACATGTCAAGGGGACATTTATAGGTTGGATGTACATAAGTTAGGGTTTACCCATAACTAAGAAAGACAATTTAATTTGTGAGTGGTGAATCTGTAAAAAAGTATTAAGCTGATTTTGTGTGGTGTTTTCTCATAGAATTTTGTAAATGAATCAATCAGCAAGCAATTGTTAAGTGCCTACTATGTGTCAGGCACTATGAAAAATACTGGGGTTACTTGGAAAGGCAAGAAACACTACTTGCCATCTTGTTCTTTTGTAATTTTTTCCCAGTCATGTCCAGCTGCTCATGATCCCATTTGGGGTTTTCCTGGTAAATATAGTAGAGTGGTTTGCCATTTCATTCTCCATCTCATTTTAGAGATGAGAAAACTAAGGCAAATGGGGTAAATGCCTTGCCTAACATCACATACCTACTGAATGTTTGAAGCCAGATTTGAATTCAGGAAAATGAGTCTCCCTAATTTCAAGCCCAGCACTCTATCCACTGTGCCACTTAGCATACCTTCTGGGAGCTCACATTCTAATGCATGTTGGGGAAAACAGCATATACATAATAAAATACATACAACATATATACAGAATAGATTAAAATAGATGCAATGATAGGAGAAGATATTTTACAGATAGAAAGGCTAGGAAAGAGGGGGCAGAGCAAAGATGGTGGCATAGAAGCAGCAGCATCCCACAGCTCCCATGCAGCAACCCTAAACACCCATAAAAATATGATGCTGGACAAATTCTAGGACTCTCAAATTCAAGAAATACAGAAAACATCTCTCGTGGAAGGCAGCTTGGCAGCAGGGGATCATTGAGGCAGGACTTGAGCCGAGGCCAGCCCAGTTTGAAACCGAAAACCTCTGCCAGGCCCTGGGATTGTAAGAAGGAGCAAAGCCGAGTGGCAGCCAGTCTACAAGAGAGAAGATCTATACAGCCTCCAGCAAATCCATGGTCTACCAAGGTGTGAAAAATAGGCATTAAAGAAAAGTGTGAGAAAAAAGGATAAGAGAAAAGCAGCTGGCAGGAGGGGCTCATCCCAGGCTGGGAGGGGAGACCAGGCCAGCCTGAAACCGCCAGGTGGCCAGGCTCCAGGGCAGCCGGGAGGAGCCAGGCCTCCCAAGCTACAGCGTTACCCTACTTCAGAGAAGATCTAAAGCACCTGGAGCAATCTGCATAAGCCAGGATTAAAGATCAGTGAAAGTGAGTGAAACTTTCAAGCTAAATTTGGGGGAGGAAAAGCAGTTTGGCCAATCGAACCCCAGGGCACGGAAGCAGTGGGGGAAGGGCAGAAACTGCTGTAACTGGCAGATGTCCCCACTGGGCTGCTTCAGAGCCTCTGGCCTGTGGATCCCACAGGGGGGCTGAATCAATTGATCAGGGCCAAGTTCCCTTGCATTGAGCAGCCTGGATCCAGATCTTGGTCTTGGGTGGTGGTCCTAGGGAGTGCTTTCAGCAAGCCAAAACTAGGGGAGGCTGCAAAACCCCCTAATAGCTCCGGCAGCTGGGAAAACCCCAGTGATTAGGAACAGAGCTTTCCCCCCTGGAAGCAGAGTTCCACAAAGCTAAAAAAAACTAATTATTTGATTGGCCAACATGAGGAAAAGGAAGCAAAATAAGAACAGCAATAAAACTCTAAAATCTTTTTTGTGGACAAAAAGGGTCAAAGCATGGAATGGGAGGAAGACAACACAGTCAGAACTCCCACACCAAATGCTTCCAAGACACTTGAAGAACGCCTAGTAGATACAGATAATCTAAAAAAGGACTTTGAAAAACAAATAAGAGAAGTGGAGGAAAAATTGGGAAGAGAAATGAGAATGAAACGAGAAAACCATGAAAAGAGAGTCAGCAACCTGACTGAAGAAAACAACACTTTAAAAAATAGATTAAATCAAATGGCAAAAGAGGCCCAGAAAGCCAGTGAGGAGAAGAATACCTTAGAAAGTCAAATTTGCCAGATGGAAAGAGAATCTCAAAAGCATTCTGAAAAGAATAATTCCTTTAGAATTAGAGTGGAGCAAGTGGAAGCTAATGACTTTATGAGAAACCAAGATACTATTAAACAGTTACAAAGAAATGAAAAAATAGAAAGCAATGAGAAATATCTCCTTGATGAAAACACTGACCTGGAAAATAGATCCAGGAGAGACAATATGAAAATTATTGGTCTACCTGAAACCCATGATCAGAAAAAGAACTTGGAAAGTATCCTTCAAGAAATCCTCATAGAAAATTGGCCTGATGTTTTAGAGTCACAGGGCAAAATAGAACTTGAAAGAATTAACCCATTACCTCTTCAAAAAAGACCCCCAAAAGAAAACTCCTTGAAATGTTATTGCCAGTTTCCAGAATACCCAGTTAAAGGAGAAAATATTACAGGCTGCCAAGCGAAAAACATTTGAATACTGCAGTAGCACTATCAGGATAACCCAGGATCTGGTATCTTCTACACTGAGGGATAGAAGGGCCTGGAATATGATGTTTTGAAGATTAAGGGAGCTGGGATTAAAACCAAGAATCAACTATTCAGCAAAATTGAGCATATTATTCCAGGGGAAAATATGGTCATTCAATGAGGTGGAGGACTTTTAAGCATTCTTGCATAAAAAAACAGAACTGAACAGAAAATTTGACAATCAAACACAAGAAGCATGAGAAGGTAAACATGGGAAAGAAGTCATAAGGAACTTAACAAATTTGAATTATTTACATGCCAATATGGAAAAATGATAATAGTAAATTATGAAACTTTTCTTAGTATGAGGATACATGAAGGGAATACAAATGGATATTTATGTATACTCACACATATATCTATATAGGAGGCTATATATGCATATGAACACATATCTGGGTATGTGTATATATGGGTTTATAGAGGGCATAGGATCAATTTAATACCAAGGGATGATACTTTAAAAGGCAAATTCTGAGGTGGAAGAGGACTAGAATGAGAGGAGACAGGGAGAGACAAAATGGGGTCAATCATCCCGTGTGGAAGAGGTAAGGGATAACTGTTACAACTTTACTTTCATTTACTGTCATCGAATCTGGCTTAGGGAAGAAATGGCATAAACTCTAAAATGGGCATTATGCCACACAAGAGAGTAGGGGGGCATGGGGTGAAAGGTGGATGGAGGGGCAGGGTCTGGGGGAGGGATGCTGGATGCTCGCACTTCAATAAAGGGACAGGTACAGGGTAGAGAACAGCTAGTGTAAAATAGGAGATGGAATGTGGATAGAAGGAAAGCAATTAGGCCAGTATTTCTGAATGATAAAATGAATGGGAGTAGGTTTGAGAAGACTGAAAAATTGGGAAGGGCCCCAAACTTTGTATTCTGTTTTGGGGATGCAATCACAAAACTAAAATAATTCCTGACCTCAAGGAGTTTATATTTCCATGTAGGAGATGATACATCCCATGATCTTATAATCCTATGTACCTACATACACATATACAAAATATATGCACAAATAACTAGAAGCTAATTTGTAGTTGGAAATAAGAAAGCAGTTCAGGACTTTGGAGAGAACCCATAACTAGTAAGGGCCATGGCATATGGATCAGATTCCAACAAAGGAGATTGAGAAGCAACAGGCAGACTGGTAGAAGAAGTAACTTTGTTTCACTCCTTGCCCTTGTGTCCTGCCTTTACAATGTGTAAGTTCCTTTGCTTTGTGCAAATTAACTTCTCTTAGTCTCAGTTTCTTCCTTGTGGTATTATGTTAATACTTATTATTATGAACTTAAAGGCTAATTGATCACATTTCATATTCAGGATCTCTGAATTGAAGGGTATATCAGAGAGAATTCAATTTAAATAAATTCAAAACACATTTATTAAGCAACTGCTGTTGGACAGGTGCTGTTCTAGCCACTGAGGGTAAAGAGTCCTATCATAGGTATGTTGGAGAAAACTAGTTCTAACAGCTGTTAGATCTATATCTTGAAATTCCTTACTTACAACAAATCAGGGTTCAGTATATTGTTTTAATTTCTAGACTTAATTAATTATTCAGAATACATTTAAAAAGTGTGCTATACATACATACATACATACATTTTTGAAGAGACATTAATTATTTTGCCACTACACTTCTGGATTTACCTGGAAAAATCATTGTCTTCAAGAAGCTTATGTTTTCTGGTCTTGGACTAGTTGCAGGAAGAGTGAAATACCATTTATACTGGAGTATACACAAATAGATACACACTAAAAATAATGAGTATTGAAGGAGATGCTAAAAACTGGAGAAGAATCAAAAGATGACCCTTAAAAGAGTCTTGAAGTGATCTTGGGATTACAAGGGGGGAGAAGAAAGTATATTTTAGGCATCTAGTAAATTCAGTCACACAGAGGGAAGACAAAAATGTGATGTATGAGCAATTTCAAGCGGACTAGTTAAATTTGACAGTTGAAGATTTTTTTCTGATTATTATACAAGACAATACTGAATTAGAAAGAAAGCACCTGGTGACTACACACAGTGCCTTTCAATAAGGTACATCCATCCATACAACATCCATACATATTTACTGATTTCTCAGATGCACCAAAGTGACGACTCCCCATCAGGAATACATTGATCGAAATACCACCCACCACAGTTCCATGACTGTATCTATGAGTATGGATTCAATGGTGGGTTCTAAACTTGGGCTCTGCTGTCTGCCAGCTAACACTTGTTTTAGTCACTTAGTGCAATGATATGCTTAATCTAGCATGGTGTTTTCCAACATGCTTGTCTTCTTCTCTAATGTTCTGAGTGATCATTTGTTTTGCTTTCTTGAATCCCAGCAGGAAATTCCGCCCCAGATGTTCACTGCATACTTACAAGATATTTTCTCCTTTCCAACTGTGATTGAAACAGAAATAATTCACTCTGAAGTTGAAATGTGCATATAATATCATTAGTATTTTTCCCTTTGCCTGTAGGGGAGATTAAAATAAAAAGACAAGAATGAATACTGCTCATTTCTGTAACCTGTGTTGTACCTGCAAAAATCATACTGTTGGAAATGGGGAAATTGGAAATGCTTTCATGGACATCACAGAAACTGATTTTAAAAGGAAGGTACTCCTTCTTCAGCTTGGAAATGGGTAGTTCTGCATTCTATTTATCGTTAAGACTATATGAGCCATATTGGAACATCAATTAACTAGTAAGCATTTATTAAGTACCAAACATTTCCAAGTTATAAGCTAGGTGATGTAGATACAGAGATAAAGCAATAGCTTTGCCTTTAAGGAAGTTACACTCTATCTGGAAAGATGAAGTATGAACTTTTTTCTACATATATAACAAATACTGGGTAATGTGGAATTTTATAACCAACAGCTGAGGGAAGAAAGAAGGCTCCATGTAAAAGATAGTACATGAGCTGAAGTTTGAAGGAAACCTTAATCCTTTGTGGAATTCTTTGATTTCTCCAAGAAACTACTATAGGAAATCAATTTCTGAAAGCTTGAGTCCTGAGCCATTAATAGTTTATATAAGTCCTCTACAATAGCAATATCAGACATCTGGACCACATCAGATATGTGGCCACAAGACTCCAAAATGCTGGACAAACCACAGCATATTTTTTTATTGTACCACATTATAGAAATGCTTGTTATATTCCACAAATTAAAAACAATTAAAATTGTAAAATGTAACTGGAAATTATTTTTAAAATACAATATAATAGGGGCGGCTAGGTGGCGCAGTGAATAGAGCACCGGCCCTGGAGTCAGGAGTACCTGAGTTCAAATCTGGCCTCAGACACTTAACACAAAACAAACTAGCCATGTGACCTTGGACAAGTTACTTAACCCCAACTGCCCTCCAAAAAGCAAAAAAAAAAAAAAGTAACAAAAAAATGCAACATAATATAGATATTATAAATATGTGGTTTTCTAAGTCAAAACATGGTCCAGAGAGAGAATTGTGTATGGATTAGTAACTTCGTTTTTTATTTGGCTTTGAGGCCACTAGTTTGCATACTGTGCGGAGTAGTCCAAAATTTTGGACAGGCTTCCACAACCTCTCTTAATTTTAGTGCCTTCCCTCTGTTAATTATTTCCTATTTATCCCATATAGAGGTTACTTTCTATACATTTGTTTGCATGGTGTTTCTCTCATTAGATTGGAAACAGCTGGAAGGCAAGGGTTATCTTTTGCCTGTTTTCTATCCCCTATGCTTAGTTCAGTGCCTGACACATAGTAGACATATAATAATGCTGATTGATTGGCTGCCATCCTTTTATCTGGTTGAATTCCCTGGCCATCACCAAGTGCAGGAAAAAAAAATCTACTTAGTCCTCATGAATTCATGTTGGAGAATCACCAGTTATGACTTGTGAATGCAGACAGATTCCTAAGGATCTTACTCTGCTGTCCCCTATTTTCAACCCATTTTGAGACTGAATTCCTTTTACTTACACTTGCAACAAAGTGGGACATAGATCAGGAATACAAGGAAAAATGCAAAGAAAGAAGAAAAAATGGAAATAAAGGAAAAAATGAAGCTCCTTTTAAACTAGATACAGATATTTTATTTTCTTTTAATTTAATTTTTGCTTTTTGGAGGGGGGAATGCAGGGCAATTGAGGTTAAGTGACTTGCCCAAGGTCACATGGCTAGTTTTTGTGTTATGTGTCTGAGGCCAGATTTGAACTCATATCCTCCTGACTCCAAGGCCAGTGCTCTATTCACTGTACCACCTAGCTGCTCCAGATACAGACATTTTTAAAAAAGAGACAGCTTACATTGTTTTTAGAGATATTTAATCCAATAACTTTCAAAGAATCACAAAATCTTTCAGTTGAATGAAACCTTAGAGGTAACATAGTCCAACCCATTTCTGAATAAGAATCCCCTCTACACCATACATAACAAGTGGTCACTGAAGCCCTCCAGTAAGGAAAGCATCCCTCTTCTTCCATAGATCGCCCGCTGTGCTTTTAGGCAGATTTCATTGTGTGTGGGGGTTCTTCTTCACATTAAGCTGAAATTTGATTCTTTGTGATCTGGACCAGTTTTTCCTAGTTCTTCCCTGTGAGGCCAAGCAGACCAAAGCTAAACCCTTTTCCACATGACAACCTTTCTAGCATTTGGAGAAAGGTAATGCCTTTGCTCCCAACCCGGTCATGTTCTCTCATTAAAACATCCTTAATTCTTTCACCTCATCATTATATGGAATAATCATGTGGACTTTTCTCATCTACAAATCCTCCCTCAAATGTGTGTATGTACTAATCTATGAATAAGTACAAAATAATAGAAAGAGCTTGAAGGTTCTTGAAGAGCTTTGGATCTATTAGCAATCCACAAAATAAATTTGTAGGGAAAGTAATGCACTTCCAAACTGTATCAATAATGAGATATTCACAACACCCATGATGGTTATGAATATGCTGGTATAGTTTTGGATCACAAAATGTAGCAAACTCTCCACATGGAAGGCAGAACCAAGGTCTTTATTCAGAAACCATAACACTGAGTCCCAAAACCAGAAGGACAAGTCCCAAAACCAGAAAGCCAAAGTCATTATAATGGTCACA
>CM053595.1:298011223-298056578 GCA_028646575.1 Pseudocheirus occidentalis
ACTGTATCAATAATGAGATATTCACAACACCCATGATGGTTATGAATATGCTGGTATAGTTTTGGATCACAAAATGTAGCAAACTCTCCACATGGAAGGCAGAACCAAGGTCTTTATTCAGAAACCATAACACTGAGTCCCAAAACCAGAAGGACAAGTCCCAAAACCAGAAAGCCAAAGTCATTATAATGGTCACAAATTTGATACACATAGTTAATGCAGTAGACACCCACATTCCCAAGCCTTCACAAATAGAATAGGATCCCTCAGGCAGGGATCCCTCTCAGACTCATGACAGTTTCTCAGCCTGGTCCTTGGAAGTTCTCAGTAGAAGCTGTAGAAGCAGGATCTCAGGAAAAGGTGCAGGTCTCCAGGTGGTGTCTGAGAGAAAAAGGGGCTCAAGGTCCTCCTGGTTCTCTCCTTACATACAGTGTAGCTCCTCCCTGTTCAGCCCCTTCCTGTTAAGGTGTGACCTACTCCCAAGGAGTTAACTGGAAGTAAGGAGCTAAGCCTTTGAGGTGCTAAGTGCCTTTAGTAGGTGCCAATAGAAAGGGGCATGGAAGATCTGATTTCATTAACATTACACAAACTTACTTTATATGTCTTCTTCTGGACTATATGCAAGTATTTGTAGCCCCATTTTATAGGTCAAGAGAATGAATCTAAGAGATATCAAATGACTCCCATAGTTTCAAAACTAGAACGTTTCATAGCCATTGTTTGAATCCACATTTTGTTTCTCTCATATAGTCCTTTTAATTGTTTAAATCTTGTTCACTTATCTTTGATTGTACGAAGTAGGCCTTAAAGATCTTTTCTCTCTTATGTATTCATCATGGCAGCAAGGTTAGAATTGGGAGAAAATCAGTACATTTTTAATTGAACTTAGTATCCAGAGAACCTGCTACACAAATTGTTTTCTGACTAACTCTCTGCAAAAATTCTAGACTCCCTCTTTCAATGATGATTCAGGATAAAAAGACTTGCTTTTGATATCAGAGGGCTTGGATTCAAATCCTGGCTCTATAACTTAAACCTTGTGGAACTTAACTAGGTTCTTAGCTTTTGTGATCTGAGTTTCTCCATCTATAAAATAAAAGAATTGAGTGAAATGGCCTCAGAAGTCCTTTCTAGTTATGAATCTTTAATCTTATGAAAGTTAAGAGGTGTCAGGGTTCCCTCACCCTGACGACAGGGCTGTCAGGGGCAGCTGGTTACTCACCACCTCAATTGAGAATGTGCCAGTGTCTTTAGAACAGAAGAGTCTCAAAGGCTCCGAGGTGCAAACAGGTTTATCGAGTCTTCTCCATTGGGGAGCTTAACAGCAGCATTTCAAGACTCATGACCCAATGAATGAATGAACGAACCCTGACTGGCCCAAAATCTGAGTCTTATATAACCCTCAGACACACCTACTACATGAGACAAAAGAAACAAGGTCTGGCTGCAAGGAGCAGGATATAGCAAATGTGGCAGTGGGAAGTTGCAGTAACAATGGCTTCACCTGGCCCCAGGGTAAGGAGACACTGTCTAGAAAGTCTGGTTTCCACACCAGGAGAACTTTAGGCACCTCTGCTCCCCATGGCCTTTGAGAGGCCTGGAGAGTTCAGCATGCCCCAAACTACACATGACCCAGACTTTTCCAGGGCCTCGACTCTCCCCATGCCTCATCCCAACCACTTGTAACCTGTAAGTATTTCCCAGACCCTCACAAGAGGTTTAAAAAAAATACATCAAATAATCTTTGCAGCCCAATATTTACATTTGAAAGAATTTTCATGCCCAAAGAATTTAAATGACATCTTCAAAGTCACAAAACTAGTTAGCCATAAAATTAGAGTCAGAATCATATTTTTTTCTCCTTATATCTTGCCCAGAGTTTTTGTCACAGTACAATATTAACTCCAGACAGAACTTAATGCTGTGGGATGGCAAATAATGTGTTTATGTAAATAATTAAATTATGTAAATATTATAACATTATGCAGGTATTATAAAATTATGTAAAAATAAAATTATGCAAATAATAACTAGAGTTCCTAATTCCAAAGCACTTTACATTTTTCCTGTAGTTTTCTTCACAAAAAGTGAAGAAGGTAATGGAAGAGGAAAGGACAAAGAAAGGAAGGAAAGAGAAAAGGAGGGAAGGAGGTAGGAGGAAAGAAAGAAGGAGAAAAGGAGAGGTAAAAGAAATTTAAGAAAAAGAAAAAGAAAGAAAGAAATTAAGAAAGCATGACTTCTTTTTGCTCTCCTTCAATCTGTGCCTTTTGTCCTTAGCTGTCTATCCCATTATATTATTATTTTTGGTTCAGATGAGATACTTTATTTTGATTATGAACCTTTTCCTGCTGAGCTCTGCTCAAAGGCACTGAGTGGAACCATGCCCTTGCATTGTTCCCTGTATTCCACACTTTTTATTTCTTTCTCCAGACTATGTGCAAATCAAAAGAAATAATAAATGTAAGACACTTTATAAATGTTTAAGATGATAATGAACACTATTATTTCAATATGTTCATGATCAGTATCATCATCATCATTGTCATCATCATCATCCTCACCATATACCCTCCCCATTAGAATACCTAAAAAGAAAGATCTTTAATTCCTTGGTCTACACATCCCTAGCACATAACTCAGTGATAAACCCTTAGTAAACATTTAATAAATGTTTCTGGTTTGATTCATTCATCTTATTATCATTTTTAATGGGGTTCAGGTAGAGATAATCCTGGGAAAAGTAAAGCTAGCATTTTTAATTTAATATTTTATGCACTATTATAAGATTGGATAGAATATTATTATTATTATTATTTACTTTTTGGAGGGCTGTTGGGGTTAAGTGACTCGCCCAAGGTCACATGGCTACTAAGTGTTAAGTGTCTGAGGCCAGATTTGAACTCAGGTCCTCCTGACTCCAGGGCTAGTGCTCTATTCACTGCACCACTTAGCCACCCCTCAGACGATTATTTTTGCTATTAAATATAGTTTTTAAAAATTTAAACTTTACTTCTGTTGATTCATTGAAAACATCTTTGTGACAACTACAGCAGCAGTTAATATAATAGGATTAACATAACTTTTTTCTAATTTCCATATAATTTTTGTCTCCCTCAGTCCTCTATCCAAAAAAAACCCCAAAATTCCTAAAATCCTGGATATTGTGATTATTCAACATGCTGACATCTATTAAAAGTATTTATTTTAATTGCTTAATGATCCACAATGCTTTCAGACATAAAAGGTGTGTGCAGTTAAAGGTAAATGGAGGGTGAATGGAGTATAAGGGAAATTAGAGGGTAAAAAAATGGGTGAGTTTTGATCAGTGGGGCAAATTGGTGAAATAAATAGCAGGTTCCTGCAAGGAGGTAAGTTAAATGAGATTCGCCTATACATTTGCTGAGGTTAAGCAAAAGAAGTAGGTCAACAGCTTTGCCTGTGATAATGGAACCGCAGCCTTCCTATCTAGTATGGTTTATTAGTTCAAGTACAGTTTATTGGTTGACTTATCAAGGGTATTTTGAACTCTATATTTGTAGCATGAGATTTGTCATCTGTTAGTTTATGAAAAACAGAAAGCTTCTGGCATATAATCTCCATCATTAGATGTCGTGCTATGCATTTGGTAGCTGCTAAATTTTTGCAGCTTGTAGTTATGTGTTACAGTTTTTTTTTATCATTTCCATGAACATTCTGCATTTATCATTAAGTCCAGCTTTCTTATGCAGAGCCCTTCTGTGATTTCTGGAGGCAATGATCTGCTCCTGATTTACTATAATAATTGTCACCATTTTCACGGCTCAGCTATTTATTCCCTGCTCCTTCATCACTGTATCTTTGGTGGACAGTTAATGGGAATGTTACCAAAAGAGGGCCTTGTGATTCCACTTTTGATATTAATCATTTCATAGGCATCATTTAGAAGTAAAATATTTTGCTGATTTTTGACAATTCCAGGAATGTATACCTATTTATATTTGTTATTTTTCAATGAAGTCATGCCAGAGTGTTTCAAAAGTATTCTCTAAGTTTTCAAGTTGTTTGTCATACGGTCCAAGAAGACGTATCAATCTTCTTGATCATTTTATTGTTCTGTGATGATGGCTCCTGCATTTGATTAATATTGCATGAGGTTTCATCAGGGTATTTTGGAAATCTCATATTGTCCATTTTTTATTTCTAAAAGTTTATGTGCAGTTTAGTAATAACAATAACAAGTGTTTTGTAGTTATGTTTGTTATAACGTCCCCTTTGAACTATGCTACCCACTCACACTCATTATCTGGGACTCCTCAGGGGATGGTAATGCAGAGTTCAATGCAATTTGTGTGTATATACTATCAAAACTATTCCTCATGAGCCCCCATCCATGATTTTTCCTTTAACCATCAAGCCTTTGACATAATTAGCTGAAAGCAGACATTTTATAAACGACAAGGTGTGAATCATAGCAAAAACTCAAGTCTCCCACAAAATTGAGCTTCACTTTTTCAAAAATTCGCAATGTATCCGCAGAAAGGGTGAACACACATACAATTTACAAGTAGAGAGGTAGACACCCAGAGAAGACACATAACAAAAGCCCGTACAAAGAATGACAACATTAACTATCCATGTTATAGGTTTGCAGGACTCCTGAAGTCTCTCTACTTTATGACTTGATTGTAGTCCCCAAGGCATCCAGCTTTAGGTTCTTCTGAAATCTTGATCTAGGGTACTGCTATGCTCATGTTTTCTCAGAATCATTTAACTGTACTGCTGGATTCCCCAACATACTAGTCTCCTTTTCTTTTAAATCCTCAGGCTCTATTGCTGATACAAGTCAGAGGAGGTAGAAAATAGGCATGGGGACAATTTTATGTTCTTTTGCTGTAAAATATAATTTTACATGCCTAGTGAGGGTAGAGAAGAGAGAAATCCATCCTGACTTGCTCCCTTCTCCAAAAGATACAAGAAAAAAAAAGATGAGTTAATTCAGGAGTTCAGCTCCTTCTCCATAGATGGTTCTTTAATCAACTGCCACAACTTATTTCCCTTAAGATGGATCACTTGGCCTTTTATATAGACCAAGACTCAAGGCTGATGTTCTCAATGATGAGACTTTTCCTTTGTGGTGCCAATCGCCTTCATCTAATGATTAAGGTCCTATAGTTCTCTATAGCTGATTAAGGAACTCCACCTCTCCTTCAGGAGTACAGAAGGGTAAAATCTTGCTTTACATTGTCCAACATTCTATAATAGTCTCGGGTTTATTATCAAACTTTGTTGGACTGAAGGAAAATGCTTTCCTTACCTTATTAACAAAATTATTTTTATTGCTATCATCATCATCATCATCAAAATTACCATTATTTAATAATTATTATTATTACACATTTATTGAATCCCTACTACATGCTAGTGATTGTGCTAAATGGTAGGGATATAAAGAGTCCTTGCCCTCAAAGAGGGTATTCAAATGAAGGTCCACAAAGAAACACAAATATAGCCATATATAAAATAAATACAAGTAGCAAAAAGATAACCTTATTGTGGAAGGCAACAGAAACTCAGGAATTAAGCAGAGCGTCAGGCAGAAAGTGCACTTTAATTGGTCAGGAAAGATATTAGGTATTCCAAGAATTTAGGGGGAGATAAGATAACATTCCAGACATAAAGAACAGCCAGGGAAAAGGAAGAGAGATGGATATGGAGCATCAAGTATAACCAGTGGAAAGAAGACCAGTATGACAAGACTGTAGAGCTGATAAAGGGACATGATATATCACAAGGCCTGGTAATCACCTAGGATGGTGCCTAAGTGTGAAGAACTGTAAATGGCAAATAGAGGAGTTTATATTTGATCCATAAGAAAAAATGAGATAATCACTGTTGCTGTTTATTGTTCCACTTTAGAATGTTTTTTGAGAACAGATTGTTTCTCTTTTATCTGCCTTTCCAGTGCCTGAAACATAGTGATACGTACTCATTGATACTTTTATTATGAAATGCTTGTTGAGAAACATTTAGTTAGTGAATACTTTTACTAATAAGAGTAATTACAATAAACTAGTAGTCTGGGGTTTTAGAAAGAGAATTGTGTTTTCCCACAAAGCAGAAATAACTGAAACAAGGTGTGAGAGCTTTATTCAGTTAAATATTGAAGCCTCTGACGTTGGTTACAGAAAAAAGGAAAAAAACAAATAAAGAAACAATTGTTCAGGGGCAAATAAATATGGCTTTCATCTAGAAATGTGTTTCTCCTGAGTAGCGAAAGCTTGATGGGACCAAAGGCACTGGAAAGATAAAGGCAAAGGAGAAACAATCTTTGCTCTCAAGAAACTTATATTCTAAAGTGGACCAATAGCACTAATTACCTTCTTTTCACCTGGTGGATCAAATATAAACTTCTATTTGTCATTTAAAGTTTTCTTGCCAGGGGTGGAGTGAAGATGGTGGTGTAGAAGCAGAAAAACTCCGCAGCTCTCCCCATAACCACCTGAAATACTTATAAATATAAGAAGCATGAGAAAGTAAACATGGAAAAGAAATCATAAGGAACTTATCAAAGTTGAACTATTTACATGCCAATATGGAAAAATGATAATTGTAACTTATGAAACTCTTCTCAGTATGAGGATAGATGAAGGGAATACAAATTATTTATACATGTATACATACACACATGTCTATAAAGGAGGTTATATATGTGTATGAACACATATGTGAGTGTGTATATATATGTGTATATAGACAGAGGACACGGGATCAATTAAGTACAAAGGGATGATATTGTAAAAGGTGAAATTAAGAGGTGGGAGAGGAATAGAATGAGAGGAGACAGGGAGAGAGAGAACGGTATTAATCATCGCATATAGAAGAGACTAGGGATAACTTACAATAGAGGGGAATTACAGGAAGGCAAAAGGGGAAGGGTTAACCTTAATCTCATTTAACTTGGCTTAGGGAAGGAATGGCATGCCCTCTAAAGTGGGTATCTTGCCCTACAGAAGAGTAGGGGATGGGGATGAAAGGGGGGGATGATGGAGAGGAGGGCAGGTTGGGGGGTAGGGTTGTTAGAAGCACACATTTCTGTAAAGGGACAGGGACAAAGTAGAGAACAGAACAAGAGGGCGAGGGATAAGAAGCAGGGAAATACAGTAAGTCTTTCACAATATGTCCGTTGTGGAAATGTTCTATGTAACTACAGATGCACAGCCTGTATTGAATTGTTTGTCTTTCTAGTGGGGGTGGATGAGAAGGGAGGTAGGGAAAGAATCTAGAACTTAAAGTTCTAAAATCAAATGTTAATATATGTATATATACATGCTATTATTATTATTATTATTATTATTATTATTATTAACATCTAACTGGGAATTAAGATATACAAGCACTGGGGTGAGGAGATCCACCTTGCCCTAACAGAAAGTCAGAGCGGTGATGGGGAAGATATAGGAAAGAGCAGATTGGGGGATGGGGTAAACATGAGATTGCTGTGTTTTGGGGTGATGGATAGGGGAAAGATGGGGAGAAAATTTGTAACTGAAAATCTCTTGCAAAGAAATGATGTAAACTAAAAATAAACAAAAGTTAATTTAAAGTTTTGTTGCCCTGGACCACCAGACCACCCCAGGATATTTGCCACTCCTTTATTCCGTCCAGATCTTCTCACTGATTTTTCTTATATGTAAGTATACTCTTATCCCTAACAAACTGCAAATTTATTAGAAATCTTGCCCACCATACTTGTATTTTAATAAAACTTGCTGCTTTTGCTAGAAGGTTTGAGTGACCAAATTCTTTGGAAGCAGACTCCCCCACCCCTGTACCCTTACATTTCAGGGTTCCCAGCACCCCTACCCTCAACATGTTAGACATGCTGCTAGTCCAAGAATCTGGCATTTGAAATACAAAGTGAAGAGTGAAAAAAATCCCTACCCTTAGGTTTTTTTTTCCATTATTGTGAAGGTAGGTTATTTATACCTCTTGGCAGAATACACATACACACATGTATGCATATGGATATACACAGATGCATGTGTGTATATGTGTGTGTTGTGCATAGACACACATGCACAAACACAAAGGATAGATTTTTGGGGAGTCATGTGCAACTGGTAGAGATCAAGAAAGGCTTCATATATAGAGTTGAATTTGAATAGAGACTTGAAGGAAAGTTTGGGAATTCTTCGAGGCAGATAAGTGAGAATACATTCTAGATATAGAATATAGACAGTGTCAAGGCAAGGGTATGAAAGATGTAGGGTCACACTGAAGGGACAACAATAAAGTTATTTGGGCAGGAAAGTATGGCATATCAAGGTGAACCATAAAGTTTGGAAGTGAGGTTGTAACTGAACTGTGAAGAGATTAAAATGTTCAGTTTCCCCTTTGAGAGAGTCCCCTCCTCTCCAACTTCCACACATACTTTGGGTCACCTTGAGAACGTTCAATAGTCTTTGCATCAGCTCTCTTAAAATCATAGCTCAGGAGTCTCAAACAGTGTATTGACCTTAACTCTAGTAAGATAAAGGATTTAATTAGCTCAAATAGAAGGCATGCAATGATATACTATGGTGAGAAGAGTAGCTACCAGACCTTTCCAATATAAACCTAGAGCACACTGTATCACAAATACAAACAGGGTCAGTTGAAAGATAGGGCATACAAACTGAATGCACTAACAGAGAGTTTACATGTAGGGAATAAACATGATAAAGGTAAATGACCCTGCCCTGTGCCATCACACATGTGTTGTCTTGTGATGTCTCTGTGGCTGCTCGCTGATGTTTGAACTTGGCCTCTCCTGTGAAAGTCTGCTGTGCTGACCAGGCTGCTTCTCCTCCTTCAGTCTTAGTGGAGAATTTCTCTTTCTCAGGTATGTTCTCTGAGCTAGAGACTGTAGGGAGTAACACTGCCTTTTGGAAGAGGTACGGTTCCACAGGATCACACTGCTCATGGGTTAGGGGACTTAGGAGACATTTCCATTCTCCCCTTTGTGGGAAATGCAGATTTACTTCTAAATAGACAGTTATTGTCTCTCAAAGACTGAATTCTTTCATTCTTTTCTAGTTTACTGTCTTCTTAACTGCCAGGAATGACTTTCATTTGATTGCTGGCCAGTTTTCCTCTCTCTCGTTCTCTGTCTCTCTGTCTGCTTCTCTCACTCTCCAAACACATACACATGCACATTTATGCATATACACACACATACATATATATACATATAAAGCATATAGATGCGTTAACATATATATGCACACTCATTCAAATACATAATACATATGCAGACAGATATGTGTATATATATGTATAGGCATGTCTACATTCAAGTCTAAAAGAACTGATAATTGGCCCATAAAACTGACTGAAGAACATCTTCATGCATCCTAAAGAAGTAAATAAATCTAAATTCTTTTTTACATTCCCTTTACCTAAGTTAATCAAAATCCCAAAGGAATAAACCTGTGTAAGGTGATATTGGGCCATTCTAGTTTTGAACGATATTAACAGGTCACTCAAGGCAAGAGCCAGTGAGGATTCTATGCTCTTTATAGGCCCTAGATTCAATGATTAAAAAAAATGAAAGAGATAAAACTTACATTACCTTATCATCTTTGTTAACTGACACATATACCTATACTTCTATCAAGTGACTTGGGGGAGGGCTGGCAATTCATGGGGGATCTACTGATTAATATCCTGTTCTCTCACAAACATACTTCCAAAACAAAGAATTTTAGTGATAATAGATTGCCCCTGGAGTTTACTAGGTAGGGAAGTGACATGGATAGACCTTTGGTAAAAAAGGGCAATCACTCTCATATCTGTGTGGAGGATGTACTGAAGTGGAAAGAAATTAGTCAGGTAGACCCAACAGATGCTGTTAAAATAGCATAGTGAGAGGTGAGAGTCATCTATGTTGAAACCAAATGAAGTAGACATTAAAGGACCCTTCCTTTAATGCCATCAGAAATATAAATCTAAAACCAAGAGTCAATATGATCTTCAGTGGTAAAAGCACAAGTTATTTTCTGAATAAATACAATATATAATGTAAGGAATCCTTCCCCCTTCCCCCCACTATTTGATACAGTTCCCGGGTTGTTAATGATACCAGTAAAACAAGAAATTTAAATTAAATGTCTTGATACCGGCAAAACTGAGAACAAATTAGTCCTATTTTCAGATGCCACGGTGGAATACTTGGAAAATTCCAGAGAATTAGAGAAACAAATAAAGACAAAAATTTCAGTAAAATAGTTGATCTAAAATAAATACACAGAAATAGAAACATACAGTATTAGAAAAGACTATGATTAAAAGAGAAATCATTTAATAATCATTACAATGTGAATATAATGACTTGAATTAATGTGGAAAGATCCAGTTAAGGTAAAGGTAGAAAGGAGTGAAAGAAGGAAGAAAGATAGGAAGGAAGGAAGGAAGGAAGGAAGAAAGGAAGGAAGGAAGGAAGGAAGGATAAAAAGGGAGAGAGGGAGGGAGGAAGGGAGAAAGGAAGGAAGAAAACAAGGAAGGAAAGGAGAAGTAAGTGTTTATTGAGCAATTACTATGTTCCAGGCAGAAGTATGATAGCTCATTAGCTAACTAATGGATTGATAGATGAAGTCTTTTTTAAGCTTTTACTCTATGTCAGGTACTGTGGTAAGCACTCACTATAAAAATGCAAGCAAGGAAGACAACCCCTGACCTCAAAGAACATCATTCTATCTAAAGGAGGATATTGGTTGGAGCATGATGAGAAGATAGGGAGGTAGTAGCAGGCAGGCATGCCTGGGCCCTGGGAAGATAAAGTTAAAGGTCACCCACCACAGTCATATGACCCAGGGTCATTGTACAAGAATCAAGGTTCTGGTGGGAATGGGATGATGGCTGGAGAGCAGATAGCACGGTGAGCAGAAAAACAGGAACACTCTTAACAGAAATAAAGTAAGATTTAAACAATTGGGGGTTAATTATACACAGTTTACATAAATATAATAAAAATGATAATACTACTTAAATTAATTATGTATTTATTGCTATACCAATCAAACTGCCAAGGATTACTTTGTAGAACTATACAAAACAATAAAACGCACTGGGAAAAACAAAGGGACTAGAATCTCAAGGGTATAATGAAAAATAGAGATAATGAAGGGGAGCATAACAGGACCACCACATTTCAAGTGTTATTACACAGAAGTAATCATCAAAACTAGATGTGAGGGTTTAAATCAACAAATAATTCTTTTAAAAGAAGACTATATAAACAGGCATGAGAATCAAACTTAAAGGAGAAGGGAAGGGGGTATCTTTCAAAATCATGAGTAGTGGAAAATTCTTAGCCAAACAGAGAGGTGATCATTTAAAGGAAAAAATAAAAAAGTATTTGTTAAGGGACATTTAAAATTCTTTGGAGCATTTATTATCAAGGACAGCTCACTTGATAAGGGCAGTAAGAGAGTTCTATTTGTGACATGAGGTAATATGAAAGAAAAATATATATGTTAAAAACATTTGCACAAAATGTTATTTGTTGGTGTCTCCCAGTCACTTTAATCTTATTTTACATATATTCAGAAATTATTAGTCAATCAACATGTATTCCTACCCAAACCCCTCAAACCCCCCACCACCGAAAATGCAATTTTCTTGAAAACAAGAACAATTTCACTTTTATATTTAATGTAATAACTGGCACATACCAGCTGTTTTATAAATATTTGTTGATTGATGAATTAAAGAAAAATGATGAAATGTAGGAAAAATCTTTGCAACAAAGAGGCCCCTTGTATCCAGCCACCTCTTTCCAGAGATCAGAAAAGTGCAATACAGAGTCATGTATTAAGTCAAATCAAGCCAAGAGCTGTCAAGTGACTATCTCAGGGCAACAAAAATAATTAAATTTCCAAGGGCACATTTGAACCCAGGTTGTCCTGATAACCACATTCAGTGTCTTATTCTTTACATCTCACTCTGACTCTAACAAATATATCCCTATCCCTATATTAATGTGTATATAATCTATATTTATATCTGTTTACATCTATATCTGTAATTGTATCTGCAGATATATGTACATATATAGCTATATCATTCATATTTTTATAACCTAAATCTATATCTACCTTTGTTTCAATTTGTATTTCTATATATGATTATGAAAATTATATGTATATGTAATATGAGATTGACTCAATTTTTCTATACACACATATAGATTATACACATATTATACACTTGTGCATGCATATACACACATGCATATATGCCTGCACATATATGTATATACATTGTTTACATGTATCTTGCACGCACACATGCTGTATATGTGTGAGTGCATGTATATACATAAATGCATATACACATACATATACATAAATGCATGAATGCACATGTGCATTCACACACATATGCACGTGCAAACATATACATACATGCACACGCATGCATACATAGAAACACACATATACACATGTGCATGTAAATGTGCATATATGTACATATGAACACACACATGCATACACACATTTATATGTATATGATATGATGATATATACATATATGTATGTGTATATATGTGTGTGTATATACACACACACATACATGTTGACACAATAATCCTTTAAGGTCTATCTTCTTTTCCTAATATGTAAATCACCAAAGGAAATAAATAAAATGTTTTCAAAAGAAGAATGACAAAGTATCGACCATATGGATCCATATGGATAGCAAATAATTTCAAATTTTAAATTAAAAACACCTTTGAGGTTTCCTTTCAAATTCCTCAAAGTTTGCCCAAGTTGGAAATACTCAATATTTAAGTGGCCATGCAAAGACTGGCACATTAACTTTTATGGTTGTTCCAACTATCCTTGAAAACCATTCCAAATTATCCAAGAAAATTCAGTAAGTTATCCATATCCTTAAATCTGGTAATCCCAATACTGGTATATATCCAAAGTGGTCAATAATAGAGGGACTGAAAATGACTGGTTACCAGTGTGCTTATAGTTTGTTAATTAACCGCTTATATATAATCAGTCACTGACTTGTAAATGTTGTAATTAATGCCAGATTCAAAGAAGGAATCGGAATGAGAGGAACCTATGACATAGTGCTGTAACCACCCATATATAAACTGTTCAGAAAATTGGTTGGCAACAAACGATGAGAAAGATTTCAAAGATCACTTATCAATGAACACCACTGCTGTTGCTTAAAGAAGTATAGCCAACGGAGCCCAGAAGCCATCTCAGCCATCAAAGCTTGATCTCTGTCAAATGACATTTTGCCATCCAGGGGCAACATTGTCTTTAAACGATGGAGTCATTTAGTAAGGTCTTCCAAGAAACAAAGAAAGATGCAAAATAAACATTAGCATTCCATAATAAACAGCAAAACAATGAATAAAAAGATAACATAAATGTTCTTAGAAACCTTGAAAAGAATATGTATTAAGTCAAATCAAGCCAAGAGCATTTGGAACCAAAACTGGAAAGAGAACAACACACATATAAAAAATGGGAAGTAATTGAATATAATTATATACTCCAACAAATTTGGACACAAACATTATAGTCCCTGATGTGTTGAAAGAGAAAATGGAATAACATAAACAAACAAAAACGAAGAGAGGAAGAGCCAATGCATTGCACCAAACATGCAGAGGAAATCTTTGTGTAAGGTGTCAATTTAGATACTCTGATGATCTAAGGCAGTGGTTCTCAACCTTCCTAATGCTGTCACCCTTTAATACTCGTATGTGGGAGTATTTGCATGTGGGTGGGCCCTCCTGGAGCCAGATTGAGGAGTGGTGTCTTGGTTCCGAAGACCATCAGAAATATGTGTTTTCCGATGGTCTTAAAGTGACCCTTGTGAAATGGATGTTCAATGCTTACATGGGGTCGCAACCCACAGGTTAAGAACCGCTGGTTTAAGGGAACAGGTAATAAAAAAAAAGAAGAGGGAGATTGAAAAATGTAGACCTTATAATTAATCCCATCTATATTTCTCCTTAATCTATTTTATCAGAACAAACTACAGACATATCAAAGAATAGAAGCAAAACATTTCAGATTAAAAAGGAAATTGTTGAACCATCTGGTACAACCTATACTTGAAAAAAGAAATTTTTCTGAGACACATTCAAAAAATAGTCATTCACTCTTTGCTTGAAGGCCTAGAGTGAAGGGAAAATTCATTATTATCTGTGACAGCTCATTCTAATTTGTAATAACTTGGCACATAGTAAGCATTTAAAAAATATAGATATTTTTTATTTATGCTTTGCTGCCTTGCCACATCTAATTTCTAGAAAGTTTTATGTTTCTTTTCTCCCTGACATCATGTCTAAAATTGTTTCTTTGAATCTTCCACCAATTGATCCATTTTCTGCCCTCTGGGATCAAATATATCAAGTCTAGACTCACTTCTGTAACCAGTAGAGCCTAGAAACCACCTCAGTTATCGAAGCACTTCATCTCTTTGCCAAATGAAGGTTTGGCAGCAGGAAGCAACAGTGGTTTACAATACATAGTAATGAGTAAGTTCTTGGAGGAAAAAATGATGGTAGAAACTTAAAAGCTGCATCATGTCATAAAACAGTAAACAACACACAACACAACAATGACAACAACAACAACAACAACAAAAGAATAAAGAGATAAAACACATTTATAGAAAGTTTGGGAAGAGAAAGAATTAAGTTCAAATCTGCCAAGAATGTTTAGGAATAAAATTGGAAAAAAAACAACTCAGATATTCATCTGTGACTTGAAAAGTTTCAGTATCAATTTTTTTTTGTTTTTTGTTGGGGGAAAGGAAGGGCAATTGGGGCTAAGTGACTTACCCAAGGTCACATAGCAAAGCATTAAGTGTCTGAGGCCAGACTTGAACTCAGATCCTCCTGACTCCAGAGCTGGTGCTCTATTTACTGTGCCACCTAATTACCCCTCAATAGCTTTCTTATTTACTTTAACATGTCTGTTCAAATCCACCCACCCCCATCTTTCTTTTCTCCAAGTTAAAAATATCAAAGTTTTGTAACTGATTCTCAGTATTGTGAACTTCAAAACAGCAATTCACTATTCTGGGTGCCTTCTCTTGATGCCCTCTTTCTTGGCTTTGATGTTCAAAACCATACTCTAGATGTGGTCTGAGAAGACTCAGAGTAGACCAGGATTATCAGCTATTTATCCCTGGAAACTCTATTTATGTATAGACATCTTAACGTATTCCAAGATGACATTGTCTTTTTTTGTTTGCCATTTACCATTTCTGACACATATTCTGACTTTATTATCGTCAGCAACATTACTAGATTTTTTCATACAAACTTCCATATAACTATTCTAGTTTGTATTTATAAAGTAAATTTCTTGAATTTCAGCATATGACTTTAAATATATCCATATACTATTTCACCTCATTAGATTCAGCTCAATTTGCTGGCTTAGAAAAGTCCTTTAAACCCTGACTGTTATCTAATGTATCTGTTTCCTGTAATAATCATTCTTAGCATTTTTATCATCTTGAAATTTGATATCCCATAAGAATTTATCCAAATACTGCTCAAAATATTAAGCAGTACAAGTGAAAAACAGCAAACATAAGTCACTGGTATAATCAGTCAACATCTCATTTCAAGTTTCCATTGAATCATTAATTTTTGACTTTAGTCACTCACCTGGTTCCCAATTTAAGTAATTATATTCTAGTGGGTGAGCCCACATCTCTCAATCTCTTTCAAAATAGTTTGACCTATTTTTTAAATCACATCTTTGCTAAAATTGATGTTAGAATATATATCTACATCACCATTCCCTTTGTCTACTGGTATAGTGACCTTCTTTTCAAAGGAATGCTATCTCCCATTGGTGAGCTCTTGCTGCTATCTCCATATTGGGGAGGGACCTTGACTGTACATTCCTTTTGTGCTTGACTTGGGATTTTCAGTTTTCAATATCACCTCCGCCATTTTTCAGCTATCATTTGACTGTTATCTTCCTTCATTAGAGGAGAACCAAATAAACATTTAAAGAGCATTGGCAATATGCCAGATACCATGGCATTTTTTTTTTGCTTACAATTATCTCATTTGATCCTTACAACACTCTTGAGAGCTGATGATGTTATCCCTGCTTTACAATTGAGGAAACTGAAACAAAAGGAGATGTTTCTTAATTTGAACTCAGGACTTCTTGATTTCCTTTCTAATATTCTATCCACTGCACTATATAGAATATAAGCTTCTTAAGGGCAGGCACTTTCCCTTTTTCTTTATATTCATATTCCCAGGGTTTAGCACAGTGTTTGATACCACTGTTGTCCAGTTATTCAGTCACATTCAACTCTTTTGACCCCTTATGGGAATCTCTTGACAAATATATTAGAATGGCTTGCTATTTCCTCCTCCAGCAGATTACAGCAAACAGGTTAATTGACTTACCCAGTGTCATATAGATAGTGATTGTCTGAGGTCAGATTTGAACTAAGGTCTTCCTGACTCCAGGCCTGGAGCTCTATCCGCTGTATCACCTAGATATCCCAAGAAGGGGTTTGGAAACCAAAAAGTCTAACGCTCTCATTTTATGGACTTGGAAACCCAAACTGAGAGATTAAATGATTTGGTCAAGGTCATACAGGTAATAAGTGTTTGAATCAAGTTTAAAATTCATGCCTTCCTGACTCTAAATCCAGCTTTGCCTCCCCCTCCCCCTTATTCTATCTAGCTGACTTGTTGACTATTTTAAAATCAATTTGGTAGAAAAAATGCTGTCTTAAAAGTTCATATAATTCTTTTACAAACTCATGGTAAAATCATACAAGAGTGTTTGAAAATTATAATAGCTATTTTCCCATGTCTCTATAATTATTAATTTTAGAGAAACAGAAACCAGGGACTTTTCTTCTTTTATGGAGGATGTCCATTGCAAAATGCACATCAAAAATGGATACCCAATTTTAAGATTTTCAATTGTATAATAGTATAACCAGAGTGAGACTGTGACCTATGACTCCACAGAAAAACGTGGACTACCTTGAGCAGTAAGTAGCAAAAGAAGCTCCAAATATCCCATGGGAAAACTTGCACATGCCTCTGGGTCATCCTAACACTGTACTTTCATTGTTTTGTTTTGATGTATTACATGACCTAGACTGGGACTGGTTTGTCCTGGGATCCATTACAATACCCAGGGTGACTAGTCTCATTAGAAAATTTCCTTAATCCAATTAATAACAAACCTACACATATTTACTACCAAGCTGGCATAAGCCCATCTTCCTTTGGATCTCAGTATTCTCTTAGAGGATCTGCATCCCTAGAATTGGCCTGTCATGGCAGAATAAATCTGCTCCCTTGCATATGGTTTTAAAACTGGCAGATTTGGCTGAGGAATTTGCCCCCCTACAAATCTTGTGTCTTTACATTCTGGTGGCAGATCACTTTGTGACTATAGAGTTAAGAACCTTGTAGAAAAGATTATACATGTTAAAATGGAAGGAGCTTCAGAGTCAATCAGTCAACAAGCACTTTAAAAACCCCCACTTATCTCTACAGTTAAGAATTACATGGGATGAGTAGACATGTGTAGCCTATAAATAGCATTATTTGAAAAATACTTTTATGTACCAAACTACACAACCATCAAAAGCTCATCGAAGTAAATATATTGCATTACCACTATCTGTGTTGCTGTCTTATCTTTCTCCCTTCCCCTAACCAAATCATAGATGCTAGATTTCCATCAGGTTAATGATCATGTCATCCATCGACATGCTTAATCTCATTTTACTTCCATTATGGGACTCTGCAGATGTCGAGTACTCAATAAATATTTGTCAACATGATTAAAAATTAGCAGTCATATGTATTCATAACCTGTTCTTCATGAGAACTCCTCTTAAGTTGGAAAGAACATGGTTTTATCTTTTATTTGGATTTTAATTGAACAATTTTTTCTTCATTGGAAACCACAGTCATGGTAGACTACACATGTCACCAAAGTAAAAGGAAAGAGCACCTTTGCTTTCCTTTTGTTGAAACATGTATTCACATGAAGCCTATGAGCTATGTTTGCCTTGAACTTTTTTGTTATATGATGACATTAGTCTTGCTTTGAGCCATTTATATTTCTGTAAAACCATGAATCAATGATTATGTGCAGGATTTATGATACTGATGGCATTTCATTGGCTTCAGAGTCATCTGATGGTGAACCTATGCATTTAAATTACAAAATGCTTGGCCTAAATTCCATAAAATTTGGGTAATGTCATAAACCAGATGGCAGTAGTAGGGATGGAGTTGTCACTAACCATAAAGTTCTATCTAGCTAAGGCTGGACTGCTTTCACTATCTGCTTGCAAACTCTACATGGCTCATTGATGATGTCAGTTCCCTGAAGAAGAGTTGGGGGGAAAGGCACAAAGAATCCTTTTGGGACAGGTTGAAAATTGCCCCTGTGTATTTCTGTTTACATATGTGGTCCTTCCCATTGAAAGAGATTTTGGAACTACAAAGTATGTAGCACAAGAGATGCGATATCATTACATAAACAATTGTTTAAGTGTATTTACCAAGAATCTGTTTTCTGTCTTCAAAGATATGTTCATTATAAAATTCTATTATATTCTATTACTACATGCATTCTTAACTCCTTGTAGTATGCTAGACTCTAGGAATACAAAGAAAATAAGATGAGACAGTGAATGTTTTCAAGGTTATCTCCTATTGGGCAGATACAACATGTACACCATGAGTAAATAAAAATTAATAAGAAGTATAAATTTATTTCAGCTGAAGAATACTAACAATTGTAAAGATCCAGAAAGGTCTCTTGTGGAAGGTGGCATCCCCAAAATATTTTAAAGAAACCATGAACTGAAGGTGTGGGAGGAGTGCATTAATACTCTATACCAGGAAGAACAAGAGGGCCAATTTGATTGGAAAGTTAAGTGTATGGAGAAAGAGAAAGTAATGTGCACTATGCCTAGAAAGGTAAACATGTGAAAGTGTAAAGGGCTCAAATGGTAGAATATTCTGTATTTTATCCTAATAACCATGTAGAGGCACTAAATGTTCTTGAGTCTTAAAAACTGAATTAAATCCAGTGGTAATGGGGAGCCATGGATATTATTGAATGAGGCAACAAGATGGTTAAACCTGAATTTTAGAAACATCATTTTTAGAGAGCATGGAGAATAGAATGGAATGGGGGAGAGACATGTTTCTGGGAGAAAAATTAGGAGATTATTCCAATAAACCAGGTGAAAAATGTGATGATGTAGGCCCAAACTATAGGTTGGTTATGTGGGTGGAGAAAACAAAGAGATGTGAAAGATACTTTGTAGGTAGAAATGGCAAGATTTTACAAGTGATTGAAAGTAAGAAGTTGGGGATTACTCTTGAATTGCAAACCTGGATGACTAGAAAGGTGATAGTATCTGCACCAGAAAAAAGGAGAATTTAGAAGAGAGATGCATTTGGAGGGAAAAGATGGTGAGATCATTTTATGTATTTTGACATGGTAGGTTTTAGTTGTCAATGAGACAACTAGTCTGCCCTTTATATTTTGATATTGGGAGCTGCATTTGTTTACTTTCTTCTACAAAATTCGTTCTCCAAATTCCATAAAAATCAGATGTTATAAAAATGGGGACTTATTAATGAAATGATTGATCAATATTGGAATACAAATTTCCAGGGGACAAGTAATATATTAAATTCTTATTAATGGCAGGTCATGGTGGTACACACCTGTTACTGGGGAGGTAGAGTCCAGTGGATTGATCTAGCTCGGGAGTTCTGAGCTTCAGAAATGCTAAAGTCAAACAGCTACAAGTGGGCACCAAGATGGTAAATCCATGGAGCTGGAGGCCACTGGACTGGGGTGCTTAATAATGAGAATACCAACCCAAGGCAGACACCAAGCAGGTCAAAGTTTCCATGCCCATCATCAGTGGGATCAGCCTGTGAGAGAATGCTACACTTCCAGCATGGATGATATAGGGAGACTATGACTCAAAACAAAACAAAACAAACAGACTTCTTTTTATTAACTATTTGAAACTTAATGATGACTAAAACATATTTTCTATTTAAGGTAATAGAGTGAATATGTTTTTAAGTAGTTCTCATATGAGAAACCAGGACCTGGTGTTTTGGTTTTTGTTTTGGTGGGGGAGGTGGGATGGGAAATAAGAACATTTTCAGCTGTTGCCAGAGATTGAGAAAGAAGGATGAAGTATGAATTGTAAATAAAAACAATCTCTATGTCAACTGTCCTTTGGGTTGACCTTCAATTTGGGGGAATTCTATAGTAGCATTATTGGGAATCTAAAGGAAACAAAGCTACAGAATTAAGTTACATGTTCTGACAAGATCTTTCTTCTGTGGAGATCACTGGAATCCTATGGCAGATACATTAATGGTCAGCCATAGTGCTTGAAAGACCATCATGTTTAAACCATGCCTCCATAAACTAAGCTAAGCTAAGCAAAGCTTTTAAGTGTCATTGTAGCTACTTTTAAAAAGGGGCTATGGATTGTGCATGAATTTTTCCTGGTTTTGCTCTTCTCAATTAGCATCAATTTGTATAAGCCTCTCCAGGTGAATATGAAGACCATCTTCCCGCATTTCATATAGCACAATAGTATTCCATTACATTCATATACAGCAACTTGTTTTGCCATTCCCCAATTGATGGACATCCCCTTAATTTCCAGTTTTCTGCCACCACAAAGAGAGGTGCAATAAATAATTTTGTACATATGGGTCTTTCTCCCACTTCTATGATCTTTTTGGGATACAACCCCAGAAGTGGTATTCCTGGGTCAAAGGGTAATATGCAATTATTTATAGCCCTTTGGGCATAGTTCCAGATGGCTCTCCAGACACATCATATGTGTGATGACCAAGTCTGAAAAACTGGACTCTTCTCAGCAACATACAATTGTAAGACAACTCTACAAATCTCAGGATGGAAGGAGATGTCTACATTCAGAGAAAGATGTAGAAAAAACAGAGTTTAAATGGAGACTAAAGCAATCTGCATGCTATCATTCTTTTCCACTTTTGGTTTTGTTTCTTTTTCCCACTGTTCACTCCATTGGTTATAATCCTTCAATACAGCCAGACTAATGTCCAATATGAAAGTATTTGCAGATCCTATAGTTGATTGCGTGATGCCATGGATGGGGGTGGGGAGACAGGGAGGGGAGAATATTTAAAACACAAGGGATTGTGGAACTGAATCTTGTAAACTAAAAGTAAATGAACAAATCAATTAAAAAAGAGGCTATGGAATAAATGAATTAGTGTTATGTATGTTATTTTAAACTCTAAAAATGGAATGTTGTTCTTTATGAGAGCCAATCTCTCTTAATGTGCCAATCCTTCTGGGGGTTC
The DNA here is from genome assembly GCA_028646575.1 of Pseudocheirus occidentalis. Lineage (NCBI taxonomy): Eukaryota > Metazoa > Chordata > Mammalia > Diprotodontia > Pseudocheiridae > Pseudocheirus > Pseudocheirus occidentalis. The sequence continues at coordinate 298,032,621 of CM053595.1, forward strand.
TGAATTTTAGCAAGGGAAAAAGTGCTTATGTCCAAAGGAACACTATTCTAATGATTGAATTTTAGGCATTGTGGTAGAGTAGCAACGGAAAATATTTTTCAGTCAGCAATGGCTGTGGAAATTGTGGTATCTAAGGCACTAAGCTGGGTTCTCAGGTAAAAACAATAATCATGTAATGGCCTTGATATTTGTGTGAAATATTCATAAAAGTTTTACAGAGATGTTTTCAGCAATAGTCATATGTATAAGTAGTTCAGTCCATCTCAGTCTGTCTGTCTCCCCTCTTTTCTCTGTCTCTTTTTCTTTGTCTTTCTCAGTCTCTGTATGTCTTTCTCTGTGTCCTTGACTATCTGTCTCTGTCTCTTTCTCTCCAGATTGCCTGTGATACCATAGAACAAAGACCTGAATAATGAAGCCAGAGACTTAATATAAACTCATGACATTTATCTCTGAAAGTCTTGACAATTGATCTCACTGGACATTTAGCTTTTCCCCCTGATGTTCTGGGAAGCTACTAATGCTAAATAATTAGTCAGTAAGTTTAGAATCCCCAAACAAGAAAAAAAATTTTTCCTTTTCCTAGCCAATAAGAAAGATATGGTGGAGAGGGGCAGAAAAATTTTACAAAGCACCTACTATATGTGAGACAACTGTGCTAGGTACTTCACAAATATTTCATTAGATCCTCACTACAATCCTGGGAGGTAAGGGCTAGTATTACCCCTGTTTTAGGATAGAAGAAACTGAGGCAGATTGAAATTAAGTGACTTATCCAGGGTCACACAGTAAGTATCCATTACCAGATTTGCAGTCATTTCTTCTTGATCCCAGGGCCAGTCAATTTTCCACTGCACCACCTGGTCTCTGTACCATAATACACCCTGAAAAATCAAGCCTAGTCATTATTGACAATTTCTAATCACTTCTATAGCAAAAAATGTCCCAGAATACAGTAAAAATCAGATTCATTCTCTCTCTCTCTCTTTCTCTCTCTTCCTTTCTGTACATGGACACACATATTTATATGTGTGTATACATGTAAGTATGTATATATGCATATGTATATACCAACATGCAACTATAAACAAAAAATGAACAATGTTTAAAAAGAACAGTTTCTACAGAAAGTTAAGTGACACCGATATGTTAGGCAGTGATGAGGGAAGAGATGTGTAGGCACAGGAAAGAAGTGGAGTGGAGAGCGTACAAATTTCCCAGATCCCAGGAGCACTGTGAGCAATCACGTTCAGGAAGGTAATATGTTCTAATAAGTTGTCTCTAGGAATCTCACCCCTTAAGTGAATCATTTTGTCAAACTCACCTCTAACTCTTTTTAAAAATTTATTTTAGAGTCAAACACCAGAACACAAATAGAAAATAAAGAAACAAAAAAACATATCATAAACTTAAATATTGGAAATTAAATACAAAATAAGAGAGGGGAAAAAGCATGTCATGTGCATAGCAGAGCATAAAAGACAATTCAAAATAGGTAACAATAAGTTTCTATTTCAAGATAGCCTATATGATAAACAATACGCGTGTTCAGAATTGTCTGCGTTTTCTTTGCTTCATTGTAAGTTTTCTTTTGTTCTGTATTAGGCGCTTTTTTACTTTGTTCTCTTTCTCCTCCTAATTCTTTATAATTATAGTTGATCTTATAGTCATTATGGGTGATAGCACCACTTACTTTCAGTCACCCACAATTACCCTGAACTCCACAGAACTTAGAAGTTGGTACCTACCCTCTGTCATGTGACTCCTGTCTCTCATACCTCCATCTTGGAAAGCTACCTAGCAATACCTGTGATGGCTTCTAGGATTTTCCATTAATTACTGCTATTAATGCTGATGTATAGTTAGAATTCCAGATTTTATACCTACTATGTGTATCAATTTAGGTAGATTATATAACCTCTATGGGCCATTGTTTTCTCATTTTTAAAATGAGAAAGTTTAACCAGATGACTTCTAGGGTGTCTTTTAAATTTGTATTGATGCTTCCACCACCCTGTAGTTCAGATTTTACTAACCCCATTGCTATTACATCCAAATGTTAAGTAAGCCACTGTTTCATTATTCTGAGTAATCTACTATAGCAGCAAGCACTCTAGCATACCCAGGATGGCTGCTACCACAGTTTCTTTGATCTGCTTTTCTAAAGGGAAACATCTCAAAAAGAGGTTAACCATCTTACTTTAATTGAACATATATCACTTCAGAGAAAATACAAGCAGAAGTTGCAAGGAAACAAAAAAATACAGACAGAGACACAGACCAGCAGACAGAGCTTCCAGCTGTCTGTTAATTATATCCATACCTAATTAGTTACCTGGCAGTAAAGAACCATCACCTGGATTTTCAAAGCCAGGGTGGGGGAGAGGCAGCGCTCAATGGCAGCTTAGGGTCTCATCTGGCCAAATCACACAACTCTTTCCAAAGTGAGCACCAAAGCAAAACTTCACATGAGGCTATACATAGCCTTCTCCAGGATCAGAGAACACCAGGACCCTCATGACCCAGGGCCCAGTCACAAAGTAATTAGGTATGGGCATTCCTGAAAAACAAGTCTGCCACTACAGCATCCATGTGACTACATTCAGCCTATTAGGAGGCAGAGTATATTTTCAAATCAGGGAAGTTCCTCAAATTCACTTAAGCCTATCATGTAGGGCAGGTTTCAAATTCCCATTCCCATTACACCTACTTTGTTCCTACAAGTAAGGATATAAAGATAAAATGACATTAATTTTTTCATACCACCTGGTAAGATTGCTTCCACTAAAGATTTCTGTTTTGCATTTTTTTTAAAGTCTAGATTTGTAATTTCATAGCAGGATGTGCAGAACTCTAGCAACTTATCTTTAACACATGGTCTTTGGTAGTTTCCTGGGGCACTAGAAGAAGAGTAATTTGCCCAGGATCAAATACCTTGTATATATCAAACACATCCAGATCTTTCCAAAGGCAAAGTCAACCTTCTATCATTTTAACTAGACTGTCTCTTAATAGTAGGATATGTATCTTAGTATTGTAAAGTGGTGAAACAGGAATCTGAGAATATGAGTCATATCCAGTGACTGAAGAGAAGATGGGGAAAGGTTCAGAGCAAGAAAGCTTTTGGTAGGAGAAAATGGACTTGGACATGTAAGGGACACTTGTGATTGATGAGGGGGAGTTCAAAGGAAAATGGAGGGGGCTATTGAAAACAATATTCTCTTTTAAATATGCCGTGTGTGTGTGTTTATATGTCCATAGAAGGGACTATGCCAGTTACACTCACATATATATGTATGCATGTGTAAGAAAACACACATATATCCACCCACATATATATACACATACATATATGCACATGTATACATATATGTATGCATGTGCATATATGTATATATGTGTTTGTGAATCAATCTCTATCTCTATTTCTATATCTATCTATCTATCTATCTATCTATCTATCTATCTATCTATCTATCTATCTATCATGACTTCAATAGCCATCTAGACCAATTATCTCATTTCACAGATGAGGGAACTGAGCCTCAGGAACATGAGTGAGATGCTCTAGTTTGTATAGGTAGTAAGAAGATAAGGAAAACAAACCTTCAGAGTTAAAATCTAGTATTCTTTCTATTACATTAACTGTGACCTTCTATTACCAATTAATGTGAAGCAGACCCAGCTGTTCCAGCTACTAAATCAGTAGTAGGATGAACTGCTTGCTATATGAGAATAGAAGTAAACAAACAAGCAAACAAAAAATCCTGGACTAAGAGTCGGAACACTTGAATTATAATCCTTATTGGACCATTTTCAAGGAGCATTTAAATATTTTTATTCTCATTTTCTTCATCTATTCACAAAACCAGAGTCAAAATCCATCATTCATTTATTCTTGATATATTTATTAGATGAAAAGAAGGTCTTGATACCTTTTTAGGTGTGGTAGGAAGTCCGTTTCAATTGGATGAGGGACTTATTAAAACTCTCTAGTGCCTGTATAAAACCAGAGAGCTGGTACAGACACAGAAGTTGGAATGCCTAGCAGTGGACAGTAGAGAATGCTTTATCTAAACACCTTAGATGTAATTGATCAGTCCCAACCTCACCTCTGGCTTCAGCCTCAGTCTCCTACCCTACTCCTTTTGAAAGGAGCAAGATGTCTTGAACTTCAGAAGTCCAGAGGATTTTGAATTTCTAATCTTTTCATAAGCGTCTGAGTAACTGGAACAGTAACAGGACTCAGATGCAAAGCTTTACGAATAACCCAACAGAAAAGCTACAACATTCCTAGGGAAAATTTCTTGAGGATTCCAGAAAAAAAAAGACTTCAGGGGGCTGGGAATTAGCTTTTGACACATGTTGTCTCTAAACTTAAACCCGATTTCCCCTGGATTCTAGAGGTACTTGTGGAGAGGTGTCATTGACCTTTGAAAAGATGCTTTGTAAAAACTGTTGTTATTTTTAAAAAAATCCAAATTAACTATGCCCAAAGGGCTATACAATGGCACACACCCTTTAATCCAGCAATGCCACTGCTAAGTCTGTATCCCAAAGAGATCCATAAAAAGGGGAAAAGGGCTTACTTCTACAAAAATATTTATAGCAACTTCTTTGTGGTGGCTAAGAATTGGAAATCAAAGAGATGCCCATCAACTGGGGAATGGCTGAACAGCTGTGGTATATGATAGCAATAAAATATTATTGTGTTATATGAAATGAAAGGCAGGATGATTTCAGAGAAACCTGAAAAAACTTAGATGAACTGATGTGAACATTGTACACAGTAACAGCAATATTGTTTGATGAAGAACTACGAATGACTCAGCCATTCTCAGTAATACAGTGACCCAAGATGATCCCTAAGATCTAAGGATGAAGCATGCTATACACCTTCAGAGAAAGAATTGATATTGATTGAATATAGACTGAAGCATGCTATATTTTACTTTTTTATTCAAATCTTCTTCTACAAAAGGGCTAATATGGAAATGTTTTGCATAATTGCATATGTATAACCTATACCTGATTGCTTACCATCTCAGGGAGGTTGGAGGGGAGGGAGAGAGGAAGGGATAGAATTTGGAACTCTAAACTTTAAATAAATACATTTAAAAGTTGAGGGAAAAGTACTGCTGTTACTATATTCCCTTAAGTAATCCTTTAAAAAATTAATTTGAACTAATTGATAGTCAATTGACATTTGTGGCAGGAAGCATGCTGGTGGAGACTCAATTACATAAAACAATAAAAAATGGCTCTCTCAAGCCCTCAGGGCTAACCCTAGATCCCCGAGGACATGGAGTTGCAACATTTTGGGGACCTAGCTCCTCAGTGTGAGTAGGAGTTGTGATAGTTACTGCAGAGTCCATGTTGGGTGTAAAATGAAGATAATGCCTCTAGCCACCACCTTTCAGGGCCTTTTAGAAACCAAATGAGTTAATGCATATAACACAATAAAGTGATATATAATAAGTAGCATGGTATCATGCTTTAAAGTTAGCAAAATATTTTAAATACGATGATTGGAGAGGGGGGTCCTCTCAACAACCTTGTGAGATTGGTAATATTATCTGCCTTTTACACATGAGGAAACAGAGTCAGAGGAGTTGAGTGATAGGGAGAGGATTCAAAGCCAAGTCTTCCTGACTCTAAATTCCATATCTTCCCAATATTCCAAATATTCTATGTGAAAGCAAGGGAAAATGACACTCAGACTTCTTGAAATGTGGAATTCACTTAAGGAATACACATACACCCTCACACAGCGCACACACAGACACACACACACATACATATATATAAAATTTGACATAATGGAATATACACACATATATATGCGTGTACATACACATACATATCAGTATATGTATATACACATATGCGTATATACACATACTTACTTTGAAAGAAATATCTTGAAATTAGCTATCTAGGCCTTTCTTCATAGGGAAAATAAACCCAGTAGGGGATATGCTATAACCCAGAAAACAGTTGGGTCAGATTTTAAGGGGAGCTAATTGAGGAGATTGGGCAACAAAGAAATATATTTATTGAAAATCAAGATCCTTCATTTCCCCTGGGAAACTTTGATGGTACCAGTATGTTAGCCATTAGGAGGTCAGTCCCTTTTCTACATACAGTGATGGGTAGATTACACTAACCTAATACAGTCAGTTTGGGTTTTGGTCATTGGTGTTCTGGAAGAGTTTCAGTCTTTTTCATAAATATCAAAATTGCTACTAGAACAGTCACTATGCTTTAAAGGGAGAATCATGCCCTAAGGCACAGAAACATATTATTTTGGACTTGTATCCTTCCTGCTGGTATTTAAGCTTATTTTCACTTGTTCTCTTTCCCCTATGACTGAACTATGCCAGCTACTTTATGAATCTGATTCATTTTGCTTTCTTTTAATTTAATCCAGAAAACATTTATGTGGCTGGAGTTGTGCTAGGTGATGATGACACAGTGCAAAAAAAACCCAAAAACAAAACCAAAAAGCAAATATCCTTGCCCTCAGGGAGCTTACAGTATGTGGGATAATCTGTGATTGAAAACCTAAAAGGATTATATAAATGCTTGCTGCTGTCTAAGAAACTTCGCTAGTACAAATTATTTACCAGTGTATCTCAGAAAGTCGCTCATTAATCCAGAGCCTTAGAGTGTTGCCTGATATAGTAGAGAGGCATGTTGGCCCAGTGGATTCCCAATGGATAGTTCAGCTATCTGACACATGCTGGCTTTGTGTTCATGGCCTAATCATACTTAGTGCACAAGACAATTCTCAAAGACTAGCCATTTTGTTGAGTGCCTTATTGGGGACATGGAGTGAAAAGATCTGTTAGAATAATGGCTTCCAAATTCACTTTCTATGTGACATTGGTTAAAAACCTTTGTTTCTCTGGCCTTTAATTTCTTCATCTGTAAAATGGATATGAGCTGGACACTATCAATATTGTAAAATAGTTCTGAAGGTTAACCAGGATATCTGTTGTATGGCTTTATCCTCTTGACCCTCAGAGGACGGATGGAACAATCATTGGAAGGTTTAAAAGGCTACTTCAGGCCTGAGAAAAAGACATCTTCCTAATAGTTAAAGCAATTTCATAGTGGAACTGACTTCCTCAAAAGGGAGTTGTTCTCTTTCATTGGAGGTCAAGAAAGAGAAACTAGATGCCTGCTTACTAACCAGTCAAATATTTAATCAGCCTTCATTGATTGACTATCTACCTTTGGTAGACCCTAAGAATACAGAGTTAAAAAATCCAATAACACAAAACAGCATTTCCCAAGCTCCATAATCTTATGATCTACCTGGAAAGGCAACACGTACCACACATTTAGATGCACACACATATGTATGTATGAAATACACATGTGACTATGAATGCGTAGTGAAACATTTAAGATTTTGCTATGTTCCAGGCAATTCCCTTAGTGGAATGGATACAAATATATAGAGACAAGACATTGCCTACCATCCAAAAGCTTTCATTCTGAGAGACAATAATGACACAAAGCAGAAGCTAAAAGGGATTGCTGTGGTACATGAACTTGGATTGTCTAGAAATGGCCCAGAAGAGTCCTCCTTCCTATCAAAACATAGGCCATGATGTCAAATCCAAAGTTCCATGTAGGAGGGATGATGAGGAAGATGAGGAGGGTGCCTGTAGTAATATGGACAAAACTAAATGGAAAGTTACTTTAGGAGGAGACTCTAGGTTGGAAGGGGACATGGAGTACAGAGGAGACATTAGGATATCCTCGTGAAGGAGGTAACACTGAACTTGAACACTGATGTTAGCTAGAAATTTTGAGGGGTGAAACTGAATACATTTATAGAGGCAATTTCTGTTTGGGGAATGGGCTGGACTAAAAAGCCACATGAATTACTTCTGACTCTGAGATTCTGTGATTTTGTGATTCAGTTTCCTTTCCAAGAGATGAAGCCTGGTTCCCAGCTACATCTAGCCGCGGTTTAGAGGACATACGGCACAGGGAATGTTGAGGATTTGACCCTTAAGGAACTCAATATTTGTTTTCCTTGCTTCTTTCTTTCTCCTTTTCTTCCATGGCACAATTCACCAGGGACATTTTTGCAAGGAATTCTTGCCATCACCTCCTTCCTGACTCCATCTAATAATTAAAACTGGCATTGATATGTTTTTAAATTTAAAATGCACTTTTCAGTTATCATTCCTTTTGATCTTTGCTGAAATCCTACAACATAAGTTCTAAGCATCACCCCTGTTTTATGTGTGATTAAACTAAGGCTTAGTAAGATCCAATGACTTACCAAAAAGTTCCATAGAAAAGAAAATATCTAAAGAGGGATTTAAAATGCTAACTCTTTAAAAAATCTTAAAAATGAAAAATGCAATGCAACCTAGTCTCTGACCATATTTTAATCTTTTTCGTGAATGACGAAATATTTTTTTAAAAGAAGTAAATATTTATTTTTAAGGGTAATGATAAGAAAGGTAACAGGAAAGCCCATTCATTCTTCGTTTCGTGGATCAAGCTCCAAAGGCTCTCTCTGGCTATTTATGAAAGACTATCATTTCTTTTTCATCTTATGGAACACCCAGCCACTCTTTTAGGATTTAACTCCTAATCTTCAAAAGAAGGGATAAAATAAAAGCATCTCAGAGAGGATTTGGCAGAGAATTGGCCTGACTTTTGGAATTAAAGGGAATACAAACAGGGATCTCATTGAGTCTCATTGGAACTTAAAATTAGGACATTCCCAAAGACCTTTAAAAGCAATTTTTGGAGAAAGCACTCCATGACAATAATCAATGTCTGAGGATAATTTGGGGGGATGGGTCAAAGTCTAAAAGACTGGGAAACTTCAAGGGAGAGTGAAACTTTCAAAGGCAAATTATGGAAAAAGAGCACTGGTCAAGGTGACAATCGTGAAATTGGTGTTCTGGGCCCAGCTCTTTCACTACTTACTCAGTGACCTTGGGCAAGTAACTTTTCTTTCTTTGAGCTTCAGTGTCTTTATTTAAAGAATGAATACATTTGGTCTGGAATAGGGGTTCTTAACATTGAACACACAGATACCTAAGATTTCTAAGCGTAGTTCAGAGGAGGTCAATGAACTGAGATGGGAAAATACATATCTTTTTCCCCTATCTTTTGGTTTTCTTTGCAATCCTATACATATTACTTAATGCATTAAAAAAATTCTCCTTAGAAATTTCATCAGACTTCTCAGGCTACTAGACTTTTTCATGACACAAAAGAAAGGTTAGGGAATTTTTTTTTTTTTTTGCTTTTGGGAGGGCAGTTGGGGTTAAGTGACTTGCCCAAGGTCACACGGCTAGTTTTTTTGTGTTAAGTGTCTGAGGTCGGATTTGAACTCAGGTACTCCTGACTCCAGGGCTGGTGCTCTATTCACTGCACCACCTAGCTGCCCCAAGGTTAGGAAATCTTGATTCATGAGGGAGTTGAGCTTCCTCCTGGAATTCGCATTCTGTTTTCAATCACTTGATAAATGAACTTTTCACCCATGTAGTTGTACCTCCAAAGTTCTTGCAGGTATTGTAACTTAAAGGCCTGAATGAAGGAGATTTCTTTCCAACTTAAAAATATTCATTTACAAATAGAGCTCATTTCACTTTCCAAAAATGGTGGATTTTGTAGTTACTTACATTTCTACTTATCCCCTCCACACCCAAACCTAGATCCAGAGCTAAAAAGAAACTCAAAGGTTATCTAGTTCATCCTAATCCCAGTTTAATGAATAAAGAATCAGAAGGACAGATAGGTTAATTGGTTAGTTGGCAGTATCTGGGATGAGATTTGAATGCAATTTCTCCCTCTCAGTGTAGAGGTCTTTTCACTTCTTTGTCTTTATATCCCTAGCACCTACCATAACGCTCAACAGTTGGATAGGGTAGGAATAAGGCAAGGTGCTGAAACTGTGATTTTATTAGTAAAGGGAACTCCTGGTAGCTGAAACTCTTTCTACCTATACTGGTTGGTACCTTTTCTCCTATTTATAATCCTAGAGAATTGATAAAAAGTACTTAGATGTTGAATGACTTCCCCAAGGTCATATAATGTGTGGGAGGCTGGACTTTAACTGGATTTCTAACCTTTAGATGCCACTGCCTCTATATAATAAGAGCTTATTGAATTCTTGATTGCTGAAATGAATGAGATGAATGAATGTATGGTTTGAAAAATGAATTCCAGTAGCTACCATTATAGCATCCCACCACTTATACTGTGACTGTACACACATTCCTTGCAGAATTTTGGTTCTAGGAAATAATAGCTTTTTATTAGTAGGGTTCACCACTTACTGAAACATGGGAGAAGAATAATAAATTTCAAGCTGATTTTTTTTACCATAGAGATAGCCAATTTTGACACATTTAATTGCATATAATTTTTTGGGGGGGTGGCTGGAGGAATGCTCTTGGTTTGTTAAAAAAACATTACTTTTCAGTTATAATACAGTACCTGACTGTATTTATTAAATGCTAACTAACCAATTGATTTAACTCTTAATAAGTGAAGGGGGCCTTAAACATAATAAATATTTTATGAAAGTTTGGTTGTCTGATATTGTTGTCAAGGAGAAGGAACGTCCATCTAGGCTTCTGTTCTGATGTGCATTTCCTTGACCTGAAATTTTAATTCCCTTCCTCTTGATCTATTAAAACTCTTCTCATCCCTCTAGGCCAAGATCAAACTCCACCCTGCTATGTGACTTACTCCATTTGCCACTTATGAGATCTTTTATTGTTTTTTTATAAGATCTTTTATTGTTCATTACTAATTTATATGTTTTGCATTTATAATTACAGTATAAATTCCTTTAAAGAATGAACTATACTTACATTTATCTAATTCTCCATAGTACTTAACACAATAGTTTTCATTTACTCTTCTCTTGAAATATACCTTTGATTGTTTGAAAATTTACAAGCTTCTATTCTATTTATTTTGAGTGAAGTATACCTTGAAATTTCAATTAAAGAGAGTACCCCAAGATTCAGAGAATGCTCTGCTTAAATGAGAATTAAAGGAAAATTTTATTTACATTATTTCATTTCAAAAATTTACTAAATATCTACTAAGGGGAAGGCATTGTGCTAGGCAGTAGACATAGGGATTTTTTTTTTGCCTTTTTAAATTTTATTTGTAACTTATTGAATAAAACAAGAACTTCCATAACAGCACAATAAAAAGATGATTGCATATGAAACTGCAAATCTTTAATGCACAACTTGCTATTCCTTTCAAATATACAAGAAAATTTTCATTTAAATTTCTTTTTTACTCCCTCCCCTCACAGAGATGGCAGTCATTAGAACCAAGAAAACTCAAATGCGAGTGTGTGTGTGTGTGTATGTATGTATACGTGTGTACATGTGCGTGCATGTGCAAACTTATTCTATAAATGCTTATATTTATCGGTTCTTTCTCTGGATGCAGATACCATTTGTTTTTAAGTAGATTTGTGATTCTATTGATATAACAATATTTTTTTCCTACCAATCCACCTTAGAAAAGTCTTTTCAAGATATGGTTATAGAGAGTTCCCTGTGGTGACTATGAGGGTATATAACATAATAAAGTCAGGTGTATAGCATAATATAGTCAGATGTTCTATTTGAATCTATAGCTTCCTGAATGTGAAACCAGCTATCTATCTATGTAAAACTGCCTCTTGAGCATTGGAACATAGAACGAAAACATAGCAGTCCCTTCCTTCAAAGGATTTCTTCTCTACTGAAGAGAATGCAGCGCATAGACAAACAATCATAAACATGTATATATATAAACACCCACAGCCAGACACACATATGCATGTACACATATGTACATGGACACATGTGTGTTTCTACATGTGCATACATATGTGTGTATTAGAATTTGTTTATACAGACATAAAAGTCAAGACAAAGTTGCTAGGTTTGGGGGGATGTAGAGTATGGAAGTTATTAATATGAGTCATGTAGGAAAGAATCCCCAAGTTAATTCTTAAAGGGAGCTTGAGATTCCAAGGAAGCAGTCATGAGAAGTTGCTGTCTTCATCCTTCTAAAATCTGTTCTAATACATTTTAAGAAAATCCTTAGATTTTTGTCATTGGAGAAATGCAGAAGCATTTCTCCAGGGTCTTGTTAAAGCAATAACATGTTAAATTGGCACATTTTCCTGTCTTACTAAGTAGAAACTAGTGAACATAATTATGCCTCTGTCAGACAACCAGGGAGCTTGTAGGGCTCACAGATATTATTTAGAACATCACTGAACAATTCTAACTGTACAGAAGTGCACATGAAAGTGGAGAAGGTGCAAGGGAGTGACAATAGGAATTGACTTCAGGGTATTGGTGCCCTTCATGAATTCAAGTTCCTTAGGCTTTCTGAATTCTTGTGGAGAAGATTGAGAGTTGTGTACTTGATGAACATTCCTTTGGTACTGAGTGAACTGGTACATATAATTGTTGACTCATAGTTCTATTAAAAATTGGAAAACAAGAGAGGACAATATTAGAGAAAGTTAAACTTATCCACCAAAATAAAAATAGAGAGAGAGAGAGAGACAGGGAGACAGAGAGAGAGAGAGAGAGAGAGAGAGAGAGAGAGAGAGAGAGAGAGAGAGAGAGAGAGAGAGAAACAGAGAGAGAGAGAGAAACAGAGAATGAGAGCTGCATATCATAGGTCAGAAAACTTGACTTCAATTTTGGGGAAATTAAAAAAGATAATTAATGAGATGATTGGGGAGACTTATAAATATGAGTCGTGATTGTAAGTATCAAACTTTGTTTTAGAAATAAAGGGTCATCCTAGTTTCACTTTACTCCTATTAGACAATGTTATTCAACTAGTAAATGAGGAGACTGCTGTGGATTACCATTTACCTAGATTTTTAGCAAAGTTTGTAATATAGTATCTCATATTATTCTTGTTGAGAGTATGGAGCTAGATGGAAACACTGATACTGTAATTAGATGGATTCTGCACTGGTTCGATGGCCAGATTAAAAAAAGTGGTTGTTAACAGTCCATCACCAAAATGTCAGGAGATCTGTAATGAGACATACCAGGACTTGTTTATTCATCAGCTATTTAACATTTCTTTCAATGTCTTGAACAAGCACAGATATTCCATGCTCATCAGATTTACAGATGTTAAAAGCTTTGGAGGATAGTGAATATATTGTATGGCAGTTGCAGGATCTGGAAGACTAGAGTACCAAGTTGAAACTAATTTGATGAAATTCAATAGAGATAAATTTAAGTCTTATGCTCAAGCACAAAAAATAACAACTTCAAAAGATGGGACTATCTTAGTTTAGACAGACTTTGTCTAGAAAATATCTAGAGTTTTGTAGTAGATGACAAGGACAATATAAGTCAACAATATAAAAAGGCAGCAAAAATCAATCAAAACAAGGCAATAAATATGCCAACAAAAAGACAACAAAAATTCTACTCTCCTTAAGAAGCTCCCAAAGAAATAATAAGAACACAAAACCTAATGGCATCTTGGGCAGCAGTAAGTAAGGTATAGCTTCAAGTAATAAAGGAATGCTCATCTCTTGATCTCTTTCTTCACCTCTAATTTGGAGCATTGTATTCATTTCTGATTCCACAGTTCAAGAGGGATACTGATTAATCAGAGAATATCCAGAATAAGGAAACCAGGATGGTGAAAGACATTGAATCTATAATATATTAAGATTGGTTTATGGGAACTGAAAAATTTTGCTTGGGGAGGGGAGCACTCAGGTGACAGGATAGCTAATTTCATGTGTTTGAAGGGCTATCCTGGGGAAGAGGGATTGTTCTAATTTTTCTGACAAAGACAGAATCAGAAGCAATGAGGGAAAGTTGCAAAAGGAGGCACATTTAGGATTTATGTCAGGAAAATCTTCCTAAAAATAGAATGAAATAGTAGTCTCACTCTCCTTCTAAGGCTAAGTGTTGGATGTTCATTCTACAACAAGGATTTCTTTTCAGGTACGGGTAGGACCGGATGGACACCAAAATTCCTTCTAACTCTAACGTCTAATGATTCAGTGCCGTCCTCTGAAATCACTTTTTTTCCTCTGAGAATAAAAAACCAAATTCTCAGATCAGCTTGTTATCATGTAATTTGCCATTTTCTCTAAAATGGTACACGAGGGTTTCATTGAGAATTTTCGCTAAATTAATCTCTCAGGCACCATCCAAGAGTAAAGTTTTATGGTTACTCAGTAGGCTAACCTCTTGTTGGACCATTATCATAGCTCTAATATTATGAGGGTTTAACAAGATAATGTATATGAAGCACTTTATAGATAATTGTCACATTATGTTATTAAAGCACAAGGAATTCATCAACAAGCCTTGATTTTAAAAAGAAGACAATAAGTACATACACAGAAGAGAATGACTATTTAATTTTTTAAAAGAAATAAACATTTAATATAATAAAACTTAAGAAGATAGATGCTTTTTGATTAAGAAGTTAGAAAAGACATGACAAGGGTAGATTAATAGAAAAAATGGCATATTCTGTTAAAATTATTGTCACAAGGTCAAGAGTTCAGAAGAAACAGGACAATCCTGAGGAAAACTAAGGAAAAAAATAAGGCTATTTACTTTTAACTATTTTCAAGTAAAGGTGAATAAAAGAATCAGACTTCCTTGTGTTGTATAAGGGGGGGGGGGAAAAGAGAGAGAGAGAGACAGAGACAGAGAGACAGAGAGAGACAGAGACAGAGAGAGACAGAGAGAGACAGACACAGAGAGACAGAGACAGACACAGAGAGACAGAGACAGAGACAGAGAGAGACAGAGAGAGGAGAGAGCAGAGATTCTTAGAATGTTTTTTGTTTGTTTTGGTTTTGATTGTTGGGATTAGAAAGGAGAATAAATATGACTAAGAGAGAGTTGTCCCACAAAGTAATTAGTGAGACAGTAAGAGAGCATCCACATGACCCTGCTGAGTTAAATGCTGATAAACTATATCCTTGTGCACCAAAACAAAAATGGCAGATGTATACTGTCCCTCTGTCAATGATTTTTCAAAGGGCTACAAGAATATAAATAGTATCATGTAATTGGAGGAAAAAATGTCCTCTGGTTAAAAAGAAATGGAACACAATTGAGTCAATAATGTGGAGGCTCATCAATGAGCTTCATGTCAATTTCCAGAAAAATTCTTAAATGCATCATTAAAAGGCTGTGTAGTGAATATCTTAAAGGCAAATGATGAGCACTGATTATGACGGAGCTTTGTCAAGAATTTCATGGTAGTATGCACTAATTTTATTTTTAATTGCTTTTAAACTCATAAATAGGAAAACACTTTCTCATGTTTTTCTTCAAAAAAAGCAAAGCAAAACACATTGCTCTTCCCAGTGATACAAGGATATAAGACAACTCTAAAAGACTCATGATAGAAAATGCTCTCCACATCCAGAGAAGAACTATGGGGTCTGAATGCAGACCAAAACATATTATTTGCTCTCCTTTTTCTTTGTTGTCTTGTTTTGTTTACTTTTTCCTCATGGTTCCTCCCATTGCTTGTAATTCTTCTTTATATCATAACTAATGTGAAAATCTGTTTAATATCAATTTATAAGTAGAGTCTATATTAGATTGTATGCCTTCTTGGAAAGGGGGAGGGGAGGGATGGGGAGAAAATTTAAAACTTAAAATCTTATTGAAGTGAAAGTTGAAAACTAAAAATAAATAATTGTATTAAGAATTTTAAAAAAACACAAAACCTCTTAATTTTTAAAGTTAAAAAAATTCGCTTTTTCTGTGTCTCTTCTATCTCTCCCAATATGAAAAGAAGTAAAGGAGAAAATAGGAGAGGAGAAGTAAAGGAGAAAATAGGAGAGGAGAGGAATGGAATGGAGAGGAGAGGAGAGGAGAGGAGAGGAGAGGAGAGGAGAGGAGAGGAGAGGAGAGGAGAGGAGAGGAGAGGAGAGGAGAGGAGAGGATAAGAGAGGAAAGCAATCCCTTGAAAGAAACATGGACTCTCAAGGAAAAGAAATTCCTGCATTCTCTATGTCCAAAACTGCATGTCTCATTCAGCATCTTTTGGACAAGATAAAGAGATGTGGGCTTGGCAACAGTACAACTGTGGGTAGATCAGAACTGATTGAATTGAGAGACTCAGTTCATGTTTCAATGTCAACTTCAAATTCAGTTTCCAGTGCATTGTCAAGGGTATCTGTGTTTGGCTCTGTCTTGTTTAAAGATTTTATTTTATTTTTGAAATCAATGCTTTGGGTAAATATATGCATGACATTCTCATCAAATTTTCAGGTACTACCAAAGTGTGGAGAATTGCTAATGCTTTATATGAAAGAGCAAATATCCAAATGGATCTTGACAAAGAATATTGGACTGAATTAAAAAATATATATATGAAATTTAATTAGTGCAAATATAACTCCAATACTCGAGTAGAAAAAATCAATTTCACAAGTAAAACCAAAATCGTATTTCTGGCCTAGTTGCTAATTTCTTAGCTAATAAAATTAATCAAAATCTGCCAGGAAAATATCATTCTTTGACTCATTATACCTTCACCCAGAGTCCATGCTTGGAAAATTCCAAATATCGCTCATGTCTAGGTTGTCATAGATGTGTGTGGGGGGCGGGGAGGTTTAAGGAAAAGGAAAGTAAGCAATCAAAGTAACAATGCAAGCATTAGATTCAATATAATCATTTTTTTTCTTTTTGGAGGGCCGACTGCAGGGCAATAGGGGTTAAGTGACTTGCCCAAGGTCACATGGCTAGTAAGTGTTAAGTGTCTAGGGCCAGATTTGAACTGAGGTCCTTCTGACTCCAGGGCCAGTGCTCTATTCACTGTGCCACCTAGCCGCCCCCATTCAATGTAATCTTTACTCCACCCCACAGTTGATACCAAAAAAAGGAAAAAGAAAAAGTAAAAGAAAAAAAGCAGAAAATGCATTCACCAGTCACAATAGCTCAGAAAGAATAGATGCTTTTCTCCATGGAGATAGCTGGATGGCACAGTGGGTAGAGTGGTAGACCTGGAGTCAGGGAGATTTGTGTGCAAAATTGGCCTTACCTTACACTTATTAGCTTACTAAACACTTGACACTTGACCTGTTTTCTTCAGCTTCCTCAGTTGTTAAATAGCGATTACCTCCCAGAGTTATTTTGTGGTTAAAATGATATTATTTGGGGGGCAGCTAGGTGGCGCAGTGAATAGAGCACCGGCCCTGGAGTCAGGAGTACCTGAGTTCAAATCCGGCCTCAGACACTTAACACAAAAAACTAGCCATGTGACCTTGGGCAAGTCACTTAACCCCAACTGCCCTACAAAAAAAAAAGAGAAAAAAAATGATATTATTTGTAAAGTGCTTACTACAATACCTAATATATAGTAGGCACTTAATGAGTGCATGCTTCCTTCCTCCTTCTTTCATTATCCAATATCACACATTTTCCTCAGAGATGCATGTTATCTTAATCTCAAAGATCTACCCTTTTAGTTTGGACCCTTCTCAGGGGAAAAAATCAATCTGGGGCTGCCTGTTGTATTACCTATGACAACCCAGTGACTCCCAATTTTATTAGAATCTGTTTATTCCTTTGATCTATAATGCTATTCTGTGGTTAAAAATGTCCTCAGAAAGGAAAGATTGGTGGGGTTGATGGAGAGGCAATCCTCTAACCTTTCAGTGAGATTTATTTTTTTTAATGTGCTATTTATTAAACTAGATTCAGTGTAGTATCCTGTGGTACCCCTAACCCCCACTTTAAAAACAAAATCCCTTAAAGTTGCTAGTTAGCATCCTTCAGCTCCTCATATTCTGGAAAGTTCAATTGGATCCATACCATCCATATTAGTCATGATATTAGTGGAGAAAAAATTCCATGTAATCTACTCCCTCAATATTATCACTTCCACCATTTTTTGCTTTTGCAGCTACAGGGGGCTATGTCAATAATCTGATTCTCCTCAAGAAATTGACCTCTATAACTTTAAGAGCAAGAAATGACTGAAGTGATAATGTGAGAGAATCAATTCTTCTCTAATAAAAGCATTTGGAGCAGCTAGGTGGTGAAGTGAATAAAGCACTAGCTCTGGAGTCAGGAAGACTTGAGTTCAAATCTGACCTCAGACACTTGACACTAGTTGTGTGACCTTGGTCAACTCACTTAACCCCAATTGCCTTGCCTTACCCTTTCAAAAAATAATAGAAAGGATACTTGAATTTTCTAGCTTGGGATTGATGAAAAGATAACTACACTGAGCTTACCACCCCCTAGCAAATCCTCCTTTCTAATTATAAGACTAGATTGAGGGATATTGATTCACAGAAAATTCACCTTCTCCTATGTAGGAGGCTGATGTTTAAAAACTCTTATTCTACTCCAGGGTGCTTTGTTATTGTTATTCAGCCATTTTTTAGTCATTTCTGACTGTTTGTGACCTGATTTGGGATTTTCTTGGCAAAGTTTACTAGAGTGGTTTGCCATTTCCTCCTTCAGGTCATTTATGGGTGGGGAAACTGAGACAAACAGGGTTAAGTGACTTGCCTAGGGTCACACAGCTTCACCATGCCTAAAGCCAGATTTTAACTCACAAGGCTGAGTATGTCTGATTCCAGGCTTGGAGCTCCATCCAATGCACCACCTAGATGCACCCTCCAGTGAGCTGGGAAGCTGCCATGTCTCAAAATACAAGGATCCTCTCCTCATCACTGCTATAGAATCAAGAGTATGAATACCTCTCTTATCTCCTGCCTCTTTTCTAGACTGGGGGTAGATGTTATCAAAACTCTAGCACTAACCCAATTGACACTACTATCTCTTTGATCAAAATTCTTCTCAGTCTTAAAGTAGTGGATTTTGCCACTTGAGTTCTCCTAAGTTTGCTCCAGGACCTCTCATCTTGGGTCATGGGAGTGATAACACAAAGAACTCTATGCATCTCCCTTGTACACAGTGGAAGGAGGACTGGCTATGCACTCAGAGGACTTGGCTTTAGATCCTCTTTGTCTCTGATGTCCACTTCCTACGTAACTTTGTAGTCAAAACTAGTCCATAGAAAAATTGGTTTGAAAACTTGTGATGTTTACCTTACATAGCGGGAATAGTTTCCATAGTTTCCATAATGGAAACCTCTGTTGAGGAAACTTCCTTAACTGATATACATTGCTGTTGGAGTGGTTAGTATGACTCGGTAGGGTCCCTTCCATTTAACATCTAACTGTTCTCCCTTTTGGGTTTTCCATGACTTTAAGTAGACCCAGTCTCCAGGTTGTACTGCAGCAGGACACTCCTTTTCATTGCCAAGAGGTTTGGGGAGATACTTATTGGCATATTCAGTCAGAGCATTCCTGACAGCTCCTAACGGAGTTGAAAATTGGGCAATCAAATGCTGTTCTGGGTCCACCAGGATGTCAGAGGTTAAGAAGGGCCTTCCATACATGAGTTCGTAAGGGCTAAGCTTGATATTTTCTCGAGGTGTGATTCGGACTCTGAGTAGCCCAATGAGAAGATTCTTAACCCAATCTTCTCGAGTTTCTATGCATAGCTTAGTAAGGACCTGCTTAAGGGTATGATTCATTTTCTCTATTTTACCAGAGGATTTTGGATTCCAGGCTGAGTGGGGATGGTAAGTGATTTTAAGTGTCTTTGCCACTGCCTGAGTTATCTGAGAAATAAAAGACACTTCCACTGACTTTCCTCTGGGATAAGAAGTTGTCCTGAGGGTGTTTGAAACCACCCAGAGGGTGAAAGAGAGTATCCCATTTCCTTAGTAAGGGCCTGTTCCAGAGGGCTATATGAGGGTGTGAAGGAATCAGGGAGCTGTGGTAGTAAAGAAGCCAGTATAGCCAAGTGGCAGGCAGCATTCTTTGAAGCAGTGTCTGCCAGGGGAAAGAAAAAGTAAAGTTTATTGAAAGTTCAAGTTTGCCATATGGGGTGCTAGGGCATTCTGTGCCGCTCTCACAGAGCAAGTCTCTGCTAGTCCATTTCAAGGCACTCTCACAGAGCAAGTCTGTGCTAAGCTATCCCATGGCACTCTCACACCACATGGAGAGAAGATGGGGTTCTATATACAGAAAGGTTGTGGGAGGAATCTAGGGGTGGTCCAGAGGAGGAGATTGGGAGGGTCTTCAGGAGTCAAGATGAGGTCAGACTCCACAACTTAAGGCCCATGAGCTCAGGCAAATACCTTCCTTGGGAGGATTTACTTTCCCAGAGCCTGTACCTCAAAGATTCAAGGAGCTCAAGAGGGGATCCAAGAGCCTACACCTCATCATTCCCCTCTCAAACAAATGGGACCCAAATTCCTTTGGGGTAAAGGGTGAAGGTCTCAGCTTCTGAAAGTGATTCCTGCTGGCAAAGGGGCATAGAGCTGTCCTTGCCTCTCTGGGTCCTGTTCAAGGGGTTCAGCCTTCATATCTCTGGAACATGCCTGATGCCAGGTGCAGTGGGCTTCAGAACTCAGGGCTTAAACCCTGGAGAAGGCAAACCTGGCAAAGAGGTTAAACAAACAAAGACCAAAACAGGCACAAGAAAATTATAGCAAAAGAATCATTTCCCTGGTAGGAATTAAAGATGGCTATGGCAAGGCCAAAAGGCTGCCAGATATCCCTTTTCTTTCCACATTGCTCCATGGATATTTAGCACATGGCAAGCAATGTGCTAAAAACAGGCTACAGCTCCCAAAGCAGAAACCCTAAAAATGAAGTGGTATCCAAAGAGGGTTAGGACTGTCTGAGACCCCAAAATACCAACATGCTGGGTCCTGCTGAAAGAATTCCACTCAAATCTACTCAGCCAAAGAAAAAGTAAAGTTTATTGAAAGATATAGGGTAGACTCTCACAGAGTAAGTCTCTGCTAAGCTATTCTATGGTGCTCTCACACAGATGGAGGTAAGATGGGGTTTTGTATAGAGAAAGGTTGTGGGTGGTCCAGAGGAGGAGATTGGGGAGTGTCTTCAGGAGGAGTCAAATGAGGTCAGACTCCAGTAATGAGTTTGGAGAGGGACTTCAGGTGGAGTTAATGAGGTCAATGCAAGAGTGGATTGATATTTTGATAGGCTCAAGGGTGGGAAGCAGATGAACAATGGAGTTCCAGGTAGTAACAGAGGTTTGGGCTCAATAAAATGCTTATGGCCTCTGCAAATGCCTCCTGAACATTCAATCAGACTTCAAGAGGTTTCCCAGAGTATGTACCTCAAAGATTCAAGGAGAACTCAAAAGGCTGGGGGGAATCCCAGAGACTACACCTAATCACCTTGAGTTTCAATTTTTCTCCCCTCCCTCCCCCCCTCCCCCCCACATGGCAGCATGCAATCAAGTATAACATCCACAAATACTTTCACATTGTACAATAGTCTTGTTGTATAGAAGAGTTGTAACCAATGGAGTGAACCATGGGGAAAAAAATAAAGAAAACCAATCATGAAAAAGAATGATAGCATGTATTGCTTCAGTCTCCATTTATACTCGGGTCTTTCTAGATCCTTCTCTGAATGTAGATATCTCCTTCCACCCTGAGACTTGTAGAGTTGTCTTATGCCTGTGCGTTGCTGAGAAGAGTCCACTTCAACAAAGTTGGTAGTCACACATATGATGTGTCTGTGTGTACAAATTTTTTCTGGTTCTGCTCTTCTCACTTAGCGTTAGTTTGTATATGCCTTTCCAGGTGAATATGAAGACTATCTCCTCCCCATTTCTTATACCACAATAGCATTCCATCACATTCATATACCACAACTTGTTTAGCCATTCCCCAATTGATATTTAGAGAGAAGCCTCAAACAGAGAAAAGGCCTAAGCAGAGGAGGCTTAGAAGAATTAGAATTGCTGGGGACCAGAGTTGGTGAGAGAGGACTTCTGAGGTCCATTTGGAGCTGCCCAGGACTTTTTAGAACTGCCACCCAGAGCTGCAAGGACTGAGGGAGCATGGCTGTGATGCTGGCATTTTGTCTGTCTGTTTTGATATTGTTTTGCCACATTTGTCTGCTGATGAAAGACAATGCTGTTG
Organism: Pseudocheirus occidentalis; assembly: GCA_028646575.1. Lineage (NCBI taxonomy): Eukaryota > Metazoa > Chordata > Mammalia > Diprotodontia > Pseudocheiridae > Pseudocheirus > Pseudocheirus occidentalis. The sequence continues at coordinate 298,054,623 of CM053595.1, forward strand.
TTGCAGAGCTCTTGGAAACTTGCTGTGGGTTCAGAAGCCCTGAAGAAGAATTTTCTTGTTGTATGTGTACAAAAATCCTGGAAGAGGGTCTTGCTGATGTTTTCAAGGTTTCTGGGGCTGTTCTGGAGGCAGAGAGTGGATTGATGAGGATGCTGGCAAATGTACATTGTGGCTTTGTTCAGCTTTGTCTCCCCAGGAATAGAGATTGCTGAGAACTTGTTTCCTGTCAAGATAAAGATAAGACCTCTCCTTGGGTATTAAATGCTGTGATGATATCTTAACCTTGCTGTAGCTTAAGGGTCAATGGCTTTTTCAGCTCTCCACTACCCCTTTTGATAATAAAAGTACTTGGCATTAAAGGATGTCATCCCAGGGTGGGAAACTTTTGACTTTTTGTGCTCTGTGATGGACCAAATGAATATACTTTGTTTATGATTGGAAACTAATCTCCATTTGAGAAGAGAGACTTTGTTAACTGACTAAATGAAGGCACTGCCCAGGGGTGGGCTACTTTGACTAATGTACTGTCTAGTGGTGTGACACTTGGACCTTGGTATTTGCAAGTGAATTGAGAATTTACTAAATTATTGAGTTATGCTATATTTTGATTTTCTGTGAATGTTTTACCTTAATTTGTTACTGAATAAATGGAGTTTTCTATACTCATAATCTGAACCTGGAAGTTGTTTTTACTTGTCATTATAAATATATATACATATATACACCCAAACAAAATATATGACTATATGTAATATATACACATATGTAAATACTCTCACAATATATGTGTAGTTGTGTATATGGCTGCCTGAGACTCCAAAATACCAACATGCCGGGTCCTGCTGAAAGAATTCCACTCAAGTCTTCTCAGCCAAGGACAAAAAGTAATGTTTATTTAAAGTTCAAGTTCGTCACAGGGGGTGCTATGCCATTTCACGGGACTCTCACAGAGCAAGTCTGTGTGCTAGGGCATTCTATGGTGCTCTCACAGAGCAAGTCTGTACTAAGCTATCCCATGGTACTCTCACACCATGTGGAGGGAAGATAGGATTCTATATACAGAAAGGTTGTGGGAGGAATCTAGAGGTGGTCCAGAGCAGGAGATTGGGGAGGGTCTTTAGGAGGAGTCAGATGAGGTCAGACTCCAGTAATGAGTGATTAAGGGTGGGAAGTTGCTGGACACTACCTAGAGACCATAGACAGTAGGGGACCAGGCCAGTTCAAGGGTGGGAAACTATTGGAACAAAGGGGGCTAAAGACTTGTGCAGAGCCACAACTTAAGGCTCATAACCTCAGGAAAATGTCTTCCCTGGGAAGGTTCACTTTCCTAGAGCCTGTACCTCAAAGAATCAAGGACGGCTCCAAAAGTGGTGTGTGCAATGGTAATCAATTTGTTGGATACTGAGGGCTAAGTATGGAAGGTGGGAGCTCTGGAAGGTGTGAGCCTTGTCTGGAAGGTGTGAATTCCCCTGTTGACTTGGAAGAATACTATTGGCTGAGACACACCCCTGTTGACTTGGGAGAAGGCCAGTGTTTATAAGCAGGAGAATTTTGGAAAGACAGACAGATTTTGGATTTGGTTCCTCAGTGAAGCTGAATGAAGATATGAACAGGATGGGTGGCCTGGCTGATCCTTGAGTTCCAGGCAAGAGAGTCCTGAAGGGTTTGAGCTGTGATGAATCCGGTGAACTTCAGTGTGTGCCGGGGATTGCCTTGAGGACTGGACAAGAACCTGTAAGCTTTCAGCTCCTGAATCTAGGTAATTGTCTGGCAGATTCAGGAGGGAGCTGGGACCAGGGAAGGGGATCCAGGGAATCAGAGAGACCACGCAGAGTCAAAGAAAAGGCCTCCCCTTGGAGTAAACTGAGGTTTGTTGGAAATCAAGGGGTGGAAGGATTGTGTGGTTGTCTAAGAACTTTATTTGGAAACTAAAGTTAATGGTTACCCCAAGAATGG
>CM053595.1:298057078-298094378 GCA_028646575.1 Pseudocheirus occidentalis
CTCCCTCTTCGGGAAACTAGGTCATTCCTTTTGTTAACTGATTGATTGAATCCTTCTTAGGGAAGCTAGGTCATTCGTTTTGTTAATTGATTGATTGAGTTTTAAAATGTGAAGTGGTTTCTCCCTTAGGGAAACCAGCTGATTCTTCTCTTGTTCTTTGTTCCTTTCTGTAATAAGATGTAATATTGAGACTTTCCTTGTTCTGAAGATTGTATATAATATTGTGAACTGTTGAAACTGTGAACATTGTACTGAATCTGATTTTGTAATGGAATAAACAGAGTGTTCACTAATACTGTGTAATCCGAATCTTAAAAGCTCTTCACAGTAGCATTCTCTCAGGAATCTACTGCTGATTGGCTTTACAGGGTGTGTTGTCCCAGAGCCTACACCTCATCACGTATACACATAAAACCACATATGTGTATGTATATATGTGTGTATATATATGTCTCTGTGTGTAAAATTTTCACTTTCCTAATCTTTTTAATACTTATAACAGTCCTATAAAGTAGCCCATAAAAACAATATTTCCATTTTAGAGATGACACTCAGTGAACTGACACTCAGCAAACTAAAATTACTTGACCCAGATCTTTCTTAAAATATATTTTTGAGGTAATCTGAGTTAAGTGACTTGCCCAAGGTCACACAGCTAGTAAGTATCTGAGGTCAGACTCGAACTCAGGTCCTCTTGACTCCAGGGCTGGTTCTCTATCCATTGCATCAATCAGATGCCACAGACAAAGTCTTATAATTGGAAAGATTGAAAGCCAGATCTTCTGAATACCTCCCCCCAATGATGAGGTGTAGGCTCTGGGACCCCTGCCTTGAGCTCTCCTTGAATCTTTGAGGTACAGGTTCTGGGAAAGTAAATCTCCCCAGGGAAGGCATTTTCCTGAGGTCATGGACCTTAAATTGTGGCTCTGCCCAAGTCTTTAGCCCTCCTTTGTTGCAGTAGCTTCCCATCCTTAAAATTCATGTTCCCACCCTTGAACTGGCCTGGCTCCCCATTGTCTATGGTCTCCAGGTAGACTTCAGCAACTTCCCACCCTTAATCACTCATTACAGGAGTCTGACCTCATCTTGACTCCAGAAGACCCTCCTTACTAATGTCTGACCTCATTGGCTCCTCTTGAGGACCCTCCCTAAACTCCCTACTGGAGTCTAACCTCATCTGACTCCTCCTGAAGACCTTCCCCAAGCTCCTCCTCTAGACCACCCCTATATTCTTCCCATAGCCTTTCTGTATATAGAACCCCATCTCCCTTCCATGTGGTGTGAGAGCATCATATAATAACTTAGCATAGACTTACTGTGTGAGAGCTCCATACGGCTCCTTAAGAGTGTACTCCATATGGCAAATTTGAACTTTCAATAAACTTTACTTTCCTTTTGCTGAGAAGACTTGAGTCTAATTCTTCAGCCAGACTTGGTATGTTGGTATTTTGGGGTCTCAGGCAACCCTAACCCTTTATGGGTACCATCTTCACCACGACCACCAGTGATCTTTCCACTATACTGCAAAGACTGATGTTGGGCCATATTTCTGACTTCTCCACTTCCTCCCTAAGGTTTCCCCCATCATCCAATTTTATCATCATCTAAAAAAATCAATTATGATGCTGCCTCCCAGCTCTTCCAAATCATTAATAAGAATGTCAGATAAAATTGCTCCTCCCTGTATTTTTTCAGGCACCCCACCAACCACCACCTTCCTACTCTGCGGGTTGTTTTTTTAATCATTATTCTTCATTTCTCTCCATTCAGTCAGTATTATAAAACCCTGCTGTTTATTGTTCACAGAGGTTGGGTTATTGGAAAAGTCCCTTTGAAGATATTGGCTTATTTGTATGGCCTTTGAGCTATTTTGCCTTTTGGAAAGGGTGGGAGGATTGTGGTGATTTAATTTTTTGTAAAGGTGCTAGATTTTCTTTTCAATTTGATCCTATGAAAGAGCACAGAACCTACAAAACATTGGATGGAGTTAGATATGTTAAAAATAGAATCATAATAATAGAAATGAAAGATATAAGATATAGCAGATGGACTCAATTCTAGAAGTAACCATAGAACAGAGAATGCTATCACAGATGGAAATAGATCTTAGAAGAGAGAACACAGAATTTCAGTTGAAGAAGGGACCTCAGAATATGGAAAAGAGAATACTAGAATAAGAAAGGAGCTCAATGTATAGAATACCGAATATCAGTTATAGAATTCTCTCAGTGTTGGAAGGTATTTTAGAACACAGGACACAGAAGACAGTACAAGAAGGAACCCCAGGACATAGAACACAGAAAGTGCTCAGAAGGGAGTTTAATACATAAAATATTGGATATCAGTGCTCATAAGAGATTCTACAACATGGGACACCCTCTGGGTTTTAAGGGACCTTACCACATAGATTCCACAGTATTCAAGGTAGAAAGCAAACTTAGGAAATAATCCATACTCTTTACTTTGCAGATGATACAAGTAAAGCATGGAGGGGGAATGTACTTATTCATGGTCACTTACAAAGTAGACTAGCCAGGACTGAGACCCAAGTTTAATCCTGGGCTGTAGTCCTCAGATGTTACATCTACTGTAAGGCCTATATGTTTATAAAGTGATATATGATATTTTCCCTCCCAAATACCACCCCCTTTTCAAATAAACAAAGAATGCAATACCTAATGAAACATTGGACTGAACTGGGAGAGTCAAAGCTTCAACAAACAAAACTGTGGTCCTTTCATCATATCCTCTCATCAGAATACATTTGAAATCCTGTATTCAGGGCTGGACACCCCACTTAATAAGCTAGAAAATGATCAATCAGAATGGTGAAGGACTTGATGTATATTCCATATGATAATTAATTGAAGGAAATGGGTGTGCTTACTTGGGTGTGAAAAGACAAATGAATGAGATAACTAACTTTAAGTATGCAAAAGTCTATAATTTGAGACAAAAGGTGGGGATTCAACTTGTAACATTTTGGCCCACAGGGAATAATTTATTGAAACTTGAAGACTGAGATTTCAGTAATGTAAATTAAGATTTCATATTAGAGAAAATATTTTAACAATTAGACATATTCAAAAGTGTTCTGGGTTGCCTCAGGAGGTAGGATCTCCCCTATGTTTTCATTTTTGAGTTGTTAAAATTATGTTTGACTTTCCGTGACTCCATTTGGGGTTTCTTTTGCAAAGATACTAGAATAGTTTGCCATTTCCATCTCAAACTCATTTTTATGAATGAGGAAACTGAGGTAAACAGAATTAAGTGACTTGCCTAGCAATCTAGTAAGTGTCTGAATTTGAATTTGAACTCAGGAATCTGAGTCTTTCTGACTCCCAAGCGAGCCCTCCCAGACCAGCCCAAACTATGTGCCCATAAACTCAAAACAAAACAAAGACTCATGGGAACATAAGTGATCTCAGCACTCCAAAAGCTTTTCTTTTTACTGAAGGTACACAAAATGTGCATAGATAGGTAAAACCAGGGTAATGGGGAAAAAGGGGAAAGATCATTATTTGTTATTCATTTATTGCCATGAATTTTAAGAAGTTCCTATAGGAGGCGCTATCTAAGCTGAATCTTGAAGGAAATCAACACTGTTGAAGGTAAAAGTGAAGAGGGATGGCATATGCAGAGATGAGATAGGGCAAGTCAACTATGTATTAGGGATTGTTATGAAGATGGAATGGAAGGCAAAGCACCATGGAATCAATCTGGAAAGGTAGGTAGGGAACAGAGTGTAAAGGGATTTCAATGCTAGGTCATGAGTTTTAACTATGGCATAGCCACATAAAAGTGGACTGGGTTCTGTAAACAGGGAGCTATGTCAGAGGCTTTGGCACAGGGGATATGTGGCAAGAATTTAGGCCGTGATCCCTGTATTCATGGAGTCAGTCATGTATCTGGGCCAAAACATGGCCAGCAGCTAATCTGACACTTTATAATCCTTAAAAGTAAGATCTACTCTGCCACTTGTCCAGGTATCTCTAGCTCTTAGAACAATGCTCAGGCCAGAAAATACAGTTAATACATTTTATTTATTTCTGGATTGCTTGTTTTTGTCCCATTGATTTGTTGCTCATTCTTTGATTATTTAATCTAATATTTCATCCTGTTGTTATCTAATCCTTTAGGATTAGACCTAGAATCAGATGTAGTTGGCCAATATGTGACCTTAACTGGGAAGGCAAATAGGAAAGGAACGCTACAGAATCCAGCTGGTCATTCCAAGTTTTCTAGTCCATTCTCCTATGATTAAAATGAATGAAATCTGAAATGGAACAAGATCACATTTTTCTTTTGCAAATTCTTTCAGAGAGAATATCAATAAGATTTCAACATACGATGAGAAATTAAATTCAGTTAGAACCAAAATATATGATTTAAGATTATTATACAGCACACTGTGCAGGCTGATGTCAAATAATGAAAACTACATTAAGGGAAAGATTTCTGTGTGGGTGCAGACATATTTGCAAGAAGTCCATCATTTTCTGTGCATGTTGAAATCAAGGAAATTAGATCTTGGAAAGCAATTATTTTGCATTTGGAGTATAATGCATCATTTTGTTTCTTGTGAAAGGAAAGGCCTTTATAGCCTTACACTTCATTCACATACAGACTCTATCTTCAAAACATTTTTAAAAAAGTAATATACTGTGTATCTGATAAGTGAGGCCTCAGGAAGAGCGAAAATAGACCTTAAAAACCAAATCAGTTAACAGTATAACTTTGAGTACCCAATATCATCATAAATGAAATGGGATGAGTTTAGAGGCATGTGCTACCTGGGATGCTGTGTGGATCATACACACCCACACCCACTAACACACGCAAATACATTCACACACAAATATATACCTACATATATACATATACACACATATGTACCAATCGAGGGTTAATCATAATCATATAATTTTGATCTACAGAGAAACTGTAGACATTGGGTCTGACCCCTTTATTTTTCAGTGACCCAAGTCCTAGAGATAAAGAATAACACCATCACTTCAATGTTAGAAGAACCAGAACTCAGTCAGATTCGTGGATCATTGTTCATTCCATTATATTTCACTTTTCAAAGAAGATAATATGAAAAAGACAGCAACTGAGTAGCACAAAGAAACTGGACACATCTACAATATGACTTTTTGATGTCGTGAAATCCCAGCAGCCTTTGATGCAATGAAGGCTTGGGTTGAAGTTTGTCCTTTGACACACATGCTCTTGATGTGACTCTGGGCAACCCACTTTACCTTTCAGTATTCCAGCTTACTAGAAGTTGCAGAAGATGTGTGAATCTGCAATGGTAGAAGGATTTCCTCAGTCAGGAATTCCCTATTCCATTGGAATCATAAGTCCAAACCCTTCCCTATCCCTATTTATCCCCATCTTTATGCTTATATCTAACCCTTTGTCACTCAGTTAATACCTGTTTATTAAAAAATTATCTGTTTATTGCAAACTAAGAGGGAAAGTAATGGGGTCTGGAATGCTTTTGTCTGTAACCTCAGTTTGTAAAACCTCACTTGTGTTCGGGTACCTATGTAAGTAACATCAGTCTGTAACAAGCCTATGTAATTAAGTTGTAAAAGTCACATTTTTCCCCAGCTGTAAAGGCATTACTGCCTCTTCCGTTCCCCCATCCTAAAAGTCTTTTTCCCTGAGCTAGCAATCTACCTAGAAACAATAGCCATTCCTATGAATACATCACCCAAGATTTAATAAACAAACTCTTTAGTCTAGAGAAATGCATAGCCCCTTTGTACTAAGTGTCCAGCTGCACCCAAAAGCCTTGAGCAACATTATCAGGGAGATAACTCCATCTCAATATGGTACCTCCTGAATCCCTAATCAGTCTAGTTCCCAGACTTAGAAACAATCAAGCCTGCTCCCCTAAACAGCTATATTGGACATACCCCATTCATCCTTGACCAAAAGTAACCTAGTGACGTTTCAAGCTCCAAACCACACCTCCCTATAGCCCCCCTTAGGGGAATTTACCAGTGAATTATGGTCAATTCACATGTGCAGTTGATATAAAAAGTGCATCTCCCTTTAAGCACTGACCACTCCTAAACTCTTCCCTAACTCCACCTTTGCCCACCTAGTTAGCATAATTAGACTTTGACTAACAGTTTTAGGTTTATAAGAACTGCCCCTCAAGCCACAGGTCTTTGAAGGCTATCCTTAACCTTTTCCTGCTCACTGCAGAGTGTAAAATTTTATAACTCTACCTTAGAGCCCTGCACTTTGCAGGTCCCCCATTTCTCCTACCTGCTGCTAACAATAAACTTTGAAACTTTGCCAAAAGACAGCTTGGGTCCTAGCGAATTTCTTTCCAGACAAGAACCCAGGAGAGATTATATGAGATCCCTCAGACACCCCCTCAGACACCCCCTTCTGCCCCACCCTCTTCAAAAGGATTGATGGCTAAATTCATCTCCTAGGGAAATTCAAGTTCTATAAGAGATCAAAACATCCATTTAGTTTACACTAAAATAAAGATTTTAGTGTGTGTGTATGTGTGTGTGTGTGTGTATGTGCCTGAACGTGAGTGACTGATGGACCTCTTTGACATTCTGGTGAAGCATTCCATACTCTTTATTAGAATAATATTTTAAATGAATAAATAAAGCCCCAATGATCACAAAGGATAACTGTGAGGATCGGGGAAATACTTGAAGGTTGCAGGTGGTTATGATGAAGCACAGGCTGAGTCAAAGCCCTGGAAAAGTCTGGGTCATGTAGAGTTCAGGGTTCACTGGACTCTCTGGGTCTTTCAAGGGCTGTGGGGAGCAGTGGTGCTTAAAGTTCTCGTGCCTGTGAAAACAGAATTTTCCAGATAGCATCTCCTTACACTGGGGCCAGGTGAAGCCCTTGTAGTTGCAACTTCCACCCCCACATTTGGCTATATCCTGCTTCTTGAAGCTGGTCCCTGTTTTTTATCACGTGTGGTACATGAATTTGAATGATATATAAGACTCAGGTTTTGGGGTAGGAAGAGGTCCGTCTTGAAATGTGTAATAGTAATCAGTATATCAGATATTTAGGGCTAAGTAGCACCTAGGTAACTTAGGGCTAAGTGTAGAAGGTGTGTACTCTGTTCTTGAGAAGATATGAATTCCCCTGTTGACTTGGAAGAAGGCTATTGGCTGAGACAGGAGGCCAGTGCTGTATTTAAAGAAGAATTTTAGAGAGAGGAAAAAATTCCTCAGTGAAGGAAGAAACAACAAAACAACAACAAAAAAACAACCTAGACAACATCTTTCAAGAATTTCTCAAGGAAAATTGCCCTGACATTCTAGAACCAGAGGGCAAAATTGAAAAAAAAATCACCAATCAACTCTTGAAAAAGATTCCCTAAAGAAAACTCCTAGAAATATTATATCCAAATGCCATAGTTCCCAGTTCAAGGAGAAAATATTATAAGAAGTTAGGAAGAAACAATTTGAGCATTGCAGAAACACAATCAGGATAACACAAGATCTAGCAGCTTCTACATTAAGGGATCAAAGGGCTTGGAATATGATATTCCAGAGGGCAGAGGAGCTAGGATTAAAACCAAGAATCACCTACTCAGCGAAACTGAGTATAATGCTTCAGGGGAAAATGTGATCATTCCATTAAATAGTGGACTTTCAAGCATTCTTGATGAAAAGGCCAGAGCTGAGTTGAATTTGACTTTCAAATACAAGAAGCAAGGGAAGCATGAGAAGGTAAACAGGGAAAAGAAATCATAAGGAACTTATTAAAGATGAGCTATTTATAATCCTACATGGAAAAAAGGTAATTGTACCTCATGAGACTTTTCTCAGCATGAGAATAGTTGAGGGGAAGATGTATATACATGTGTGTGTGTATACACACATATACATGCATAAATTTATACACACGTATATATGTACACATATATGTATGTATAGGAGGGTGTGTGTATATGTATATGTGTGTATATGTATATGTGTGTACATGTATACACAGACAGAGGACACAGGATGAGTTGAATATGAAGGGATATCATTGCTGAACCTGTTGAATTGCTTGTCTTCCCCATGGCGGTGGGTGAAGAGGTCAGAAGGGAAAGAATCTGCAAATCAAAAATTTAAAAACAAATGTTAAAAATTGTTTTTTCCATGCAACTGGGAAATAAACTATACAAGTAATGGTGTATAGAAATCCATCTTGCCCTACAAGAAAGTAAGGGGGAGGGTGGGAAGTTCATAAGAGAGAACAGATTCAGGGTAGGGGTATTCAGTATGCTTGCTTTCTTTTCATGGGAAGTAGGGGAAAGAGAGGGAGAAAATTTTTAACTCAAAATCTTGTGTCAATGAATGTTGAAAACTAAGAAATAGAAAGGAAGGAGGAAGGGAGAGGGGGGAAAGGAAGGAAAATGCAGCACACTATTCATTTTCCTCATTGGTAAATGTCTGAGGCAGGATTAGAACCTCAGTTTCCCTGGCTCCAATTTCTATCCATTGCTCTACCTGCTGCCACACTCTCAATTGAAAAAGACTGTTCCAGTTTGGTGGCAGTTCTCATTTGAAATTTACATCAATCTGTCAATATCTGAATGCATCTTTGAGCATTACTCTCTCAAGCAGATGAAATTGAATCCCTATTCTATGTGGCATATATCATGCAACTTAAACCCAGACTGCATGTCTACTTTTTTACTTTTGTCCTCCATGTTCTCATTTTCTTCAAATAACCTTCGCATGGCATGATTTTGAAGCCCTTGCCATACCAGTTACCCTCAGAAATCTCAAATACCCTAACGTTTCACCTTCCCTATCAAATTTAATAGCATTTTATTTTTCAAATAAATTCAAAGATAGTTTTCAACATTCACTTTTGTGAGATTTTGTTTCGTTTTTTTCTCCCTCCTCCTCCCTCCTTCCCCAAAATTGCAATCTGATATGGGCCATACATTTATAATCATATTAAATATATGTTCACATTAGTAATGTTCTGAAAGAAGAATCAGAACAAAAGAGAAAATCTATGAGGAAGAAAACAACAAAAAAGGGAGAAAATAACATTCTTCAATCTACAGTAAGACTCTTTAGTTCTTTCTCTGGATGTGTCTAGAATTTTCCATCATGAGTCTTTTAGAATTGTCTTGGATCACTGCATTGCTGATAATAGCTAAGTCTATCCAAGCTGATTATCACACAATGTTCCTGTCACTGTGTATAATGTTCTCCTGGTTCTGCTCACTTCACTCCGTATCAGTTCATTCAAGACTTTTCAGGTTTTTCTGAAATCTCCCTACTCGACATTTCTTATAGCATAAGTGTTCCATTATATTCGTATACCACAACTTGGTCAGCCATTACGAATTGATGGGCATATCCTAATTTTTCAATTATTTCCAACCACAAAAACAGTTGCTATAAACATTTTTGTACGTGTGGGTCCTTTCCCCTTTTTTATGATCTCTTTGGGATACAGACCTAGTAGTGGTATTGTTCGATCAAATGGTATGCATAGTTTTATAGCTCTTTGGGCATAGTTACAAATTGCTTTCCAGAATAGTTAAATTAGTTTATAACTCCACCAACATTAACATTAGTGTTCCAGTTTTCCCACCTCTTCTTCCAACATTTATCATTTTACTTTTTTGTCATATTGACCAACCTGATAGGTCCTATAGTTTCACCTTTACCTGAACAAATTTCCATTCTACAAAACACACAAGTGAACATCAAGGCTCTGTTTGAAGACTTCCAGTGAAGAAGACACCACTACCTCTCAAGGCAATCTATTCATTTTTTGCATAATTTTAATTTTTAAAAGATGTATTTTTTTCATTATATGGTATCAAAATGTCTCTCTACAGACCTTTCATCCATTTCTCACAGTTCTTCCCTCTTTGCCCAAGTAGAATAGACATGCACATGCACATGCACATGCACACAATACCCATATATGCATGTGTTTGTGTATTGCATATATGTATGTATGTAGACACATGTTTACATATGTATTTACTAATATGCATAGAGAACAACGACACCATTAGAGAAAAAGTTTATAACTCCACTATATGGCGTATAACAAAACACATGACACAAAAAGCTTTTTTAATAAATCCTTTGGGATCAATAGAACATGTGGTTGCTTATCTCCTAGTTGAAGAGCTATCAGGATACTGTACATAATAAAGGCAATGGAAATCTGAGTATTCAAACTTCTGAACCAAGTGACTAGAATAATCCAGCTTTCCATGACTCACCCCAGATGTCTCCATGGAGCAGACATTTCACACCCTTAAAAATTGTAGAGTTAAACTCCTGGTCACCAAATGTTCAGGTGTCTGTTTCTTATAAGTCTGACTTTCCCACAGTCACTCCAAACTCCTTCCAGATTATATGATTTCATCATCACAGGGAAGTCTTCCTACTCTCCCAATGCATCCCTCAAAATCTATGGGATTTTATCTTGTAATTCCATGCCTTTGTTCATGCCCCATCTCTCATGTCTGAACCCTCTCCCATCTCACCTTAAATCTTGGATCACTGTATTCCTTTCAAGACTTAAGCCAGGTACTTCCTCCTGTAAAAAGTCTGTTGATTCCCTCAGGTACCAGTGATCCTCCTTTGTTATTTAGTTTGCATTTACTTAGTTTTGTATATAGTTTCCTTAAGATGGATGTTATTTAATTTTTATCTTAGAAATTAAGAAACCCAATGCAATTCCTGACATATATTAAGTGCTTAATAAAAGGTTTTATCAAATATGCTTTATCTCTCATGGATTTGCACCCTCCCCCACACCATACGCACACAAGCTGATGTCTGGAATGAGATTAAGACTGAAAATGACAATATCCCCTAGAATAGATTTTGATAAGAAAATAGAGAATGATTGACCACTTTAAGAGGCAGCAATGGGTACTTCCTAGAACAGAGGGAAGGCCTCAGTTTGGAGGCATGAAGCATCAAGAAGAAATCTCTGCAATTTTCTTATTTTAATGCCTACCTCCTATGAGTAAAAAAATCATGTTGATTTTTGGGCAAATATCCAATGGTATCATGCAGGATTTCACTTTTGTCTTTGTATCCAAGGTACCTAACAAAAAATCTGGCATATAAAAATGTATAAATACTTGATGATTGATTAATTAATGGCTGTGAAAAGGAGAAAGGATTGCTATGCAGTGCTATAATAAGGGAAAGGTTAATGGTGGATTGTTCCTAATGCAAACATTCAGGGAGTATAGTTCTATGAGGTATTCTTCCCACTTCTCACTCCACTGTCCCTACCAGTCTATGCCCCCGATTTTCATTTTTTTTTAGAGGAAAGGGAATTCAGAATACTTTTGTTCCTCTGCTTGGATTACTTTCTGTTCTACATCTCCCCACCCCAAAATATTTTCCCCTGGTGAAATGCTCTTAGTTACAGCTCAGTTCCTCTTCCCCTTGTTACAGATAAACAAACTAGCCCTCTGAGAAGTTAAATGAGGTTTTTTTTTTCTTACCTCAGGGCTCCCAGAAAAGCTAAGTGTATCTAGTTGCCAGGCAGAGACAAGGCTGCTTCTGTGAACATTATTATTTATGGAGATTGTCCAGCTAAATAATTCATAGTTTTGTTTGATAGCTGGCCCTTCCAGCTGTGATTTTGTGGTGTGATTTCTTTGAGATAGTGAATAATTGAGCAGGCATTCATGGTTTTTTTTATTCTTAAAAATCATGAAAGAAAATCTACTTCAGGAAGATTGAATATAAAAGGACTTCTGAAAATGACAAAGGAAGTCTGAAATTTGGATGAAACATACAGATGGACAGATTCTTAGTAACTGGATTGTGAATGTTATCAGGCCGGCTCTTCAAGGAGAAGAAAGTAGTATATACTTTTAAAAGAAAGTAGACACAGAGTCTATAATAATGTTCTAAATGCCTTGCTTTTTGTCATGGCCTTAGCTATGAGAGCAGTAGGGGGGATAATTGGTTGACCTTTGGGCTCCAAACCAGAAAGACATGAATTTGAATCATTCCTCAGATGTTTACTAGCTGTGTGACTTTGGCTACATAACCTGGCCCCTTTCATAAAATGGAGATAATTATCCCCATTTCATAGGATTATACAGATCAAATTGATAATATATGTAAAATATTTCATGAATACTACATAAATGTATTAGCTCTTCCACTGAAATAGTCTCTTGTCCTCTTTGACCTAGGCTCCCAGATTCCTCTCCTTTTTCAGTTATTACACTGTAGCTTTAGCTTCTTCTTACTAAGGACCATTGCTGGAAATTAAGGAATTTCCCAGAAAAAAAAAATTACATGGGTCAGTAAATTCTGAAAGTATTAGACTTTGTTGCTTGATATACTTAAGGAGTGGACCCATGGCTTAACTGGAGACACTCAAAGGAATGTGGAGGAGCAGATGGTGAAGGATGAGAGAAAGTCACTTGGGTAGCCTACTGTTTACTCAAAACTGGTACAAGACTGTTACCTCCAAAGTATGACTGCGAAAGTTCGGGGAAAGGATACTATCCTGAAGGTACTGGTGTGGGAACCAGGATGTATAAAGAGGAAGGAGTCTAATGTTGCCTGCCAAAAGGTTGACTCCAGAATTGGGCATGGTTGTAATTTATTCTTCCTTTGACTACTGGGGATGCCTGAATGCCCTTCTTTAGGGTAGGTAACTCAGGCAGATCTGGACTCAGGGTAAATCGGAGATTATGTATTTTCAAGGAAGTTATGTGTCCCACTCATGATGTATGATTGTTAATTTCTTGTCACTGAAGTCACAGATATCAGTCAAATGAGATTCAACAGAAGGGAAAGACACAGAGAGATTACATGATGGGAGGAGAACATAGCCAGAGGAGTAGACTGAGAATGACTCAGTCTAAACAAAAAGAACTCCCAAAAGAACAAAAAAATGATAAGATTTTCTGTTTTTGTCATTCTGGCTGATATGGAGTTAGGATTGTAGACCAAGAGATAGAATGGACCTCAAACATTATTGAGTCCAAATCCATAACTGTATAGGGAAGGAAATGGGGGCGTCAATTGGTTAAGACATTTATTTAGCTTGCAAATGTTTGAAGCAAGGTTCAAGAGAAGTCTTTCCTGCTCTAAGGCCAAACCTTTGTCTACTACACTATGCTGCTCCCAGGGTGTCTTATTTTTACTTTAGGATGCTATTTTGCTTTGGTCACCTATTGTATCAGCAAGTACCCTATCATACCCAGGGCAGGTGCTAGCACAGGTTCTTGGATGTGCTTTTCTAAAGGAAAGTAACTCAGAATGGGTTAACAATCTTTCTTTAATCAAAATAACATATCATTTACCTGGTTCAGGGGAAAAAAATCGGCATCCTGAACTCCAGAGAATACAAACCCAAGTTACAGGCACAAGTTACAAACACAAGGTGAAAGCAGACTAAGAAACAGATCAGCACACGGGCTTCCAACCATCTGACCATCACATCCATTACCTATTCAAGTTACCAGAGAGGTTTTTCAAAGCCAGGGGTCAAATCACACAACTTTCCAGAGTCTCATCTGGTCAAATCACACAACTCTTCTCAAAGTGAGCCCCAAAAGCAAAGCCTCACATCAGGGCGTGTGTGTGTGTGTGTGTGTGTGTGTGTGTGTGTGTGTGTGTGTGTAGGCTTCTCCTGGGTCAGCCCTCTTGACCCACTATCCAATCAATTACAAAGTAACAAGTTGTGGCCATTCCCAAAAAACAAGTCTGTGGCCACAGGCTCCACATGACTTCATTCAGCCTATTATGGGGCAGAGTATACTTTCAAATCAGGGAAGATTCTTGGAGCCACTTAAGCAAAGGGGCTAGGGGCAGGAAAGAGCTTAAGATTCCCATTACACCTATTTTATTTCCCTCTTTGAGATTTTGAACTGTCTTCTTCCCAATAACTGGCTGATAAATTCCCTATTACCTACAGAAACCTGTTAAGGAGCTAACAGCTCCTTCTCTGCACTATAATATATATTTTGTGAACCAGGTAAAGAAATTCTATGCAACTGTATCCCTACAATGATTATCTAGAAGTTAGGGTGGAGCCAAGATGGCAGTGTAGAAGCAGGATAACTTCATGAGCTCCCCCAATAACTACCTCAAATACCTATAAAATATGACTGTAAACAAATTTTAGAGCTACAGAACCCACAAAGGGACAGAGAGAAACAAATCTCCTGCTGAAGGTAGACCTGTAGGCCTACAAGAAGGGTCCATCACAGCATGCTGGGAGCCAAGCTCAGTCTTGTATGCCCAGGGTTTTAGCCCCAGGGCAGCCCCAACCAGCAGCAACTGGAGCAGACCAACAGCAGTGGCAGTTTCCAGAATTATCAACCCATAAATGCCAAAAACAAAGTAAAAGTTCAGTGGGGAACTCTGTTAGAAAGGGGGGATGGGGACACAAGAGCAAGTCCACTAGAGGAGCAGTGTCTCAGTTCCTAAGACTATTGGAAATATGTCTTTTCTGCTGGTCTTAGGCAACCCCTGTGACCACTGTGAAAGGGTCTTTTGACCCCCAAAGGGGTCGTGACCCACAGGTTGAGAACTGCTGCCCTAGAGGAAAGTAGGGGGGAAAGGAATAAAAGGGGGGATGATAGAAGGAAGCGTAGAGTGGAAGGGAGGGTAGTCAGAAGCACACGCTTTTGAAAAGGGACAGGGTCAAAGTAGAAAATAGAACAAGTAGGGGACAGGAAAGGATAGAGGGGAATATAGTCTGTCTTTCACAATATAACTACTATAGGAAATGTTTTGCATAACTATATACATACAACCTATTTTGAATTGCTCATCTTCCCAGTAAGGGTGGGTAATGAGGGAAGAAGGGAAAGAATCTAAAATTAAAAGTTTTAAAATCAAATGTCTAAAAACATTGTTATTATTATTATTATTATTATTATTATCATTATTATTTTACATGCAACTGGGAAATAAGATATACAAGATCCATCTTGCCCTACTGGAAATTCAGAGGGTGTATGAAGGAGAGACCAGATTGGGGGAGGGGGTATTCAATGGATTCACTGTTTTGTGGTGGGGGGTATGGGAAAGATAGGGAGAAAATTTGTAACTCAAAATCTAGTGGAAATGAATGTTGTAAACCAAAAATAAACATAAATTTCAAAAAATATTTTATTTTTTCTCAATTACATGAAAAAACAACTTTTAACACTTTTTTTGAAATTTTGAGTTCCAAATTCCCCCTTTCCTTTCCTTCCTTTGAGAAGGCAAGAACTTTGATATAGATTGTACATGTGCAGTTATGCAAAACTTATTTCCAAATGTATTGCAAAAGATAACACAGACCAAAAAAAATGCCCAAGAAAAAGACTTTAATAAAGAAAAAAAAGTTAGACCAATATATAAGGTCCTAAAGAGAGCCCTATTTGTTTCTATGGATTTAATGAGTTACTGAAAGTACCTTTTACTCTATCCAACATCTCAACTATACTTCCAACCCTAACATTTCAATAATGTCCTCTGATCACCAAAACCAGAAGTGACAAACATAGGATCTTATATCTAGAAAAGGAAGATATGATTCATCATTCATTCCTGCCCCCTCATTTTATAGGTGTGGGAATTTAGACTTATAAATGTTCAATTACTTGTCCAAGGTTGTATGGATAATACAGATGAAATGTTGGATTTTTACCCAAGTCTAAGGAGGATGGTAACAAGGAGCCTAAATATTGTAAAAGTAGTTGACTTTCAGGAACCAGCTCCTAGCACAGTGCCTGGTACATAGCAGGGGTTCTAACAAATGTTTATTGATTGACCATTCCATTTCCCCTGGTTTAGATGCATCATCTCAGCCTAGGAATATTCCTGTGTGACTCAAGGATATAACATTCTTCAATATAAACACCACCTGGACTGCATTAAGGTTGAACCAAGGTCCTTCCACACATGATCTTTGATCTAGAGTCTCTATTTAGTTATATCCTCCCAAACCCACAAAGGTCAGGTTCTTTAAGTCTAAAAGAAGGACTTTTGTAGTTACTTCTGGGATAGCAAATGGAAGAGCTGGGGATAGATAAAAGATATACAGGCATTTCACGGAACCGATATGAACAGGACATGTTTTGATCAAACATCTGGTGGTAAGTCTAACATCCTGGGATTTAGGAGAGTCTTGGGGGTAACTGACTATTCAAATCCATTCTTACTAGTTTAGAGACTACTAAAGAGACTACTAACTTCTTCTTCCAGGTACCCTTAACAAAACTAATTCAAATAAACTATCAGTGACTATACACACTTGCCAGACTGGCAGCTTCTTCAGACTAATAGCTCAGGTCAAGGCAATTGGTGGAGATATTCCTGGCCATCTATCAAAGCATAGATTGTGGGTCAGATTATATATTCTCTCATAATTCAGGTAACTCTAAGTTCCAAGATATGAAAAGTTGGAAAAAGCAATATTAGAAAGAATTCTACAAGAGTGATAACATTTAGACTGTCTCCCCCCCCACCATAAAAAAAATCTTTGGCAAAAGTTTGAGATAGAATTTCCTAGGGTGGTTATAGTCAGCATTCAGATACCCAGAAGCCCAGACTTTGTTAGCCTTTTATTCAATCACAAATTGTCTGGTCTAGTCTGATGAAGAAGAAAAAATGACTGTTATAGCTGATACTTGAGAAATCAGAAAAAAGATGAAGATGGTCTCTGTGGCTCACCCTTTGAAAAATTATCCAGGGGATAGGAAATGCAAGACACATGCCTGGAAATAGGTACACAGGCAATTGATTCATCAACATTGAAAGCCAAGTGAGAATGACATGGGGATTAAGTGCAGATTTGAATCTTGATAATACGGCAAATATAAACAATATAATAATTACTGTCTGCAGTGTAGCATGTATCTCAATGATAAGGAATAGGTATTGGGAGTATCATTACTCCTATTTTATAGATGGGGTTACTGAAGACAAGAAAGGGCAAGTTATACCACTAGAAAATTACAAAGGTGAGATCTGAACCCAAATTTATTCCCAGTCTAATGAATAAACACCTTATCTCAGAACCAGGAAGACCAACATTCAAATGCTATCTCTGACCCATAATGCTATGCTAAGTGAAAAATCACATTATCTTTCAATATACCAGGCAACTCCCTCAGATTATAAATTTCAGAGAATGTGTTCACTATCCCCGGAAGATGGAATTTCCTCACCAAGAATTCAGTTCCCAATATCAATGAAATCACGGGTTGGGTACTAATCTATGCTTCTGTAATTCAAATAATATTTAATTAATAAATTATAACATGAGAAAATGGATATAAATTTCCTTATGGATCTTTCCATTTGACATTTTAATTTTTTCCCATATGGAGTCTAAGATCATACCCAAGGTCATGCAACTAGCTTATTACAGGAAAAACTAAGACAAACAATCAGTTCCCAATCCAACACTTAGCAACATGGACATGCTGAAATAGTTTTTTTTCCCTTCTGATAAATAATGCATCTCATTATATCATTCATTCTTATGACTGGATTTGAAGAACAAATATTAATGGGCCTAATACAGCCAAATTAATAGATTAGGATGGAAGAAAGGAAGGTCTCTGAAGCTGTACTGAGGACAGACCTATGACTTGCACTAAAATGGTGCTTTCTTCTGTTTTTCACAGCCTACATACTCCTCATAGAACAGTATTTTCTTCTTTTTATCATGACCTGAACACCCTTCCGTTATTAGCTTCATCCTGTCTGACATATTATCCCTCAGAGCTGATCAATACTACAGACTAGCAGGCTTGATTTTTGTTCTGGAAAAATTCTCAAATGGATCTCTAACCTATGGCCCAGTGACCTCAGTGCCCTTTTCCCCTTAAAAATATATTTTTAATTCACATAAACTATATTTAGTCCTAAGGTCTTTACTCTAACTAGGTCATAAGTTAGGTCTCTTTTCAATATTGCCTGCACCCCCAGAATATATATCACATAATCCAATATTCACAAAGAGTTGGTCATGTGAAATGGCAGCCAAAAATGCTTGGGTGACTTTTGGAATACTTATATGATGCTCAGCCATGACTCTAGTAGAACAATGATAAAGAATATTCCCCGCCTTTGTGATAGAGAGGTGATGAACAGACTAAATAGGCAGAAAGAAACAAATATTTTGGAAGTTGACAATATGAGGATTTGTTTTGCTAGATAATGCATATTTGTTATGGATCTTGATCTTGAAAAAAATATGTTATCTAAAAAATAGAGATTTGGCTTCTGAGAGTAAGGAGATGATAATCTTTCTTCTTTCCTGTCAGGATGAAGAGGGAACCAATTAATTCATTTGGTACTAGAGAAATCAAGGAATGAAAATGACTCCCTATGGGTTACCTTATTCCTTTACACCATTTTGGCAATGTTGTGTTCAGTTCTGCATGTCTCAGTTTAGGAAATGTAGTGATAAACTGAAGAATATCCAGAAGAGACCAGAATACTGAAGCATCTTGTCGTTTATTAACCATGCAACAAACAAATCGGAGACACCTACTATATGCCAGGCACTGTGCTAAGTGACGGAGATAAAGAGAGAGGCAAGGGGCAGCTAGGTGGCACAGTAAATAGAGCACAGATGGAATCAAGAGGACCTGGGTTGAAATTCGATCTCAGATACATGACACAAGGGAAAACAATTATGTTAATGCAATATTCATATTTAATTAAATTCCTTTTTTTATTGGACTCCTGTTCCAATCAGTATTAGTCAGTTTGCTAAAATTCTATAGGGGTGGTGATTACAAATCTGATAGTAGGACTCAGAGTTGTGAACTGCAGGTTGTAAGTTCACTTGCTTAATCATAGGAAGCTAAGTAGAGGACCTCCACCCTTCTTTTTCCTTGTTACAGTGACCAAGCCCAGCATGACAGAGGTGATTCAATTACACAGGAAGTCCCACAGTCATCTTTGTTGCCCCTCCATCCCTTGGTACCCCTCTATTGCCCAACGTGGGGAGATGGCCATGAGAGCATAGTCAATGAATGACCCTGGTTGCCCCCATAACATTCCCTTCTTCCAGCCCATCAGTTAATGCAGTTTGACATCTGTTCATCAACCCAAATCCATAAACCTTGATTTAAACTAGCTTTAAACTATACAACTTGTGGGACACCCAGTGTTAAGTATATCTCCATTAGATATTAAAGTACTCTAAATGTGTCCTGTGATGGTGATGATGCACATTGAGAGAGATTTTCCCTCACAGAGATCCCCCTACACAGATGAAAAAAAGATGTCCACTTAAAATAGTTCACATTTATATATTGCTTTCATATTTACAAAGCATTTTGTATCTATTATCTCAACTGACCCTCATAATTCTCCCTTCCTTGAGGTAGATGATATTAATGCTTTAATTTTCTCTTCCCCAATTAGAATATAAACTCCTGCAGAGCAGGGACTACCTTTGTAAGCTTTTATTTGTATCATCAGTGTTTAGTCCAGTGCCTAATATGTAATAGGCCATTCATAAATCTTTATGGAAGGAGTGACTGACATCATAAAACTGCCACCTGGTCCACTGATCAATGATGATATTTGGGTGACAAAATGTTCTTCTATTTTTACTAAATTAGAATCTCCCCTCTGAAATTCATAATTCTGTTAGATAACTTGCTTCATCAAAGAAATTGCTCAAACTTGAGAAAGAATTCTAAATGAATGGGCTAACTAAATTTCCAAAGACCTGTTTCATCTCTCCCATGGAATGTGATAAAATCCTTGTGATTGTTTAAAGTGGTCTATGACCATATTATAAGGTGGAGTCTTAGGGAAGAGGCAGAGCACTTAGCTTCTGAAGCTCCATAGAATAGGACTGAAACCAAAAGGAGGAACTTGTCAAAAGTTACATGTTTTGCCCATAAGAAAGAAGTCCTTCCTAGGAAGTAGAGATTTGCGAAGGTAGATTGGATTGCCTCAGGGAGATTTCCAACACTGGAAGTATTCAAATAGAAACTGGATGCCCACCTGATGAGCTATAGAAGGACTTTTACATTAGCTAGGACAGCTGGAAGGGATGCCTTGTAAGGTTCCTGCCAAATTCTGGATTTCTGTGATTTTATAAATCATTTGATTAACACGCAAAATAATGCCAAATGTAATGTAAAATGTTTTCAGTATCACTCACTGTGGCTTTCCCAGGGAACGCCAGTGACATCTTAATTATGAACATAATTAAAACATATGACTATCAACACCTAAATTAAATAGTACTGCAATCAAGTGGTCAAGGAAGTTGAGGCATGGGAGCAAGGAGACATAACATACTGCCAATGGTCCTAATGAGGGCATAAATCTTTCTCACCCTCTGAGGCATCAGAAAGTTACCTAATAATAGAAAAAGTCACCCATGATTTTGGGCTGTTATTCTTTAAATTGACTTGATATGCCTTGATTATAGCTAGATACAGGGACTGAACCTGTGATCTCACTGTTGTAAGAAACTCTTGGGTAAAGAAACTCCCTCTACCAATGCTGATTAGTAACTTCTGTTATAATCTTAGAGGCCTGTGTATAGCATTGAGAGGGTAAGTAGTTTGCCCAGGGTCACAGTGCCAGTCTGCATCAGAGGAAAAACTTAAATTCAGTTTTCTTGGCTTTGAGATCAACTCTCTATCCAATACAACACACTGATTCATCAAAATAAAGCTAAGTACATTAACTAAAGGGACATCAAATGAGTCACATGAGAATGTATCAAAATAGCAATGATGATTTAGAGAAGGTGGTTATCTGGGTAGCGCTTCCTGTGTATCTGTGTTTTTATCCTTTGTTCTTAGACATCTTGGACATCTCCCTACAGAAAGCTGTGGGTATCAGGCTGTACTTTAAGATGCTTGAGGTCTTTTACACAAATTATACTGAAACTTTGGATCATAACTGGTACAAGATCAGTGAAAGCTAAGTCCTTCACAATGACTCTTTCATTATCTTTTACGTGTTTTAATTTTCCAAAGTGATGAGTCCCTTACAGTGATCGGGGTGCATTCCAATGAATGTAGAATTGTGAAAAAAAAGTTTTGAGATGTGAGGGGTGAGAACTTGAGAATGAATCACACTTTTGCCATTTACTATCTTAGACAAGGAGCTTCACCTCTTGAGACAACCTTCTCTGTCTTTTCTGAATAATGAAGAGTTAGCTCTGTTTAACTTATATAGTCTCCTCTACCTCTAAATCTATGATTCTAAGATTCTAAATAATTTATTTAATCCTACAGCAGTAAAGCTCTTCATCACCATAAGTTGCTGGCACATGAATTTAGCTATACAAGGAATCTTATCATGTCCACTAAAATACACTATTTTAGGAAGCAAGAGTTTGACACAAGTGGAACCCTTATTGTGTAGTGTGTTTGCCACGTGACACATGACTCCAACATTATAGAAGCTACCCAGAATAAATATCAAGACTGATACATGGGCATAATAGTCAGACTCACTCATAGTGCCCTGAATATTTTTTATTACAAATTTTTCTTTCTTTCTTTCTTTCTTTCTTTCTTTCTTTCTTTCTTTCTTTCTTTCTTTCTTTCTTTCTTTCTTTCTTTCTTTCTTTCTTCCTTCCTTCTTTTCTTTCTTTCCTTCTTTCTCTTTCTTTCTTTCTTTCTTTCCTTCTTTTTCTTTCCTTCTTTCCTTCTTTCTTTCTTTCTTTCTTTCTTTCTTTCTTTCTTTCTTTCTTTCTTTCTTTCTTTCTTTCCTTCTGTCTTTCTTTCTTTC
The DNA here is from genome assembly GCA_028646575.1 of Pseudocheirus occidentalis. Lineage (NCBI taxonomy): Eukaryota > Metazoa > Chordata > Mammalia > Diprotodontia > Pseudocheiridae > Pseudocheirus > Pseudocheirus occidentalis. The sequence continues at coordinate 298,078,807 of CM053595.1, forward strand.
TTTCTTTCGTGTTTTTGGAGGGAGAAGGCAGGGCAATTGGGGTTTTGTGACTTGCCCAAGGTCACACAGCTAGTAAGTGTTAAGTGTTTGAGGTCACATTTGAACTCAGATTCTCCTGACTCTAGGGCCAGTGCTCTATTCACTGCATCACCTGGCTGCCCCACCATTCTCTATTTTCAAGGCATTTTCACTCAACAACAACAAAAAGTGTGATGAGATGAAGACAAAATATGGAATGCACTAGAGAAGGTCAGCACAATTTTTAATACCTGGCAGATTCCAAGATACAGGTACTTAACTCAGCAATATTTCAACACTTCTCTTGTATCATCTGAAAGTGAAGTGCAACAAAATCAAATGAATTTCAAACAATCCAGAAAATATATTCCATTAGGTCACAGAACCAGAGAAACAATATTTGAGCAATGTGTGCATCCATCACATGAATTCACAGTTGACGTGTCTGGCTTAACTCTTTTGTTTTCTAGATATATTAGAGACAAAGGCGCTATGCTCCTGTAGAGGTGATATGACTTCCACAGTGAAGAACTCTTGAGTTTGGAGTCAAGGAATCTGGATGTGAATCTCACCTCTGGCACACATAGTAAGAGAGGCAAAGCTTCTTATCTCTCCTTTTTCTCCTTTCCTCTCTTCCTTTTCCTGATTTTTCTCTTCCTTTCAGAATCACAATATTTCAGGGTTAGAACATACTGCACTGTTCATTTGGTTCCACTTATACCCCAAAAATAAATCCCCAGGGTAACATACACAAGTCACAAGTTTCTCCAAAACTCTCCAAGGAAGGGGACCCACCACTTCACAAGACACTCCATTTAATTTTGAAAGGAATCTAATTATGCATATGATTCCCTCTCTTCCAATCATACACACTAAATTTGTCTTTGAAATTTCTACTCATTGCTCCTGGTTCTTCCCTCTACAAAACATCTGTATCAGCAAGCACCCTAGCATAAGGGCAGCTGCTAGCACAGGTTCTTAGGTCTACTTTACTAAAGGAAAGCAACTCAAAATGGGTCAGCAATCTTTCTTTAATAAAAAAAAATATCATTTTCCTAGTTCAGGGGAAAAAGTAAGCACCCTGAACTCCAGAGAATACAAACCTAAGTTACAGGCACAAGTTACAAACACAAGTTACAAGCAGATCAAGAAACAGATCAGCAGATGGGCTTCTAACCATCTGACCATCACATCTATTACCTACTCAAGTTACCAAAGAGGGAAGCATCAACATCTGGATTTTTCAAAGCCAGGGGGCTCAATGGTTTCCCAGAGTCTCGTCTGGCCAAATCACAAAACTCTTCTCAAAGTGAGCCCCAAAGCAAAGCCTCACATCAAGGCATATTATATATAGGCTTTTCCTGGGTCACAGAATGTCACAGCCCTCTTGACCCACTGTCGAATTACAGAGTAACAAGGTATGGCCATTCCCCAAAAACAAGTTTCCCTTCACAGGCTCCATGTGACCACATTCAAGCTATCAGGGGGCAGAGTATACTTTCAAATCAGGAAACATTCTTGGAGCCACTTAAGTCTATCAAAGGTTCTAGGGGCAGGGAAGGTCTTTAGATTTCCATTACATCTTCCTGCAATTGAGTTCCATATAATAGCAGCTCAAACCCTTCATAATCTTGCTTGTTTTCCTCTGAATGTTCTCAACTTTTTCATTGCCTCTGGAAAACTGCATAGTTCTTTGCCTGGACCTCCTATTTAATTTATCTCACTTTTGCTTTTATTAAATGGATGTGTGCATGTCTTTTTTTCCTTTTCATTAGAAGGCATCTTAGAGAGATGGGTGTATGGTTAAATGTTTAAGAACAGGCTCTCTGAAAAAAAGCCAAGTACACTACCGTGCAGTTAAGTTTAATCTCTATTATTAAAATTTCCTTTATCACTTTCTTAAGTTTAGAAATCAAACAAAAGAGTAAAAGAAGCTCTAATTTGTAACATTTGCCAATTTCTGAGGTTCAGAGGCTTATACTTAAAATTCAACAATTGATTCTCAAGATCTAAATTGACCTTGCTTCAACCCACTTCTCTTCAGTTATAAATTATTTGAACCATTCATTGTTCAGGTGAAATAACAGAGGCCTCCTGTGATAAAGTATTCACCAAAGTCACTATTAGAAAATAGAATGTGTTTTGTTTTTATTTGTATGTTGATGCCATATGTATACTAGACATATAATAATCACATATATGTATGTGTAGATGTATGTAGATGGGTTAAATAATATGTATAGACTTAACCTAAATTTTTTTGAAGAACCAAATGTGTTTTTCTGTATACTCTCAGAAAGCCAGCAATTTCCCAAATCACAACTTTCAAGAGAATGAACTACCCCAGGAGTTGGCAACTTTTCATCATTTGGATGCCAAGTTTCCCAACTCTCTTCTTTCTTACTAAGGAGTGAACAAGACAGGCACATTATCAATTCAGTCATGCTGTTCAGTGATCATTCCTGCCATGTAAATGGTATGAGATCTCACAAGAGAGAGATAAAGTCAAATCACCAATGGACACACAATTCCAACTTTCTAGGATGATTAATCACAAAATTTCATCTATTTGATGTTCCCTATATAATTCATTCCATCTCCTGCTTGTGTGCCTTTGTACAATCTGCTCCCTCATGCCAGGAAAGCTCTCTCTTTGCCCTTTTGGTGTTCAACTGCCATCTTCTCTAGGCTACCTCCCAGGATTCCCTAGTTGCAACTTCTTTCTCCCTCCTTCTCCCAAATTTACTTTAAAAATTTTGTACATATATCTATTTTTTCTTATTTGTTTACAATAACAGGAAAGCTCCTTGGGTACAAAGTGTGCTTGTTTTTTGTCTCCATTTCACTGACTATTTTTTTGTTTGTTTAGGGGTTTTTTTTTTTGCATTTTTGGAGGGGGGAGGGCAGGTCAATGGGGTTTAAGTGACTTGTCCAAGGTCATACAGCTAGTAAATGTTTGTCTGAGGCCAGATTTGAACTCAGATTCTCCTGACTCCAGGACCAGTGCTCTATTCACTGTGCTACCTAGCCACCCCGACACTGGGTCTCTGACTCTTAACACAGTGCCTGTCATATAATAGAAACTTAATAATATTGTTCCAAATTAAAAGTAATAAAAAATACTCAAAGGTTAAAAATGAATCAAATTGTTCTTGAATCTACCCTGAATTTTGGAGATGGCTAGTGCCAGGGTAATAATTATTGGTCATTGGTAGGCTCCTCTCCCAAGGAGATTCATTTATTAAAAAAATTATTAATAATCTACCATGTACATTGGATTATGTCAAATGTTGAATGTGTGTGTGTGTTTGTGTGTATGTAATAGGATAAATCTTTCCTTAAAAGACCACACTTTTGGGGAAATGAAACCATAAGTCCACTAAAAGTAAATGTGCATAATATCATTTCTGAGATCTTCAGGGATGGCATTAGGAACTTCCTTGATTTCCCCTGGGATTCCTCTAGAAAGTGGCATGTCTTGGAGATTTGAAGGAAGGGATTAAAGGAATTTAAAGGAATTGAATTTAAAGTAATTAAAGAGATTATTTGAAATTGAGGGAAAGATTTAATGCATTTAGGCCTTGGACAGCTAATTGGCACAACTAATAAAGCGTTAGGTCTGGAGTCAGAAATACCTGAATTCAAATCTGACCTCAAACACTAGCTGTGTTACCCTGTTTGTCTCAGTATCCTCATTAGTAAATGACTTAGAGAGGGAAATGGCAAAACTCTTCAGCATTGTTGCCAAAAAAAATCCCTAAATGGGGTCATGAGGAATTGGACATGATTAAAAACGTGCCTAAATGACAACAGGCTTTGCAGATAGTCTCCACTAATGGAACAGAATAGGTTGCATGGTGCTATCTAGAATGAATGATTAGAAGGTCATTTTGGCTATATTTTAGAGTATGTGAAAGAGACTAATGTGTATTGAGCCTAGAAACATAGGCTGGAATCATATTATGAAGGTTTAACTACAAAAATATTTGTCTTTCTTTTCTCCAAGGGTAAGAGGGAGTTACTGATGCTTCTTGAGCGGAAGGGATAGGTATGATTAACTAGATGATTTAGGCATATGAATTCGGCAGCCGTAGTTTAGAGTTCAGAGCAGGATAGATTCCTAAGGAAGAAATACAAATTAAGGGGTTATTAAAATAGTTGAAGGGTGAAATATGGCAGTAATTAAGGGTCACCAAGTAGGTCTAGGTGAAGATAGTATGTGGGTGAAGTGGCCTAGATAGAGAGGTGCACTATGAGATCAGACCAAAGAGACTAGATGGTGAAGAGGGTCAACATAGAGTTCAGGTAGCAGATGGGCTCAGAGTCAGTACACAGCCATAGAAAATAATATGGAGTCAGGGAGCATTGTTTGAATCCCTGAGTGTCAATTTAGCATGCAGGGAAAGGTCATGCATATACTGGCACACTGCCACCTCATTGAAATGAGGTTTTGGAAGAACCACTATGACACTCTACTATGAGAGAGATAAATTTCATATTAAAAGAGGAAAAGAGCATGAACCATCCATGAAACCCTTGTGTTTATTAAAAAAAGTGTAAGTTAGCCCACTCATGAAGTCAGGGGTCAGCCATTGAAGTCTCCAGTATATTATGTTCAAAGTGAGAGCTTGTTTAATCTCAGCCCTAAGCAACATTACATAAAATCAAATTAATGGTGGCAATATTGTTTTAATGGTTAAACCCCCAAATTTGCAGTGTTCCAGAGCATTTATTCTTGTGCCAACCGACTGATATTATATCCTCTGTACGTGGCTTCTACAGTTTAAGCAATAAAGAGACTATGCCCTTATTCATGATTTTTTCTCATGGAAAGAATGTTTACATATGAAAGATCTAGATAAGATGCTCTAAATGGAAATGATATTTTAAGATGCATTTATTAATTTATCCTTTATTTGGCTGGTGGAAGGAGTGCTTTGGAGATGGAAGCTGGAGTGAATTTCTAAATCACTTAATTTTCTGGATGATCAGATCTCACTAATTTGATCATCTGCTTATTAGATATTGAATATGGATGAAGAGGGTGATGGTACTGATGGTAAGGCAATACTAGGCCAAACTGATGTCTCTGTTGGGACCTCCATCTACTGCACCATCAAGTTATAGTCCTTTAAAGTGGTCCTTCTTCCATGAGGTTGAAATCCCCTTCTTATTGGGTGAGAGAGAAGGGTGGGCAATTTCCCTTTCATGATGCCAGGGATCCAGAAACTCAACTAATGTGACAGTGCCTAGTACTCTGGCATGTTGAAATACTGAATGTGTTTCCCTGCCCTGTTACCAGAGCACCTCAAAGACATCAAGGGCAATGGACCTTAGCGGTAATGGGTCACTTTTGTAAAGTGATCACCAAGTCAAAACTCCTATCAAAAAAGTTTATTTTTTAAGTTCAAGCAACACATCATGTAGATTTCCATTTTTAATGCAGTCTGTTTAATTTTTTTTTCTCCCTTGCAAGTGGAAATGCTCATGGTATTATTTGCCAAGGTAGCAATCGCAACAACACAAACAAAAGTTAAAGGAATGATAAGGTTCTTAATAATTTTAAGACTGGGGATTCAATGAAAAATGATTACCAGAGTAACATTAGTTAGGCTTTCATATGGCTTCTGTCTTCTGATTCCTCTCCTATTTGACTCTTCCTCCCTTAGTCTTTTTTCCTGGATAATCATTAATGCTATGCCTTCTAGTAGTGGTTAGACCTCCATATTCTGCCTTGCATCCTCTTCCCTTTTCTTTCATTGATTTCTTACTTGGCAACCTCATGTCAACTCCCATGTGTTTACTTTCTATGCAGAGAACTCTAGGATGTATTTATCCAACTGTAGTCTCTCTTCTTAAATTTAGTCTTGAATCGCCAAATACCTATTGAAAGTTTTTTTTTTTTTCCCGAGGGGGGAAGGCAGGGCAATTGGGGCCAAGTGACATGTTCAAGGTCACATAACCAGAGTTTTAAGTATCTGAGGTTGGACCCAAACTCAGATCCTTCTGACTCCAGAGACAGTGCTCCCTTCACTGTGCCACCTAGCCACTCCCTATTGAGCGATTTGAGTCAGATGCTCTGTAGACTTCTCAAAATAAAAATATCCTAAATGGCATTCATGACTTTTCTCCTCTAATCCACTCCCCATCCATTCCCTATTTATTTTGAGGGCAGATCATTCTTGCAGTCATATAAGCATACAACCTTAGACCTAAGTATCAGCTTCAAATCCCCAGGCTTACTCTTTTGACATACAATCATTGGCATTACACTTTTGGTATCATATTTCCAATTGTATCTGTCACCTTCTCTTTACTCACATAGCCACCACCCAAGTTCACGCCTTTATCACATAGCATTAAACCATTACAGTACCTTCTAATTTATTTCTCTGTGTCATATTGTATCAGCAAGCACCATAGCATACCCAGGGCAGCTGCCAGCACAGGTTCTTAGATCTGCTTTACTAAAGGAAAGCAACTCAAAATGGGTTAACAATCTTTACTCAAACACACATATAATTTATCTAGTTCGGGGAAAAAGCCAGCATCCTGAACTCCAGAGAATACAAACCCAAGTTACAGGCATAATTTACAAACACAAGTTACAAGCAGGTTACAAGAAACAGATCAACGGTCAGGCTTCCAACCATCTGACCATCACATCCATTACCTATTCAAGATACCAGAGAGGGAAGCATCATCATCTGGGTTTTTCAAAGCCGGGGGGGGGGGGATTCAAAGGCTTCCCAGAGTCTCACCTGGTCAAATCACACAACTCTTCTCAAAGTGAGCCCCAAAGCAAAGCCTCAAATCAGGGCATATATATAGGCTTCTCCTGGGTCAGCCCTCTTGACCCACTGTCCAATTACAGAATAACAAGGTGTGGCCATTTCCAAAAAATAAGCCTCTTGCCACGGGCTCCATGTGATCACCAAATCAGGGAACATTCTTGGAGTCACTTAAGCAAAGGGGCTAGGGGCAGGAAAGAGCTTCAGATTCCCATTGCACATATCTCTCCCCTTTTAAATCTATTCCTCTGTCAAATAAACAATGTGATTTTTCCAGGACAAAAGTCTGTTTATACCACTCCTCTAACTCAACAAATTCCAGTGCAGCCCCATGACCTCTTGGATGATGAACAAATTCTGCTTAACATTTAATGCTTCACAACTCAATCCCATCCTACTCTTCTATTACTCTCTTTGACACACCCCTCCCTCCCTCCTTCCCTATTTCATTGTATTGGAGCACATACTCTGGCGGTGAGCATGTACTCTGACTCCTTCATTTTTGTGGATCCCTTTGGTAAAGGGGATGCACAGACATTTCTGATTGACCCCTATGTGGCATCTCTTTCCTTACCCAAAATTCCCTTTAAAAGAAGATGGTATCAAAGTGCTTTTGAGCACTACACTTTCCCATTCCATAGATATTAAATGGAGAAACAGCTTTTACTCTAACCCTTATCACTCTTCTGAATATTACATGTATGACTCAGAAATCTCTCTCTTCATTTATAGATTGACTAATTATTTGCATCTGTTTCTCAAAACAATATTAGCTGCTTAATAATAATTATTGATTGATTAATGATCAGTGGTGGAGTTCAAATGAGTCAATCAATCACTCCATTCCACTTTTGCTTGAATATCTATAAGGTTAAGTTATAACCACCCCAAGAATCCCATATTGAACATAGTCTTTCCATACTCCTCCAGGAGATCATAGTCACCAGTTTGGAATTACATGTTCTCCAGTGTCAAACTCAGCAGATAGAATCTAACCTTGCCCCCATTCTCAGACCCATGAATTGCCTGAGGCTGACCTCAAATATCACTCCCCAGCCCCAGTTGTTTTGTATATGTCCCAGACTCTCCCCTCTAGAACTTCCCAAATTTTCCCTAAGGACATTCACTTGTTACTCAAAATAACTTACCTAGTAAAACAGTAAGATACTCAATCCCTCCCACCTAAAACTTGGCCATTCTTTCTGCATTAGCACCTTACATGAACCATATTCCTAGCCCCCACCTCAGGTACCCCCCCCCACTTGCTATGTGGGGCACTAAGCAGCAACTCACTTGCTGTGATAAATCAATTTCATTATATTGCCTGTTTTCTCTTGATGTCAGGTGGACACCAGCACGCTGCCTCTCTTCTTGCTAATAGTAAGTGATCAGTAAAATGGTGTATTACAATGGAAAGCAATGTTTATTTGAAGGAAGAGCAAATGTATACAAATCCCAGATCTTCCATTTACTTTCCATATAGTTTCAGGTAAGTCCTTTATCTCCCTGGGCCTGTTTTCTCCAGTGTAAAAATAAGAGATTTGGGATAGAAGATCTCTAAGGTTCGTTTCAACTTTAAATTTGTGAGCCTATGTATTTGGTGAATTAAATTGAATTGAATTGACATCTCCTAAATCTCTTTTTGAAACAGCACCTGTCAATCCCAAGAAGTTTTATAGGCTAAAAATATAAGTAGAACAGAAAGACTTTGATAATTCTATGGACCCAGAATATCCGATTGAGGGGGAGTTAAAGGCATTTGGGGCCCAGTCCTTTTCTTCAAGTGAAAACTTCAAAACCCATGATAAAACATTTCTTGGGGACCCTGGTTAGCTTAGAAAAACCATGAGAATTAATGAGGCTCATGGCAAGGCAGAAAGAATCTTGGCACAGGAGTTAGAAGACCTAGGCTCAATACTGTAGTGTGATACTACCAACACCATCTCAAGCAAGTCATTTAACTTCGTGGAATCCTAGTTTCCTTGTTTGTAAAATGATGATATTAAACTAGGGGGATTCTGAGCCAATTTCACTTCCAGATCTATCTGCCTGTAACACCAGTGAAGTGAAATGACCAACAGAAAGAGTTGGGATTGGGCCAAATATTTATAGAAGCAGATGGTGATACAGCTTAAAACTTAAATGCTGACCACTCACAATATATATACTGCTAGAGGGATTTTTTTGAACTGAAAGTGACACCAACTATTTTTGCTAATGCAGTTATGGAAGTCCAGATCAGTGATTTATGGGAAAATGCACTTGGTAGAGTTTTCACCCACTAGTACATAACCTCTACTCCTATAACTTTTAATTTTATAAAATTGCATGGGATACTAAGAGGTTAAAATTGGAAATATTAAAAGTATGAGTCACAACTTATATTATCACTTCATACCAATGCTAAGGCTGGCCCCTTCATAAGGGATATATATTCCATTTTGCCACAATTCTTCTTTTATTATAGATATATAAAAGAAAACTATTGGTTAGAATACTTCTTTTCTAATGACTGCCTACACAAGCAGTATGAAAAGCATGGTATTGGAAGTGTCTGAATATCTACTGTCAATTTTACAACTGTGTATTTGTCGTAAGACCTCTCTGTTTCCCTGCTATGGCATATAGCCATAGCCTGGCTTGTTCCAATGCCTGAACATTTCCAATTCCCAGCTAACTCATTTGGTACAATTAGGGTCATATTTGTCAATTTGATTTGTTTGTTGGATTGTAAATTTTGTTCTATTTCATGCCTTCAGATTGTGTCCCTCTACTTGCCAGTTTTGGCTCACAACCGTGTGCTTCAGTATTCAGAAGACCTAGGAAAGAGAATGAAGGGCCACTTGGTAAAACTTGTCACTTTTGAACATTTTGGAACTCAGTAACATTTGGCTTTCTGCCTCTAACTTTATGCTGAGGATAAGACCATTAAACCACTTTGGGAGTCAATTTCTTATCAATACAATAGGAGTCATATTTCCAAGGCAAAACTATGAGGTCCCCTAGTCTCAAACTGTTTACAAATCTCCAGAGTGCAGCCTGAACCAGATTAAAATGTAACTGAGAAATAGTTAACAAAACAAAAATACAATGCAAATATAGATAATGTTAATTTTGGTTTTCTAAGTCAACATATAGGCCAGCAGTGATCCATTTTTGTTCAATTTGATGCCCCGGGTTAGTAACTACATCACAAGATTTTGTGCCTCAAATGTAAAGAGGTTTCTAAACATTATCAAACTGGATAAATGGGAGATGGCTGTTGTTATTATTATTATTATTATTATTGAAAAACAACCACAAATCTGTACCCTGTTATGCTTGGTCATCTCTATAGGAAAAAACAAACTAACAACTTTTATCTGCTCAGTTTGAACTGGGTAGATTTTTAAGAAGATAATTATAGTTCATAACCTATTTTCCTCAATTGTACTTCTCAATGTGTCTTACCAGAGCATAATGTTTTGTTAGCATTCTCTTTAAAAGGAAATATGGGGTAATAGAAAGAGTTGCGGAACTAGAGTGAGAAAGACTTGAATTCATTCCTGGTTTGACACATGTAAGTTATATTACTATGGGTAAATTACTCAGCCTCTAACAAAATCACTTAATTTGGGAGTTAGGCTATCAGCTGGCATCTAGTCCAATCCATTCACAGATAGAATCCCATTGTAACATCCCTAACAAACGACTGGTCTCTGTATGAGGACTTCCAAAGAAGGAGAACCATTTCAAGGCAATGTTTTCAATGCTCCAAGAAAAACTCTAAAGCAACAAGTTACAGAGAGAGGAGTTGTCAAACTCCTTTGGTCGAAAGAATTTGGTTGAAGAAATTTCTCCACTAAAAATTCCCTACAAGAATAAAATTCCAGATCTAAATGAAGGAATGAAAACAGGGATAAACAAAGCAGCAGTACCTCCCTCACAAGGTTGTTTTCATATTCCAATAAGAAATAAGAGCTGGAACGGTGATTTAATTGATACACAGAAATCTCTGGTGAGGAAATTTCCTCCATAATGTAGAATGGCAGCTTCCTTAAACAGTCTTAGAAAGTGGCTTAGAGCAGGTTAAATGACTTTTACAGGATCACACGGTCAACATCTGACAGAATTAGACCTCAGTGCCTAATGGAACAGCATGAGCTGTAATAACATACTATGTACTAAGCTAATCAATAAGATCGTGTACAAAAAGCACTTGCAAGCCTCAAAATTCTATATGGGTCGACTCTTACTGGTTACCACCAGAATTTTAGTTCTTCAGGCTGGATAATGCATTCAAGAAGAGACCTAAAAGGCCACATACACAGTACATAATTCTGCATACAAACACATACATACAGTACATATACATATATGCAAATGCAAATATGCATGTACCCACTGTGTATCACAACACACATATGTTGTGTAAACACATGTGTATGTGAATGTATGTGTACATATATGTGAATACATATAGTCAATCCTGTAAATTTCTGCTTAGTGGGAAAATGATATATATGATATTCTAACCATAGTAGATTTCCTAAAGTTTCAGTATCTACTTCATTCAAACAATAACTCATACTCTTCTTCAAAAGGAGACAAAGGTGCTCATGGGATCTAGCTTCTAACATATTCATTTGTTTTCAGTAAAGAAACATTGGCTAGGGAGCATTGCTCATGAATTAGTATCACTCAGTTTCTGTACATTGCTAGTACTATATATTTTCTTATAAGACTTAAGGTAATCCACCCTCTCAAAGGAGAAAATCTAGATTTACCTAGCAGCACAGTGTGACATGTAACATTTTAAATAATTCTGAAGCATCACCAAACTGCAGAAAAGCATACGACCCTGATGAAAAAGGAACAGTTGGATGTTCTACTAAAAGGCATCTGGGTGACTAATTAAATAGAGTTCAGTCATCTGCTGAGATTGAAGCATCAAGAGAACATCCAGGGAAGATGATATTCTTCATATTTTACTGCTGGGAAGAGGTTTGAAAATCACCATCTGAATGTCAAGGATGGAATTTCAGTGTGTTGCATGATCTATGACCAATCTGTACCATGCTTGGCATGAACCTCTGAGCCTCAGCTTGGCAAATAACAGATGAACTCAGGGATATTATCCTTTTCAGGAAAAACTCGAGTTTAAATCTGGTCTCCTGCACGTACTAGTTGTGTGACTAGGGGCAAGTCGCTTAACTTCTGTTTATTTCACTTTCCTCATCTGTCAATTGGTTATAATAATAGCACTACCACCTTCCAGGTGGTAGTGAGAGGGTCAAAATAGAACACTGCAAAGCACTTAGCACAGTACCTGACACATGTCAGACCATATGACATATCATCAGTACCTTATAACTGCTAGATGTTGTTGTTGTCCTTTAAGAATCTATGGTAATAATATCCTATTTGGTATTTTATTTAATATTTATTTATTTTATTTAATATTAGTTATGTAATCAAGTTCATAGCACTGTGCTAAGTTCTAGACACAAAAACGCAAAAATGACAACACATATCTTCCCTCAAGGATCTTACATTTCTCTCTTGGGAAGGGGATAGAATGTGCATACAGGTAAAGAAATAGAACTTATACAAAATCACACAACATAATTTTGAGGGAGTGAAATAAAGCCTTTGTGATTTAGGTGGATCAGGAAAGTCTTTGTGTAAGACACAAAATGTGTCATGCGGGGATCCTAGGATATGGAGGTGAGAGCAAGTGTATTCCAGATATTAGGGATTATCAATCAACCAAGAGAAATTTACTTGCTTAAATCATCCACCAATCACTGTGTGAAGCATGGGGATATACAGCTAAGAGAGGAATGGAATGTAATGCCCATTTAACATTTAGCATGTCAGTTTAATTGAAATGGAGAATATGTAAAAGAGAACAAGCTTCAGGGACTAAGTTCTGCTCCGTTTTTCCTAGACCACAATTGCCAAAGAATATATTGAAATTTCTTTGGGACAAATAAGCAATTACTTATACATGTTATATCAGGAAATTAGGAGGCCTGGTTTGCTTAAAAAAAACTTCCCCATCTGTTTCCTGATGTCTAAGATGCTATTCTTAACCCAAAGTTATGATCTCCATTAAAATACAACAACTTTGGGGAAAGTTTTATTTAGTTATTAATCTTTTACATGCAAACTGAGAGCCTTCCCCTCTTCCTTCCTTCTCCCTTTTACTTCATTTCCTGGCATTCTCTTTGCTTCAACTTTTCTCCTTTCCTATTGTACCTTTTTTCTATTCCTGGCCATTTCTTATTTGAAGCATTTTCACAGGTTCTAGACTCAGGTGAACATTATAGGACTTTTCACTTGCTGTACCTTTCCCAAAGTGTTGGAATCATCAATGTCCCTTACGAGCAGATAGTGTCAGAGAGCTTAAGCACACATGTAAACACACATATGTACATATATAAACATAAACAAATGTTTTATTAATTTATATGTGTATGTGTGTATAATATACATATACATATGTATCTATCTATCTATATTTTAATAGAGTACATAGAAATGAACATTACTAGGTGATGAGGAGCTCTACCCATCAAAGGGTAATATGATCTCAGTTACTCACAATATTACGATGGGTTGGTATTAATAGTAGTTATTCAGTAATACTTCTCCCTCTATAGCTTCTCTGACAGGCTGTGGTAAGCTCTGTTTTTTTTTTCTTTTTGTAGGGCAATTGGGCGTAAGTGACTTGCCCAAGGTCACACAACTAGTAAGTGTTAAGTGCCTGAGGCTGGATTTGAAGTCAGGTCCTCCTGACTCCAAGGACCACCTATTGCTCTATTCACTACACCACCCAGCTACCCAGCATTGCTCTTCTTAAAGCCCATAACTGACCATTACAGAAGGTGTCTCTACTTCCTTTTTTCCTGTTGTGGTCCATTTGACAATCCTGGATTGTTTCACTTAGAGCCCTCAATTAATTAACTTCTCAGCTCCTAGAAGAGGACATGTATTTCCTTTCTCAGTAAACTAAGTACCCACGTGCTACTTCATGGGCTATCTTTGTTACAAAGAAGAAGTGCAATATCAGATTCTCATATTTCTAAGTATTTTCAAAATTCCCAGGCCTCACATAAAATAGAACTCCAAAGGGCCAGACACAACACTTCCCCCTTGCACTTTTCAAGAAGATCTCTTTGCTCAGTTCTATCAATATGGTTGCATTATGACAATATCATCAGATGTCTTCACTCGCCTCACAGAGGGGCTGTGAGTCTTCTATCCATATCATCACTGATTATAAGTTTAGTCTCTGAAAGGGTATCCATTTCCTCCAATTGTTCTTTTGAGGGACAATTTGATAGGTCTATTCCATGTGCCTTATGTTGATTCTTAAAATATCTATGAAAATGGAGTGGAATCTTGTGTGATATTGTTATCTTTTTATGAAAACACGTGTAGCACCTGCCCAACACCTTTTTTTGTTTGTTCATTGTGTCCCCTTCCAACTCCGCATGCTTTTTCAATTCCTTTTTATTTTCTCACTGTCCTAGAGTCACAGTATTCCAAAGCTATATGAAATCTGAAATTCATCTGTCTTGAATTCTCTCTCTTTGCAGGGACTCTGTATACACAGAATCTCTGACATATATGTTTTGATACTTAGGCAGCTATGTAGCACAGTCTGGAAAGTCCTGCACTTGGAGTTAGAATTATCTGAATTCATGTCTTATATTAGATGAGCATATTAGCTGTGTTGTACTGGTCAAGACCTTCTAATACTTTCTCAGTTTCCAAATCTATGAATTGAGGATAATAATAGAACATATTTCACAGCATTCCTGTGAAATTCTAAGGTAATAACACACGTAAAGTGCTTTGAAAGCCTTAAAGCATTACATTAATGTTAGCTATTATGTTTATTATGTTTACTACTACTACTACCACTACTAGTACTACTACTGCTACTACTACTGCTACTACTACTGCTGCTGCTACTACTACTACTACTACTACTACTACTACTACTACTACTACTACTACTACTACTACTACTACCACCACCACCACCTCTACTACATCTACTATTCCTATTGCTCCTGCTATGACCATTCATATTTCGTTGTCTTTATATATGCATATTCTACACACATCTCCTATATCTTTATGTAAGATCAGCCATGAGAAGAAAAATAAAGTATAACATGTGGTATCTATCTATATTGAATTGAACGAAAAATGCATTGAAAATGAGGATGAATTACTTTCTAAATGAATTACTCAGAAATTTATAAAATTCCATTTGGAAGTCTTTAAAACTTGGGGTACATTTTCATCTGCCCAGGATACTTTAACACCTTATTTTGGTAACATTGGCAGCCCATGGAGTCTAACCTTTGTTCCAGTGAAGGATCCTTCTACAAACTCCTTGGAAAGGGTAACTTCACTGTTCTTGACAGCTTCAGATGGTGACGTTTTGGTCTTTTGAGATACAACAGAAAGAATGACCTAAAGGTGTTTCTTCGTATCTGTAAAGTTAGTGTATCTTCTTCGAAAGAGGGGATAGAGAATGGAACTGTGATGTTCTTTTTTTTTTTTAATTTTAATTTTAATTTATTTTCTTGGTTACATCATTCATTTCCACAAGGTTTTGAGTTACAAATTTTCTCCCCTTTTTGTCCCTACCCCCCAGCCCAGAACATTGATCACACTGTAAGACCCCTCCCACAATCTGTTCCCTTTTATGCCCTCCTCCAACACCTCTCTAGCTTTCCAGCAGGGTAAGGAGCTCCTCCCTGC
>CM053595.1:298094878-298119312 GCA_028646575.1 Pseudocheirus occidentalis
CTGCTGCGCTGCCCGTAGTGCTTTCTGTCTTGTGGAGAGTTTTGGAGCTTGAAAATCTGTTTAGCGTCCCATTTTATGAGTTTTTTAGCGTATTTGTGTGGGAGCTGTGGTGCTTTGCTGCTTCTACGCCGCCATCTTGGCCTGTGATGTTCTTGTATAAGAAACTGACAGGTGATCCCATACTTTTTCCTCATTCAGCTTAGCATCTTCTCAGCAACTGAGTCTCAGAGAATCACTTAAGACATTGAAAGGTTAAGTGACTTCAGTAGGACCACACAATCCACTTATGTAAGAAAGGGGTCTCAAACTTCAAACTTTCTAACTGTGAGGCAGGCTCTTGATCCACTATTCTGCACTCCTGTTTTTTAGCATACCTTATAATAACTGTCCTTTCATCATTTTTTTGTGCAGAGAGACCAGGCCCCAACTGCTGAATATGAACAAAGACATAGGATAGACAGAGGAGACTTGAGCCTAGCATGGACATCTGTTCTCTTCCTGGAGCTAGTCCTGCAGCTGTTGACAGCTGCCCAGCCTGATATTTCATTATTTTCCACACTTGGGGTCCACTGGGATGATTCCTATTGCATTATACATCAGATCCAGAGACACCTGAATTTTTCTTTTGCTTTTTTTTCCCTCTCTTCTCCACAGGATGAGCATAGCATGTTGACTGCCTACATGATGAGACTTGTAATGCTCAGATCATCCTAGACAAACCCTTTCCTAAGGATGAAAAATCAGAAGCCTGTGAAAAAATAGAGTATAACTATGTTGATGACTGTTCAATTATGTTTAGGGAATTTAATATATTGGAAAGGTAGAAGAGGGGAGAAAGCTGCTTCCTCACCCCATTTTTTCAGCAGATTCTAGATCCATAAGAAAAATTGAAAGTGAACAAATAAACCAACTGAATGTTAAAGACCTATTGAGCATTAAAAGGGGTGTGGAAATCAAAGTGAACTGAAGACTATAGCATAAAGAAAGCAAAAAATGATTTGTTTTCTAAGGTTTCTTTCTTCCTTTTTTCTGTCTTTTTCTCCCTTTCTGTGTCTGTCTTTATTTCCATCTCTTGGTATCACATTCTGTGTTTTTGTCTTTGATTTTTTTGTCTCTCTATCTTATTTTCTATTTCTTTCTCTTAGACTTTCTGCTTCTGTCTTGGATTTTGGGTCTCTCCCTTTGTTTCTATCTGCCTGTCTATCTCTCTCTCACACACATACACAAACCCATGTACCCCCCTTGCAAGTGCACACACATCCACATGCCATATGTGTGTGCCTGTACACATATACACATAGATAACACATGAACCATGCAAGGGAACATCTGAAAAAACCAAAAAATCAAGAGATATTTTAATAGGTAAGGATATAGAATGAAAAAAAGACACAATGAAAAGTGGAAAGCACCTAATTTTGCAAATTCCATCAAAGAGAGCTCTCCTTTAAAAAAACATTATAGGAGAGAAATCAAGGTCCACTTTAAGTCCTGATAACTGGGAGACAGGGACACTTATACTCCCAACTCCTCAGGGTTATTGGAATAAAAACAAATCACTTTGTCAACTGTAAAGTGTTATTGCATGTAAGGCAATTTACTTTGTTTTCATATTGAAATTATTCCTTCAAACTGGTAGGCAAAGCGTGAAGATGAATGTGTTCAGTTGAGATAAACCTTACATAAGACTTCTACATAACATGAAAGTCAATTTAAGATCAACTCAAAACCAAAAATGGTTAAAAATATATTTGACAATTAGAAGGCCAATCACTGTGATCAGGCTTTTAAAATTTTTAAAATATTTCTCTTATATGTCTGTGCATACATATGTATGTAGAAATATAAGCAAATGAACACATGAACATGCAGACATATACAATACATATAATGTATGTCTATATGTGCATACCTGAGTTCAAATATAGTTTCAGATACTACTTAGCTGTATGACCCTGAACAAGTCACTTAACTTGTTTATCTCAGTTTCCTCCACTGCAAAATGGGAATAATAAACACTTACCTCACTGGGTTGTTTTGAGGAGGAAATGAAATAATATTTGTAAAGCATAGAACACAGTGTTTGGTATTTAGGAGGTATTATATATATTTCTTTCCCTCCCTTCTCTATATATTTAATCAGCTATAAAAGAGATTACTTACCAAATTATAATTGCTGATTTTTATATAGCCTTGGAGATTTGTAAAGTGTTTTACATTTATTATCTCAATGATTTCACAATAATTATGTGAAAGTGTTATTATAGTTTTTTTCTATCTTGGGAAACTGAGGCAGACAGCGATTAAATGCTTTGCTTAAGGTGACACTGCTAGGAGCTGCCTAAGACAAGATTTGTTTTTAATTAAAATATTTATTTATTTTAACATGTAAAAGAATTCATTTACAGTTTCCAATTGATTTCCAAATTCCAAATTCTCTCTCTCCTTCCTCCCCTCCCCAACCCACTGAGACAAGCAATACATCAGTTATACTTATAAAATCACACAAACTAAATTTCAGTATTAGCCATATCCCATAAAAGCAAGAAAAGTAAAATGAAAATGCATACTTCAATTCAGATTCAGTGTTCATCAGTTCTCTCTCTCTGAAGATGGAGAGCATTTTTTCACACTGAGTCCTTTCAAACAGTCAGAGATCATTGTATTGATCAGAGCAGCTAAGTCTTTCCCAGTTGATTATTGTTAAAACATTGCTTTTGCTACCTACAATCATCTTCTGGTTCTACTCAATTCACTTTGCATCACTTCATATAAGTCTTAGCATATTTTCTTTCTGAAGTCATCCCCTCATCATTTCTTATAGCAAAATAGTACTCCATCTCAGTCACATGCCGCATCTTGTTTAGTCATTCCTCAGCTGATGAACATCTCAATTTCCAATTCTTTTCCACCACTAGAAGAGTTGATATAAAGCTTTTGGTACAATTAGGTCCTTTTGCTTTTTCTTTGATATCTTTGGGGTACAGAACCAGTAGTGGTATTTTGGGGTCAAAGGATATGCACAGATCAGTAGCCCTTTTCGGTCTGGTTCCAAATTGGTCTCCAGAATCATTAGACCAGCTCAGAACTTCATGAATAGTGTCTCTTTATCCCTTCGAGGTTTTGTCATTTCTGGTAAGTGTGAAGTGACACGTCAGAGTTGTTTTAATTTGCATTTCTTTAATCATTACTGATTTAGAGAAGTTTTTATAATTTTAGGTAGCTTTAATTTTTTCTTCTGAGTACTGACTGTTCATATTCCTTGACTATTTATCAATTGTGGAATGGTTCAATGGAAAAGCAAAGTGACTCAGTGGATAGAAAGCTGGTCCTAGAGTTAAGAAGATCTGACTTCAAAACCCTCAGACACTTACTAGCTATGTGAACCTGGACAAGTCACTTAATCTTTCTTTGATTTAATCCACTGGAAAAGGAAATGGCAAGTTCAGCGTCTTTTCCAATGAAACCCCATAAACAGTATTGGAATGCTATGAGACATAGGGTCACAAAGAGTTGTACATGACTGAACAATAACAAATTCTTATTTTTTTTAATAAATTTTACTCAGTTCCCAGTGTATTCAAGAGATGAGGTTTTTTAATCAGAGGAACTCTAAAATTTTGGCTATTACTTCATTATCTATGGAACATTTAAATTAAATATAGTTTCCTTGATTATCTTTTTAAATTGCCTTCGCTTAACTTTGCTTTGTCTGAGATTACTACTGTCTTTTTCACTTCCACTGAAGCAGAGTAGATTCTGCTCCATTCTCTTATTTTAACTCTGTCTGTGTGCATCGCTTGTGAACAGCATATTGTTGGATTCTAGCTTCAAATTCATTCTACAATCTACTTGCATTTTGTGAGTCAGCTCACCTAATTTACATTCACAGTTATGATTACTTACTGTAATTCCTCCATTCCATTTCTTTTTTGCTTTTAATCACTGTCTCCTTTAATCAACTCCCTCTTTTCTTATCCCACCCCTCTTTCTCTTATCCCCTGTCTCTCCTATTTCCCTGTTGGGTAAGATAGATTTCTATACCCAACTGAGTGTGTGTGTGTATACACACACCTATGTATGTACATGTATATAGTATACACACATATGAATGGAAGAATATAGATAGATGGAAGAATATATATGTACACTCACATGCATGTGTGTATATGCATGGGCACATATACATGCAATATATATGTGTATTCACATACAAATACACACATAGATATGTACACATATCTATATTTATACCTCTATTTTATCTCTATCTACCTCTCCCTATCTCTTTTTTTATTCCCTCTTTGAATCAATCCTGATAAAAATGTGGTTTAAAAATTATGTGCAACACCTCCCCCCACAGTGTTTTCCCTCCACAATAAAATCTCTTCCTTACATAACTTTCTTATGTCAGAAAATTTTCCCCATGCTACCTCTCCCATCTTCCAATACTTCCATCTTTCTCATTGCTTCATTTTTTTGAGATTATTTCATCATATTTAAATCACTTCCATATTCTCTGTCTGTATTGACTCCTTTTAGCTGTCCTAATAATGATACAGATCTTTGGCATTTCACATATCATCTTCCCATAAAGAATGTAAATAGTTTTACCTTGTTGAGTCCCTTATCATTTCTCTTTCCTGTTTACCTTATTGTGCTTCTCTTGAGACTTGTATTTGAAATTTTCTATTCGGCCCTTGTCTTTTCATTAGTAATATTTTAAATTCCTGTCCTTAATTAAATTTAATTTAGTGTCCTTACCCCCTCCAAAAAAATATGCACAGTTGTTCTGAGTATGTTTTTTATTGGTTGTTCTAGAATTATATATTTATTTAAGGACATCATATTCCAAGCTCTCTACTGTTATGGAGGGGAAGATGTTAAATCTTATACGATTATGTCTGTCACTTCAAAATTTTGCTGTATTTTTTCCTTGACCTGGAAGTTCTGGAATTGAACTATAATATTTCTGGAAGTTTTCATTTTGGGGATTTCTTTCAGGAGGTGACCAGTGCATTCTTTCAATTTCTATTTTATTCTATGCTTCTAAGATATTGGGACAGTTTTCTTTTATAATTTTTTGGTCTTTCCTTAATCATGGCTGTCTGGTAATCCAATAATACTTAAGTTCACTTTGATGTATCTTCCAGGTCAATTGTTTTTCTGATGAGATTCTTCAATTTTTCATTTGAATAATAGCGTAATTATTTCTTTTACTGTTTCTTAAAATTTCATGGAATCAATAGGCTCTGCTTTATGAATTCAAATTTTTAAATTTTCATTTATTTGTTTTTCTGAATTCTAATTTTTAAGGAATTATTTTCTTCAGTGAGATTTTGTGCATCTCTTTACCATTAAGTCAATTTTTAAAAGTTGTTAATTTTTTGTCTCTTTTTACCATGGTGTTTACTCTCAATAATTTCCTTGAATCATTCTTATTTCTTTGTCCAATTTTCCTCAATTAATTTTATCTTTAAAAAAATCTTCTAGAAATTTGTCTATTCTATTTGTATCCAATTAGTATTTATTTTTCCTTTGAGACTTTGGTTTGAGGTGTTTCCACATTTTCACCTTCTGAGTTTGTTTTTTGCTTTCCCCTCCCACTGTAGTAGCTTTTTATTGCCAAGTTCTTTTTGTTATTGTATGCTCATTTTTCTAGCATATCTTTTCTTAACTTTGAACTTTATGTTAAAATTGGGCCTTGTTCAGCTATTGATGGGGATGCACTGTCCCAACTTTAGGATTTTTCATGTTGCTGTTTTCAGAGCTAGGTTTGGGGGTCTGCAAGTTATCATTGCTGTCAAGGTGGAATGTTCCAGGCAGATGTATGGCACTGCTGTACGAATCTGGACTCTGGTCTTTAGCTAGGAATGGCCTCTCCACCTCTATAGCTGCAAGTGCTTGAGCTCCTCTTGGTCATAGAAATGTGAACAGGTTCCTTAATTCCTTGTAACTGATCACAAGTGCTCCTTTCTACCTTAAATCTGTGACCTAAAACAGAATTATATCTCCTAGATCTACATTATATTTCTATAAGTAGGACTACTACCTAAAGCATCATTTGATATCAGAGACTAAAGAAACTTCAGAGATCTTCAATGTGTTTTACTTTATCTTTTCATAAAATTAACTTGTTAGTCAAAATGAAAGTGAATTTTTGAATAAGATTTGGTATTAAGACCTTCGGAATTAAAAAAAAAAATTGTATCATATTCATGACCTAACTATTTAGGTTATCTTTATTCTCTGACCATTAAAGTTCATTATATTAATCATAAATCTGCTTGATCAAAGTTAAGGAAGGCCTCTGAAATGTGAAATATATGGTAATGAGGTAAGGGAGAAGGGATAAGGAGGCTTATACTGCTTCTTGTTAGAGAAGTGATTGGATAAATATGCAGAATAAAATACAAATTTATGGACATAGTCAATGCTGAAACTTGTTTTGTTCAACCACACTTATTTATTAGAAGGTTTTTCTTTTCTTTCTTTTTTTCTGTATAGAGAGGAGAGGGAAAGGAAAATGCTTGTCATTAAAAATTAAAATTTAATTTAAGTAGTCATTTTAAAGAAATGTAATTTAAATAATAAAATAACAACTAAATATGACCCTGAAACAAATTGCAAAATAAATACATTTTATCTTTTTCCACTTGGTTTCAGTTGCAGTAATACCACCCCTCCTCCAGGATAAATTTTTCATGGTGGAATTTTTTTTAGCTAACTCTTCATTTCCCATCAGCTGCTCTGTT
This sequence comes from Pseudocheirus occidentalis, assembly GCA_028646575.1. Lineage (NCBI taxonomy): Eukaryota > Metazoa > Chordata > Mammalia > Diprotodontia > Pseudocheiridae > Pseudocheirus > Pseudocheirus occidentalis. The sequence continues at coordinate 298,101,634 of CM053595.1, forward strand.
TGGTTTTGACTGCATGAATTTCATGCCCCTGTGTTCTGCATCCTCTCCTGCTCTCTTTCTTCCTTTTCAGCTTCTTTTTGCATATTGCCTTACTTAATTAGATTCTAAGCTCCTTGAGGGCAGGGATTCTCTTACTTTTTTTGTTTTTATATCTCCAGCCCTTGATAGAGTGCCTGGATCATAGTAAGCACTTGAGAAATGCATACACATACCGACATATACACGCAAATAATATATACACATAAATCTACATATATTGATATATATTCACATACACATAAATTAATATACACATATGTGTGTATACGTGCATACATGTATGATTAGAGCCCCTGTTTGGACAGCACCATTATGGAGAGAAGAGATCTAAACAGAAGCTATCTATCACAGAATCTTTGAGCTTGGTTTTCTTGGCCTGATTCTGGAAAGGTTTTGAGAGAGAAAAGCTGGAAGCTGGAACAAGTGATTGTTTTTCCTGTTTCCCATCCTATTATGCATTGACAGTGAGAAAGGTAAAGCAGAGTTTTCCCCTTCCTCTGGCATCCTATATGAACTCCCACATGTAAAGAAGATAGAGTGTAAACATTTTTCCAAGAGGAAAGTATCCCTATGTACAATCCAATATCATAGCTTCCCCCCCTGTCCAAACTTGGCATGTTTTTGCTTCCAAGATTAATATTTATGTGTCTAAGAATCAATATGAATTTGTGCTGTTCATCTCTTTCTGCTCATAAATAAGCCTATTTATGAAAAAACTGTGATTGCCTCAAGGTACTATTTTAATGTTTCTCCAACTTTCTCATGAATGGCATCACTTTCTGAAAAGATCCAAATATTTTGTTAAATCTTTACTTGCATCCATAATAATGACAAATAATAATTGGAAGCTGCTGGAGTCTCTTTTATATAAAAAGAACAGGAAGTAAAACAAGAGCTATGATAGGATAAAGAGTGATGAAGAGAATCAGTTGGATAGGAAGAAGCCAGTGCTTTACATGCTATTGGATGAAGACACAGAATTAACTTCTTCTCCAGTGCCCCAGTCTCTCCCAAAGGGAAGATTTTAATTCACCCACTCAATGGACATATGAGTTTTTATCCAATGTCTCTTTAATGTGAGGCCAAATGAATAATTCCTTTGGCTGTTCTACTATCTCATAAATGTATGTTAATTTCTGAGTAGGGGACTTTTGTTTCTCAATATTAAATCCTTGCTCATTGAGTCTTGGGAAAGAGGAAGGGAGCTAGTATCTAGAAACTGGGCAACAGCTCACCTTTTCCATTTTCTTTCCTGGATGTTAGTCAACAGGGAGAAGGGCTCGTTCCAGTTACTGTATTCTTTCTCCAAGAAGCATTTCCCAATGTAAAATGTATGTGATTTTACCCAGACACACACACACACACACACACATACATTCACATTCAAACACGCATACATTCAGAAATCCAAGTTGAAGCACTTCAACAACTGAGGAAATCTACAGCAACAACTATTTAAATATTTTTTATAACAGCTCTGGCTTCATAGGTATTACAAATCATAAGCTGGATATAAATAAATTTCTGGAGCTCTGGAGAAGAAGAATGCTATAAAATGGCTTTGCCGTTGTCCTTGATATTTGGTGGGTTGGGGCCCAGTTAGATACCAGTAGCAGTGGCATTGACAATGCTACCAGTAGAAACACTGAATGTAGCAAAGTCTCCAACTACAATGGAAGTGATGGGGTCATGCCAGCAACAGAATCTCTTCTGTGTTTCCTTCACTGATGAGGTCTAGAGCATTGGCTTTAGTATCAGATAAAAAAAACTTGTAAGTCCTGAAGCTTTTTGTTGATTTTGGCAGAGAATGATCAGGGAAGGATTCATTGAAGAGTTGGCATCAGGCAGGTAGGATTTTTGTGAGAAAAGAGGGGACAAAAGCACCCAATGAATGATAAATAGATGAGTCTGGTATTCTTCTGCCTAAGATTACGTTTGAATGACTAACCTCTTATATGAGTGTTCAATTTCTATGGCCTTTTCTAAGAATCTCCCTTGTGTATGTATAGCCATCACATGGACCAAATTCACATATCACAATCACATAGCACCAAACATTTTTGGGAAGGGATCGGAGAGGTTTTGACAAGGTTTTGACAAAGCACTTCAAGTGGAAGACAAATTAGATTTTTTAATCTTAGAAGAGAGAATAAAATCAATTTAAGAAAATACATACAGAGAGATATTTAGCTCAACATAATCCTCAGGGGCAGCTAGAAAATACAGAGTGCCAGGCCTAGACACCAGAAAACCTGAGTTCAATTCCAGATTCAGATACTATGTAACCCTGAGCAAATCATTAATCCTATTTACCTCAGTTTCCTCATATGTCAAATGAGCTGGAGGACATGGCAAACCACTCAGTTATCTTTGCAAAAATGAACTAACCCAAAAGGTATCATGAAGAGCTGAACACAATGAAAACAACCAAATAACAACAAAATTCTTATATTTCATATACAATTATCTAAAGATAAAATTGGCTGCCTCATGAGGTGGTGAATTCATGTTACTGGATGTGTTCAACAATTTTCTGAGATTCATTCTTCAAGGTGGGAGGTTGGCCTAGGTGGCCTCCAAAAGTCCCTTTTTACTTGAATATTTGATAATTTGATAGGGATAATTAACATTTTCCACCCTGAGAAGCAGTGATTCTATGCCATTCAGTTTGCTTTCTCAAACATGCCACAGAGTCATTTTCAATGATCTTTGTAGAAATGTTTCAATAAACTGGTGAAACTTTTCCAAATCCCAACTGGAAAGAAGCATGTACTGTAAGCTTTATTTTGAGAATCTGGCTACTTTTCTCCCTGAATCATGAAATCCTTGATTTCTAATCATAAAGTCACAGAAGTTGGAAATTGTAAAACTCAACTAGAATGTTACCCTCAACCTCTGACACAGCACACTGACTTCTTAAAATATATTTGCTCTTCACTGCCCACGGATCACTGAAAGATCATAGGATTCTATATGAAAGAATCGAAGGGAATTTAAAAGTTGTCTTGTCATTTTACAGATGAGGAAACTGAGACTTACAGGTTAGGTCACTTGTACAAAGTCATACTGGGAGCAAATAGCAGTTAGGATTAGATTCAATGCCCTTGAATGCCATACCCAAGTATTATAAAGAGGTTGACCTTTATGTATAACTTTCATCCTCGGAGTTGACATTGCTTTCTCTTTCCTCAAATGGTTTTGCATATACTTGGCTGTTTACATTAGTTTCTGTCTGAGTGTAGGTATGGGGACATTACTTGTGAGTCAAGCTGCTTCCAGAAACTGGGATATGAAAAGAAAATGTGGAGAAGAGGGAGATGAAGGACTCACCAAGCCAAGAGATAAGTCCAAGAAGAACAGTCTGGTTTTGCTGGTTGGGATAAATTAAACAGAAGGAGAAATTGGAGCCAAGGACTCCAGGCGTGGAACAGGCAGGTGCTTCTGAAAGTGAAATCACTTTTGTGGCTGCAAGTGCCTTTGGGAAGAGCCAGGCATTCCTGTCTTCTGATACTTATAGCAGCCCAGGTCTCTTACCTGAACTCCAGCACCTAGGGAAAAAATAGATGACTGTCTACTTAATTCAGAGATCTTCCTGGTCCTGTTATGAGCAAGAGAGTTTATCCATCTTCCCCCTAAGCAGAACAGACAGCACAGAATTGCATAAAGAGGATCAGTTCTAGAGTCAGTACACCTGTATATAAATAATATTTGATAGCTAGCATTTAAATGGTGCTTTAAGGTTTACAATAGACTGTGTATAGGCCATCTCATTTGATCCCCAGAACAGCCATGAGTATATTATCTCCATTTGTTGCAGAGAGAGGTTGTAATTTGCTGAAGGTCACACTGTGAGCATCTAGAGCAAGACTATATTCAGGTTTTTCACACTCCCAAGTCCATTATTGTTTCCATGTGCCACTTTGAATAGTTGTTAGCTGTCTATATTTGGACAAGATATTTAAGCTTCTTGGCTCTCGGGTTCCTCCTCTCTAAAATGAGGTCATCGGCTTGGAAGGCCTTTACACCAATAACTCTACATTCTTATGTCCTTCAATGACTGGTCAAAATATAACTCAGCCTTTGCTTCCAAACTGGATCCACTCTCTGGCTTTGTCTTCATTTTGATTATTCTCTCTGTCAAGCAAACTGCATTGACAGAGAATGGGATAAGAATGTTTGCAGGAAAGTTACATAGTTGAACAGATTGAAATTTTTTTCCTTCAATGCAACCAGGTGATTTTGTTGCTATTCTATTTTTTTGTGTGTAATTACTATCTCCCTACAAATCTTTTCATGGGGCTTGGAGAAATGAGGCATTCACTGAAAGACAAGAGCTTGATTGTCCCAGACAATGCTACCAGCTTTCCAGTTCTTTTCACTATAATTACTTGGAGACCGAGTCTGAGAACTTGTCATGGCTTTTTTTGGGGGGGGGCACCGCTTGTGGTATGTTATTGCTTTTTACAAAAACAGAAATATTTCCTTACTGGAGAAAAGTCATGATCTGTCCAGGGAAGTGAAAGATTACACATAGGCAGACTAGACAGAATGAACCAGGGAATGTGTGTGTGTGTGTGTTTGGGAGGCATAGAGTGAGTGGGTGGAATGAAGTAAATTGCTCCAAAGCCACATAAAAATACTTGTTCAGTCTCTTTTTTATGAGGAAAGTTAAGAACATTTTTTATTATGTTCCTACTATATTCCTAGAATAGTGCTAAGCTCTAGGTGATTGCCAGAAAAAAAAACCCAATATAGAAACTTACAGTATTATTTATGTTGGCTTATTTTTTAAGTTACTTGTGTCAGTTTGCCCACCCCTATCAGATCCATTTCAATAAAAAATCAATAGTAGCAAAATAATAATCTTTAAATTCAATAACTTTTTCCTCACTATTTTAATACAGATTGTGAATCTATATAGATTCTGAATATATACAGATTCAGCTCCATAATCAGACATTGCATATAGAATGATAGAATTTCAGAGATGGTAGGGACTTCAGAGAAAATTAAATCCAACTCATATAGCCAAATGATCCTCTATTATAACATATGCAACATGTAGTTATCAAACCTGCCCTTGATAACATTCAAAAATACTGTCTTACCAGCCTTTGTTGTGTGGATTTCATCTATAACCAGGATCCTGCTATTTCTGTACTGTAATTCAGGCCAGAAATAGAAGAGAGAAAGAATAGCTAACACATTGCATAACAGTTAAGATCCCAAATGATCAGAAAGGTGAGATAAAGATGAGATTATATTTACCACCTATATACCTTAAGTCTTAGGATTAAGATTCAAAAAGGTCAGGAGGGTTGGTAAAGCAGCAATTTGTCTTTAAAAAAATGTTTGTGGCTTTTACTAGAATCCAAGATTAAAATGAGCCCCCAATGTACTTTCATGGCCAAAAAACTAAACCAAAATCAATCTCAGGACAATCTTACGTGCCACCAAGAATCATGGCTTCCATAGCTCACTCCCTCATTCCTCTTTGGATTCTGCTCCTCACTCACTATCTAGACTTCTCTTTCAATTGTGCTCAACAGTCTCTTCATCTAGAAGATAACTTTGTCCTGCAGTTCTTTCTTCTGATTGCGCAGTTCTTCTTGGGTTCTCCATTTTAAAGATGTCTACATGTCAGCCATATTCACTCATTCCTTCCTTTCCAATTCCACTTCTGATTGTCTCTTCTCCTTTCTCCATCATGTCCTCGACTCAGTAAATTTCTACATTGCCTGCCCCTGCTTTTCACCTTCCTTCTATTTTATCTTCCCCCATTAGAATTTAAGGCCCTTGAGGGCAGAGACTGTCTATCTTTTAATTTCTATTTATATTTAAGTAATCACTTAATAAATGCTCACTAATTAGATTCTATTTTGAGGAATAAAGAGATGAGAATTTTATTGTAATCAGACTTAGCTAGACCACATCTAGAATATCATACTCATTTCTGGGCACTAGATGGAAATACGTTCATCTGGCAAAATCCCTGCACAATGTGGTCAGAATTATAAAGGACCTTAAATATTTGCTATCATGAGAATAGCTTGAAAGAAATGAGGATATTTATTCTGGAGAATAGTTGCCATGGGTCTTCAAAAATTTCAAAGACTTTTATGTGGAAGAGGTATCAAATATGTCTTTTTGGGCAACTAGAGGAAAACAAAACTACTAAGAATGTGGGGTGGACATCACAAAGAGACAACTTTAGGCTGGACATGAAAGTAGGAATGTCCTGACAAATTAGAGCTATCAAAAATGGCAGTGTCTAGGGCAGCAGTTCTCAACCTGCAGGTTGTGATCCCTTTAAGAGTCAGACAGGGTCGCCTAAGACCATTGGAAAACACATATTTCCGATGGTCTTAGGAACTGAGACGCCACTCTTCTATCTGTCTCCAGACAGTCTGCCCACATGCAGATATGCCCACATATGAGTATTAAAGGGTTGGGGCATTAGGAAGGTTGAGAACCAGTGGTCTAGGGAGACTGCAGCACTGTCTCTTACTGGAAAGGTTCTCAAATAAAAGTTGGCTGTCCGTTTATTGAATATGTTTTATACTGGCGATTCTCTTACAGGTGTCTTTTTTTTTAATGTTATATAGCTGCTTAGTTCTCTTCCAACTCCAATTCTATGATAATGTGATTTTGTGAAATCTAAATGTTCTCCATATTCTTTCAGGCCACATCATTCATATCTATATAAATTACTAGAAGTGAATGTTATTCCCTGCTTTTGACAAATCTTACATTTTAGTGAAATTCTCTAGGAAAATAGCAGATCTATGGATAAAGAACAGGGCTTGGAGTGAGTATGTCCTGAGTTCAAATCTGGTTTAAGTACTTACTAGAAGGGTGACCCTGGGTAAATCACTTAACCTCTATCTATATCCTTCACCTCAAATGTAAAATAAGGATCATGATAACCCCTGCTTCATAGAGCTGTGAGAAGAAAACTTTTTCTAAAGTGCCTGACACATAGTAAATGTTCTCTCCCCTCCCCTCCCCTTCCCTCCCCTCCCCTCTCCTCTCCTCTCTTCTCCTCTCCTCTCCTCTCCCCTCCTCTCCTCTCTTCTCTTCTCCTTCCTTCTCTCCTCCCTTCCCTCTTTTCTTCCTTTGCTCCTTTTCTTCCTTCTCCCTCCCATCCTTCTTTTATTCCTTCCTTCCCTGTTTCTTTATACGACACTAACCCAAATTCATGTTCTTTTCTTTCCTTCACTAATTCCATAATCTCCTAATCATCTCTTAACCTCTAGCCTCTCCTTTCTCTAATCCATCTCTAAACACTGACCAAAGTTTTACTCTTATAATACAGTTCTAACCATCCTAAAATAGATTACATTTATATCACACTTTAAAGTTTGCAAAATTATTTTTCTATTTTTATCTCAATTTACTGTAACAACAAATCTACGAGATAGTTGTTATTATTATCCCCATTTCATAGATGGACAAAATGAGGTTAAGGGACTTGGTCAAAATCACATAAACTAGTGAATGTGTGAAATAGATTCAAATTCAAGGTTTTCTTACCCGAAGCCCAACATAATTTTCCTTCATTATCCAGTGGCTTGGTGTGTCATTATTATGCTAAAGAGGACCTAGTGGGCCATAGAATAAGAGACAAATTCTTTCATTTGGCACTTAATCTTTCAGAGTCTGACAGTAACCTAGATTGTGTAGAAGCAAGCAAAAAAGCATTTAATGCCTTGTTTCAGTTATTTAATTATTTAGCACCTTGTTTCAGGTTCAATTTTCTTTTGGGCCTTGCCCATGATTATATCGAGTATTTGTTGAGAAACAAAGCTTGTGAACCTTAAAACTTGTGAACCCCTCTTGCTGATGCAGCAGGAATAGGTGGAACAAGGAGGAGCTAATAGCCATATATAAGGAGAAACCCAAGCTGGGTGAGAGCAGAACTGAGAAGGGAACTCTTGTGGTAGCAGAGTTGAGAAGGAGAAAATTGTGGTATCCCGGCACTCTATATTTATCTGTTCTGTCTGTGTTGATATTTGTTTGTGATACTTTGTACAGAAGCCCTAGGACCCTACTCAAAGCCCTGAAAGAGGATATTCTGGTTGTCTGTTTACAGAAGTCCTGGAAGAGAGTTTTGGAGGTCCTGAGACTATACTGATGATTTGTGTTGATCTCTCAGATCTTGTTTTCGTGTCTGCATTGATTTCTATGTTGATGATTTGTGCTGACTTCTCAGATTTTACATGTGGGTCTCGGTTGATTTCACAGGCAGATAGTGAGTTGATGATAGTGCCAACAATGTGTATGAATTTTGTTGTGGTTCTGTCAAGCTTTGTCTTCCCAAACACAGAAACTATGAAGGACTTGAGGTGGATTGGACACCGTGAGCTTCAATTTGGAATGAGAACTGGACACGAAACTGGATGAGGAACTGGACAAGTTCCTGAGAGCTGTCTGCCTTTCATATTGGGGATCTTTTCAAATGAAGAATTCTTCAGTTTTTATTTTATTTCCTCAAAGTCAGGCTAGGCTCATGAAAAGTTGTTAAACAATATGTGCTCAATGTGAAAGTGTCCGCCCTCATTCTAAACTTTCCCTGTTTAAAGTATAAAATAAAGGCTCTTCATTGGGTTTTATAGTGACTTTATGTTTTTGGTAGTCCATGGAGGAGGGGAGTTTGAAAGTTGTTGTTGCCAATTGTAGATTGTAGCCCATGTCCTGCCTGAATTACCATGATTGTTTATGAAAAGTATCTTTAATAAAGCTAGATACAGTTTGGCTTGGAAAAACAGAACAAAACAAACAAAAACCTGTGTGGCCACTTCCATGACAACTTGTTATGTTATAACATTCTGTACTTTGGTTTCTGTGAAAGTTTTGCTTTAATATATTGTTAAATATTTAGAGTTCACTATACTACGTAATCAAAACCTTAAAGCTGTTCACAGCAGCAGTCCTCTGGACATCTGCTCATGCTTGGCTTTACAGACTCCTCGACTATTATACTATATTCCTCGTCATTCTCTCAGTACTTTTGCTAAATTAATTGGCTTCCATTTCCTCTACATGTTGATAACATTTCCCATTTCCATAATGTTACCCACATTATTCCTCATGCTTAGAATCCTCTCTTTCCTCACATTCCTGTCTAGCAATCCCTAGCTCCCTTCAAGGCTTTGCTCCAGTAAGTACTGTGTCCTATAAGAGACCTGCCTTGATTCCCCCAGCTGTTAGTTTCCCACCCAATTGCTTTATATTTGTTATGTATGTCCATTAATTTGTTTCCCATCCACCACTACAATAAAGGTCCTCTGGCCAGGGACAATTTTATTTCTGTCATTGTATCCCTGGTACCTAACTATGATGCTTGGCACATAGTAAGTGCCTAATTAAAGTTTCTGGAATTGAACTGGACTGAATTGAAATAAATTGTTTTCTTCTCCTAATCATTTTCTTACACTAAGCCAAGATCCCTGTAATTCAAATCTATGGGTTATATTTCTAAAATTCTAGCTCTTGAAATCCTTAGCTCCATTCATGGCTCAACTTACATGCCAACTCTTATGCAAACCTTCCTTGAGCCCCTACATTACTTACTGTTCTTCTTTCCCAAATTGCTTTTCTTTATGATAATAATAGTTATGTTTATGAAATACTGTATGGTTTCTAAAAGTTTGCATATTTTATCTAATTTTATCCCCATAAAAATTTTGTGAGGAGATGCTATTATTATACCCATGTTATAGATGAGAACACTGATGTAGAAGTAGTTTATATGACTTGCCAGGGGTCACACAGTTCGAATATGTCTGAGGTAGGACTCAGACTTCAAGTCTTCCTGACTTCAAGTTTAGTGCACTGTTCACCAAATCACCTACCTGGTATCTGTAATGTGTTTCTGTGTGTGTGTGTGTGTGTGTGTGTGTGTGTATCTTTCCCTCTTTTCATAAATAGTGCCCCTAGCCCAATAGAACATAAATGCCTTTAGCACAGGGACTGCTTTAATTTTTGCATCCTCATCTCTTGGCACAGGGCCTCACAGACAGAAATGTTTATTAAATTCAGCTGAATCAAATTTAATTGAATTTCTAGTTTGGAAATGACATCTACTATCATAAATTCAGTAGCAAAACTATAAATCATATAGCTCAGATCTAGGGGATGTAAGGATAGGTTTTTGTAGCCTGGGAATGCTTTGTGATAGAAGTAAAATAGAAGCTCTAACATGGTAGACAATGAAGATCTGGATAGGGTTTGGTAGATAGTGGAAAAAGAGAAGTCATTTGAAGAAGTAAAGGGATAGACATTCTCTCCTAGGTAGAAGAAATATAACCCATAGATTTGAATTACAGGGATCTTGGCTTAGTGTAAGAAAATGTTCTAAGAATGAACGCATTTTAATATTACAGAATTGAAAAGGCTTTCACTAGATGTGACATATTTATGGCTGAAAATGGAGGTCAAATGCTTTGCATAGAGGAGTAGGTTGAAGGAATAACTATTGGATAGCCTATACTATCCATTAGCATCCATACAATATCAAGAGAGCTGTAGGAAGGCATCCAGCACATGAGATCTCTATGGAGAATTAATGGATATATACAGGCAAGTCTTTCACATATGGAAAATGACATGAGTGTTTGAATTGGGTATCTCCATTTTAGAGAGTAAGCACTTAAGGGAAATATGCATATTTTAGTCTTATTAGTACATGTTTCTCATTATTTCTAACATGTTTGTTTTAGTGTGTTTTCAAGACAATACCTGCTGAGAAAGCCTTGTCAACAGCTTGATTTAGAGAGTCAGGGGAAAAAAAATAAACAAAGAATTTAGAGCGGCTTAAAAATAAATAGATCCCCTTAAGAAGTAGTGAGTTCTGATTGTTACTGAAAGTAGTTGAGCAGAAATTGAATAACCTTTTCTCGTGACATTTAAGGCTCAGGGCCTTGTGCTTAGGGGACACAACATTTGTTAGTTTAATGCTAATGCCATATAGCACCCATAGTGGTGATGAATAAGCTGGTGTAGTTCTGAATAATAAAATATAATAGACTTTCCATATGGAAGATAGAGCCAAAACATTTATTCAAACACCTGAAACCTGAATCCATCATAGCAACCAAGAATTTGGTACATACAATCAATGTGAGCATCTACATTCCCAAACCTTCCCTCCATCTGCCCTTCCAAACAAAACAGGCTGACTTGAGGAAAAATGCCTCTCTCTCACTCACACTAGCTGTTCTGCCTCCATGCTGCTTGTTCCCAGCTCTGTTCTGACCCATTCCTTTCTGCTCCACCCTTCCTGTTCCACCCTTTCAGCAAGCTCCTCCCTGCATGGGATCCAGTTTGGATTACAGTTGTCCTATTAAGGGGGCAGGGAAGATCTTCAAATTCCCATTACCATTATATTCAACTCCAAGATATTTCTTATGCCACACATAGGTCAGTGGGAGTTTAGCAGTAACTGGTATCAACAAAACTTTGCATCAATATAACAGCAATAACAACCAATGAGTGCAGAAAATAATATCTTACTACATGGCCATGGATCCTATAAAAAATAGAGGCACTATTTTTTGCAATCCTGCTGACTATGCTATAAATGTAAAACCAATCACAAGCAGCTCTCTTGAGGATTATTGCTATGAATAACGTTAAGGATTTAATCACATAATGCAATGAATTCTCTATTTATTTAGCAACAAACTGAAGCAAAACTTTCAATGAACTGAAGCACAACATTCACAATATAACATAACAACTTTTAGTAAGGTAGCCACATAGTCTTAAACAAAACATAACATTCAGTAAGCCACAATCTTCTCAGTCAATATAAAGTACCCACCCAAGTCTTCTTTCTTCTTGAATGGAGGCTGGCTTCCAATCATCCTTAAGCCAATCATCCTTAAGGGGAAATGGAAAATACAAAGGCCATCCAACCCTAGGTCACAATAAGTTATAATCTCATCAGTTAGCACTGAGTACCCAAGTAAAGGTCCTTTCATCTTAACTCAAGGCTGATTTCTAACCTCCATGGCTTCTCTTCCATGGACTTTGCAGCCCTTGCCTTGATTCACGTGACTGTTGCCTGGATTCACAGGTAGGCAGCTCTCTGATCCAGCTCAAGGGGACTACTCCACATAAAGCTCTTCACAGTTTCTGTTTCTAGGAACACAAAGCTTATCAGAGCCACAACAATATTTACACACATTAAGCTTAAAAGAATTACAACAATATTCACTCACATTGCCAGCACAATTATCTCAATTCACTTTCTGTCTGAGAAATCAACAGACATCAACAGAGTGCTTCTGTATGACAAAAATAGCAAAAACACAAGTCAACAGAGTACTTCTGTTTGACAAAGTAACACAATTCAATAGACTGAATGCTTCTGTTGGACAAGGTAACCGAAATCAACAGATGAAATACTTCTCTCTAACAAAGTAACACCAATACAGAGCAATATACAGAATGACAGAAATAGTGCTGACATTACATATATTCTCTCTTTTAGCTCTAATTGGTCCCATCTCTTGTTCAAGCTTTTATTTGCACTACTCCTTCCTGTTCCACCTTTCCTGTTCTGCCCTTGCTGCTCTGTTCTTTTGGAAAGTTCCTCCCACATTTGGCTCTAGTTGATAACATTAGGCATATTAAGGACAGGGAAGGTCTCTAAACTTTCTTAGGTCTATACATCTATAATGTATACTATTTACAACAAAGATTTGACATAATTACCGGCAAGCTTCAAAGGCACTTTTATTACTGAAACAAGTAGCAAAGTACTACTTTGCTTGCCATTACAGTTAGTTGAATTGAATTAATTCAAAAAGAATTTTTTCATTGATCTGGTTTTGACCTTAGATGACCTCTAAGATCCCTCCCACCTCCAAAGTTTTGTGACTCTTTAGAAGAGGAGTCATGCCTATGACTCTTTTGAATCCTTTTCTTCTTGATTTTGGGAGAATCTGCCCAGGAACTGACTGGAATACAATAGCTTCTAAGGGTGGGAAGTAGCTGCAATGGACATGAAAGGGAAGAATTGCCTGGTGATTATTTCCATTTGTATACCCACCAAAGTTGAGGTTGAAAGTGTAAAAATGTCAATCTTCAGTCCATATATTTCCCCTCACTCTATCAGAACATGGTAGAAAACTTCACAAAATTGCTTCCATTTTTTTTCAGGGAAAATTTTTCAACCTCTATTATATTTCTTGTGAGTTTTTTATATGTTATTTCCAGTGTTCACTTGAGAGGTAGTTTTAAAATGCATTGTATTTCTATAACTAAAACTTTCTAGGGCATATGTAGCATATTAGATAACTTTAATGGTAATGACAAAAATTTAAATTGTCATTTTGTGATTCTATTGAAGAGATAAGTTTTTTTTCTTTGTTTTTACACAACTGGAAGAATAACCTCAATTGTTTCATTGTAAGAACTGAAAAATTTGGCTTAAGAAATACTAGGGTATGGTGAAGGGTCATAAGAGAACTATAGAATGGTAGCCAGGGACCCAGTGGACACATTTCCTTTTGGTATACACCACAGAGTAAAGTGACTATTAAAACACAACAGAGTAAAGAATTTAGATGAAGTTACATAGTATAGGGCTAGAATACTGGGCAACGGATCAGGAAGACTTGAGTTCAAATCCTGCCTCAGATATTAACCCTCTGTGAAATCTTGTGCAAATCATTTAAGCTTTCTGGGCCTCAGTTTCCTCATATGTAAAATGATGGTTTGAATTTATGTCTTTTAAAGGCACTTCAGCTCTGAATTCTTGATCCTGTGTCAAAATAGTTTGGCAATGCAAATGATATTTTCTAGGGATGTGCTGGTAAAGGCTTCATGACTGGATCACCAAAATTAGAGGGTATTCTTTTAAATTTAATCTTCTCTATTAATTTTGCCCCCCTCACTTTCTTAAGTCTATTCAATAAGTAAATAGTAAATGAAGTTCAGATTTGTAGTATTTTCTGTTTTGTAAAGTGTAAATGTTTACATAAAAACTTCTCAATTAACACTAGAGAGCTGATTTCAGCTGGTTCTAGCACATCTTTGGTGTTTTTTCTGCTCTGTGGTTACCCCTAGATAAATGAATCAGTGATCATAAAGAATCATCTTGTCTCTGCCAATAACAGATTATGTTGTATTAAAATCACTTCCTTTTTTTAATAGAACTGCTAGGCTGGTTGAATTAGGAATGTCATAGACATAGTTTACCCATATTTAAGCAAAGGTTAAAAAAGAAAAATTTTAAAAGAGTTTTAAACACATTTTATTTTGGGGAATTAAGCTAGATGTTCCCTAACATCCATTTTAGCTCAATATCTATTTTTGTATGATTTGATTCTTGTGGAAAAGATGGAGAAAAAAACAGATAACAGTAATAGGGGAATCAGAAAACTAGGATTAGGACAGACCTGAGAGTTCATCTGATTCAAACTCTTCATTTTCTAGATGGAACTGAAGTTGAGAGTTTAAGTGATTTGACTCAGTTCCTATCACTCTAAATTTAGTTGTTTCCTGGACCTGGCAATTGGTTGGTCTCAATTTAAAGTATCAAAGATAACTAGGATGGGGAGACTAGGTGGTGCAGTGAATAGAGCACTGGCCCTGAAGTCTGGAGGACCTGACTTCAAACATTTCAAACAAAGCCCCAGACATTTAACACAAAACCTAGCTATGTGACCTTGGGCAAGGCACTAAACCCCAATTGCCCTCCAGAAACAACAACAACAAGATAACTAGACTTTTGTTCTGAGTCATCCATGAGCTAATTGGTCAATCCAGAACTAAGTGATGGGCACTAGCTAAATTTATGACTGATATGCTTGTTTTTGAGTACATTATGTAATCATGCCCAAACTTTTGTGTATGCCTAAAGGCACTAAGCCAGTTAATCTTGCTTTCCCACTTTAACCTGTTTTTCGAAGCTTAGAATTACTCTTAAGGACTATGGGTGGACTGAACAAAGCTACCCAAAAGAACCAGGTGATTTTTTTTGTTGTTAATAGGAGAAACCTTGCTCCCTCTATAGACAAACAATAAAACAAACATCTGCCTAAGATGTGATAATCAGTTTTCTTGTTAATATGTTACTTATTCTTGTAATGTCATACACTAAACAGAGTAGCTCCTGCTCCCCAATTTATCACCTATCAAATTACCATGCTCATTCATCCTTTATCTTCTCAATTAGTTTTAAGATTTTAATATGAGTGTATATTCAGTTTTCCATTTAGTGAAGAGCTTGGGTCCAATCAGCATGTCCATGGTTTTCTCTCATGGCCAAAAGAAATATAACATTGCCTTGGTTAAACAAGAAAATAAGTATTACTTAGTTTTTTGAAGACATAATGAATAAGTTGTCCACACCTGTCAATATGACATGGAATGGTTCAATCAAATGTAAACCTTGAGAACTTTAACAATCAATAAAACGAAAATCCTCAATTTCTCTCATTGTGCTCAGTAACAAACGGGTGCTATCATCAGTAAATTCATTTATTAAACAAATGTTCATGATATGTTTACAATGCGTATAATACTATGCTTAGTGTTGAGGGAAATACAACTTTGAAATTAAGCATAATCCTTTTTCTCATGGAATTTCCAGTGTACCTAAGGCATAAAACACAAATATATTGATAATAAACATATCCCAACTCCAGGAATTTTCACTGGATGTCCCAGATATCTCCTTCCTCATCTTTTCCTCTTGTCTTCCCTAGACTCTTTCAAGCCAGCTAAAATCCTATGACCTCCAACAAGCATTTCCCAGAGCCTCTTAATTCCCACTATCTATGTATTTTTTATAATTTATGCTGTATATATTGGTACATAACTATTTGCATACTGTACCTTTTATTCAATTGTGAGATTTTCAAGTACATGGATTTTTCTTTATATCTTCAGAGCTGAGCATAGTACCTGACACATGAGTAGAAACCCAATAAATATTTGTTATTTGGCAGTTAAAAAGTTTACCTCATTTTCTATCCCTCTATTCATAAAGACACCTTTCTAATATAGTTCTTTCACCCCTTACCTGGAAAATTGCAATAATAATATATTTGCACTATGTCTTAAAGTTCTCCTTCCTGTCCAAAGTTCATTCTAGCTTTACCTCCACTTCTTCTAATGTCTACTTTCATTCTAGACCCATATTACATCCCATCTCCTATGAAAGACATTAGTGATGTCTCCAGTTTTAGGGTTCTCCATTGCAAATGATTTTCATCCACTTAGGATGCATTTTGCCTTTACTTTGTCTTTTACATGTACTTTTAATCCAATAGAACAAAAGATCTTTGAACACACGGGGCAGTTTACTTACTATCTTTCTAGCCCCAGTGACTTAGCATATAGTAAGTGCCTAATGAGGAGTGCCTATAGTGTATGACTTAGCATATGATAAGTGCTTATTGGGAATGGCCAAGATTTCCAAGAGGAAATTGCCAGATTTCAAGAGGTGGAGGACATCATATCCAGTTCAAGTGATATGGGTATGTAGTCTCTATTATAGCATGCTTGATGAATGGTCTCTGTCTCTGTTTGAATACCTCCATGGAGTGGTAATCCATTACTTCCCAAAGCACTCTGCTCCATTTCTAGACAGTTTTAGCTGGTAGGACATTTTTCTTGACATTTGGTGGAAATTGGGTTAGGATCAATACTTGATACCATACATTGAGAGAAGTTCTGAATGGCTTACAAATATATATATTCAAATCATAAACAAAATATAGGATTAAGGAAAATAATATATTTTTAGATTTATAGATAGAATAGTTTATGACTGAATGAGTGATGGAAAGGACTGCATAAGATAAAACTGATAATTTTTATATGAATTTATTTAAGTTTGTACAAAAAATGTTATAAAAATTACAACGGATAGCTGAGGAAAACCAATAAGAACAACTTTGCAACAAGTTTCTATAGTGGAGATGTCATTTCCAAAATATTAGAAATTGATTCAGTTTTATAAAATTAAGAATCATTTTTCCAATAGTAAAACAAAAAATGGTCAGAATTACAAAACAAATAGTTTTCAAAGGAAGGAATCCAAGCTATCACTATTTGTGTGAGATGATACTCTAAATTACTCATAATTTGACAAGTTGAAAGGGAAATCATTTAACTTTCTAACTCATAGCTATCAAATTGAGAAAGATGCGCAAAAGAAGAAAATTATGCATTTTGGAAGGGCTATAAGAAAAAATGCTTTGCAATTAGCACAGTTGATTGAGAAAATAATTTGGACTAACTTTAGAAAGTTAGTAAACTGCATACTTGTGTCAGTTATGTCACTTTGAGGCTCATATGTGTAAAGCCAATCAGCAGTAGATTCCTGAAAGAGTGCTACTGTGAACAGCTTTTAAGATTCGGATTACACAGTATTAGTGAATGCTCTGTTTATTCAATTACAAATCTAGATTCAGTACAATGTTCACAGTATCAATAATACACAATATTATGTACAATATTATATACAATCTTCAGAACAAGGAAAGTAACAACAGAAGAATCAGCTGGTTTCCCTAAGGGAGAAACCAGCTTCACATTTAAAGATTCAATCAATCAATTAACAAAAGGAATGACCTAGTTTCCCTAAGAGGGAGTTGATTCAATCAACAATTCACAATATGC
>CM053595.1:298119812-298158549 GCA_028646575.1 Pseudocheirus occidentalis
ACTCTCTGCCCTGTCCAACTCTGGGAATTTTAACTGGCTATGTGCAATGCTTGGAATTCTTTCAGCCGTATTGCTCTTGGCTTTCATCAATCCCCAGCTAAATTCCCAGTTGCTACAAAAAGGCTGCTAACCTCCCTCAATACCAGCCTTCCTTCTATTGATTATCTCCAATTGATTCCATTTTTTTATGATGATCATACATAGTCATTTGCACATTGTCACATTAGAGTTCCCCCTTTCAGGACATGAAATATTCTTTGTCTGTCTTTGCACCCCCAACACTTAACACTGCATCTGGAACATTTTTGTTGTTGTTCAGTCTCTTTCAGTCATGTCTGACTCTTTGGGGGTTTCTTGGTAGAGATACAGGAGTGATTTATCATTTCCTTCTCCAATACATTTTACAAGTGAGGAAACGAGACAAACAGATTTGCCTAGGGTCACACAGCTAGTAAGTATCTGAGGCCAGATTTCCAGTACTCTCATCCACTTTGCTCACCTAACCAACCTAATGCCTGACACCAAGTAGATGCTTAATAAATGTTTATCAACTAATGAAAGAATTCTGTTTTGAGGTTATATAACTTGCAAATGCCAGTGATTTCCAGATCCTTACCCATTACTCACCTTCACATACTCTATGGACTACCAACCTCTCTTATTTCTTGTTACTCACAGAACAATCAATTTCCTATCTTCAAAATTTCCCTCCTTCCCTCTTGCTCTTAGAGTTCCTAATTTCCTTCAAAGTTTAACTAAGAATGAGTTCTTACAAAAAGACTTTTCTGATTCTACCTGTTACTAGAAACCTCCAAACTTATGTCTTGTACTTAAATATGTCTCTGTCTTCATACTAGGCCTTTAATGAATATTTGGTTGATTGATGGTCTCAGTCCAAGCCAATACATATTTAGCCTAGATTTCTTCATGTTTATTTATCCTCTTATTTAAATTTTCTTTTGTTTTTATTTTTCTTTCTGCTCCTAGCACAGAAATTCCTATTTTATCTCTGGGAGCATTGACATTATTCAGACTTAATTTATAGGTCATCTGATACTGATTAGATTTCAGTTCTCTTTAAATTAACAAATATTTATTGGATACCTCCATAATAGTTCGTAAAATTTCAGGTCATACTTTACTTTCTGCAGGTAACTTCTTGGTTCCATCACCTACTAGAGCATACTTCCCCACAGAATTCATCTTCAACTGAGCTACTCTACATAAAGTTTTCATGTACCTTAATATTAATAGGTTATCTTCTCTGTTAAAATGAGTGCATTGAGGGCAAGGAATGCTTTTGTTTTATTTTTAGTGGGTTGGGGGGGCATTGAAACATGGCACAGAAGCTAGCACTTAGTAAATACTAAATGATTTCTTATCGATTGATTGTGCTCAGATTTCATTGTTCATCCTTTTTTGGAAAGGACCAATGCCATCACAAGGTAACATTTTTATTCATGACTGAACTGTATTTAAGTGAGGCAGAGTTACACAGTCATCAGCTGCAGTATCTCTTCTTGAGTCATGACACAAGATAGACTGAGTGAATGTACTATGACAGATGATAGCATGCTGAATTTATGGAACATATTTTTGTACAGCTTATAGAAAGATTGGACAAAGAGAGTCATTTTATATTAGACTATTTTGATTTATAAAATGGTGAAATAATACAGTTATCTTACATGGTTGTTATGAGGTAAGTATTTTGAAGTCCTTATAAACATGATGAGTAATGATGATGATTGAAGAAGAATTAATAGTTATGAATTGAATAGTGCTTTAAGATTTTCAAAAGTTTTAATGACTATAATCACATTTTATTCTCCCTAACCTGGAAAATTAATGCTATTATTGTTCCCATTTTATGGATCACAAAACTGAAGAAGATAGCTGTTAAGTAACTTTTCAAAAACATGCAGCTAGTGTCTAAGGTCACATTTGAATTCGGGGTTTTGTTTTTTTTGGTTTTTGGTTTTTGTTTGTTCGTTTTGGTTTTTTTTTTTGCTTTTTGGAAGGCAATTGGGCTTAAGTGACTTGCCCAAGGCCATATGGATAGTTTTTGTGTTAAGTGTCTGAGGCTGGATTTGAACTCAGGTCCTCCTGACTCCAGGGCCAGTGCTCTATTCACTGCACCACCTAGACACCCCAAGAATTTGGGTTTTCTTGACCTCAGCTTCAGCACTCTGCCCACTGTGTCATTTAGTCAAAGTGGCTGAAGACAGGGAGAAAGGACAGTGGTATCAACAGTATCAACAGTTCCTAGTAATATAACTAGGAAAGAATGGTGAACTTGGAGTAAGCAAACCAGGTTTCCATTCCCACTTCATTTATTAACAATTTGTGTGACACTGGGCAAGTCACACTTGAAAAACTTCTGTTTTCTCATCTATAAGATAATTTAAAACACTTGCACTATCTATCTCTCAACTTTCTTTTAAGGAAAGGGTTTAGACTAACTCAACATGCTATAAAAATTGTATTTTCTATTGCATAGGAAATGGTCATAATATTACTTCCCTTACAAAATTGTGGCAGTAATCAAATTACTATATACATGTATGTCTGTAGAAATCTATACATATGTACATGTGTATATGTATGCATGCATATACATACATATATATGTAAAATGCTTTGTAGTCACAAAGAGCTATAAATGTGTTAGTTATCAAAAAAGTGCTATTGGTTGAAAAGAAACATCTGGTAGAAGTTAGTATAGAAATACAAAATAAAAGTCAAAGAAGAAAGATTTGCCCATGAGGAAAATTCTCAAGAATGAAGGGCAAGTCAAGAAGCTATTAAGAAGGGATACTAGAAGCATGGATATTAACATTAATACTCTAGCATTAACAAAATGCCTTAACCAAAGTAAGCACTTGATGAATTTTTGATGAATTAATATCTTTGATAAAAAAAGTAGAGTAGGTGAGAGATATCTATAAGTTTACATACATTGTGTGGAAAGAAGGCAATCTGAATGCCCAAAATATTTCCTCTTGTCTTTGTGGTCTTCTTTTGTTGAAGAAAATCAGCGATAGTCATATCATAGCCCTGTACTCTGTTTTGTTATGAATACAGCTTGAGCAGAGGTTCTTAATTCTCTATCTATTATCCATCTCTCCTTTCTATCTCCAGTCATCTCTCTCTCTCTGTCTCTCTCTGTCCCTGTCTCTGTCTGTCTCTGTCTCTCTCTGTCTCTCTCTGTCTCTCTGTGTGTGTCTCTCTCTGTCTCTGTCTGTGTGTCTGTCTCTCTGTCTCTGTCTCTCTCTGTCTCTCTCTGTCTCTTTCTCTTTCTTTCTTTCTTTCTTTCTTTCTTTCTCTCTCTCTCTGTCTGTCTCTGTCTCTCTCTGTGTGTCTCTGTCTGTCTCTCTCTCTCTCTCTCTGTCTCTCTGTGTGTGTCTGTCTCTGTCTCTGTCTGTCTCTGTCTCTCT
The DNA here is from genome assembly GCA_028646575.1 of Pseudocheirus occidentalis. Taxonomy (NCBI): domain Eukaryota; kingdom Metazoa; phylum Chordata; class Mammalia; order Diprotodontia; family Pseudocheiridae; genus Pseudocheirus; species Pseudocheirus occidentalis. The sequence continues at coordinate 298,123,250 of CM053595.1, forward strand.
CTCTGTGTCTCTCTCTGTCTCTGTCTGTCTCTGTCTCTGTGTGTGTCTCTATCTCTGTCTGTCTGTCTGTCTCTCTCTCTGTCTCTCTCTCTCCGTGTCTCTCTCTGTCTCTGTCTTTCTCTCTCTCTCTGTCTCTGTCTGTCTGTTTGTCTCTCTCTGTGTCTCTCTCTGTCTCTGTCTCTCTGTCTGTCTCTCTCTCTGTCTGTCTCTCTGTCTGTCTCTCTGTCTCTCTCTCTGTCTCTCTGTCTCTCTCTCTGTCTCTCTGTCTCTGTCTGTCTCTCTGTCTGTCTCTGTCTCTCTGTCTCTCTGTCTTTCTCTGTCTCTCTGTCTCTCTGTCTCTCTCTGTCTCTCTCTGTCTCTGTCTCTCTCTGTCTCTGTCTCTCTCTCTGTCTCTCTGTCTCTGTCTCTGTCTCTGTCTCTGTCTCTGTCTCTCTCTCTCTCTCTCTCTCTCTCTCTCTCTCTCTCTCTCTCTCTCTGTCTCCCCCCTCCCTCCCTTCACTCATCTCCAAACCCAAGGTTAAGAACTTCTGATCTGGAGTATTGTGGTCAATGCCTTGTGCAACATCTGATTACAGTCATTAATACCATGATAAGTTGGAGACCATGCAGTACAAGTTGATGAGAATGGTGAAAGTCCTTATCATCACTTCAAAATAGGATCAGAAAATTTGAGTTGTAAGATACCTCCATAGCCATCTATTTTAATCCACACATGAAATATATCCTCATTGTGACATGCCTATCAGGTAACTTCAACAATTAAATTAGAATAGATCTTGCTCTTTGGTCTGATTTAGATAGATAGATAGATAGACATAGATAGATAGATAGATAGATAGATAGATAGATAGATAGATAGATAGATAGATGTATATATATACACATAGTGAAAATAGTAAAAAAATAAATAAGTAAAACAATTCAGTCCAGACTCTGCTTGAAGACCTCCAAAGAAGAGGAAGCCACCATGCTCAATGTTCCATATACCACTTTTGAATGATGCTAATTTTATGAATTGTTACATTTTCAATGTAACAGTCATTCTCCTTTGCAGGGAAAACAGGAAAAAAATGAGAATGTATCAGTTCTACCTTCTCTCTGTTGCCAGTTTCCATTGTTCTATATTTTCCAATCAAAAGTCCTATCTCTTCTTTCATCCCCCCTTTTCTCTTCATATAGCAGCTAGAGATGATTAAACTAGAAATTTCAGTACACTCAGTAAGGATATGATAGCTATTTTTAAGGATGGGCTGTGGCATGGAAGGAAAATCAAACTGATACTGTTTGTGCCCAGAGGGAAGAACAAGGCTTAATGTGGGTGGTGGTTAAACATTGGCACAATTAGTCTCAATATGTGGGAAAGCAAAAGAGAACAAATCAACATCTTCCTAAAAATTTTATCTGTCCAAAAATCAGACTAGGCTATTTTGCAGTTATTATATACTTATTTGAAGTCTTCAGGCAAAACTAAGATCACCTCTGCTGAGATGTGATGGAGAAGAGTTGGAAAAAGGACAGTTTAGGCTTAGTGAATGACCTCTGTGTTGCCTCCCAACATTCTGATTCTGTTGTCCAACCCTGTAGCTGACAAAATGGATAACATGACTGTTCTCCAATGTGATATTCTCCCTAACATATATCTTATAATAATTTGTTTTCCTGTTTCCTCTTCCTCTCTGGAGTGAGAAAATGAAGAGTTGCCTAAAGCAGTACCTGATCTACTTGGCAGTTACAGTTTCTGTATAAATTAAAACATTGGTTTCTTGGTTTCCAAATCAGTCTCTTCTGAATTTGTTCAAGTATTAATCAATTATCCTATCCTGAAGAATTCCTGTTTTAATTTGTATTTGGACAAGACCTGTGACACTGTTGAGCCAGAGAATTCTCAATATGGAAACTCTGACCATTGGTGCAGGTTCTTTACTTATCTATAACTGAGTTTTAGAGAGTTTCTTGGTGAATTAAGAGGATGAGGGACTATTCCAGGTTTACACAATTAGGTCTGTGATAGAGACAGGATTCAAGCCTGTCTTCTTCATTCCAAGGAGAGCTCTCTATAGATTATGCCCCTTATCAAATGAATTTGTTCTATAAAATGGCAAAAGGCCACACCTAAGAACCTAGAAGCCCATATGTGGCTTCATGGTCATAGGTTCCCCACCCCTGTGTTATAGGGTCTCAAATTCCTGGGAAATATTTTTAAAAAAAGGAATGAAGTTCTGATCCTGCAAAGGTATAAATATTATGGGCAATAGCCATCCTGGAACCCCAAGAATACTGATTAATGCAATTATAGGGGAAAAATGGATACTAAAAATCAAAAAGATACAAAAGCCTAGTAAATTCCAGCTTATCATAGATGTAAATCTGGAAAGGACGCTGTAAAGCTCTCTAGTCAGGATTCCTCATTTTATAGATGAGGAACTGAGGTCAAGAAAAGATAAACTGACTAGTTGACCCGGCTAAAGAATGAGAATAAAAAACCTGAACCCAAGACATGCTGAATTTAACTACTGTATTGTAACTATTTTGCAATTGTGCCTTTCTAACAGACAAAATTGTTTGGTCTTTTTACCCCAAATTTAATAAGGAAAAAAGCAAGATTTTTGCTATTGAGTTATCCAATTTCCTTGTCAGACCTTAGTAGGTTCATTCTTGTCAGTTTTTCATGTTAGCTGGCGACGTGTAGCCTTGACATCTCCTGGGGCTTGGTCAATCCCCAAAGTTGAACAAGCTATTAAAAGTAAAGCCATTGGGCCAGTTAAATGCCTTCTTATATTCAATGTCAAAGTTTTGTTTCAGCCTCAGAATAGCTGAAATTGCAGGCCACCTAACACTGAAAAAGTAAATATGGCTGGAGGGGAACCAGCTCTGTCAAGTGTCTTTTTTGTGTTTTGATCTAAGACATTTTGTATCCATGACATGAAAATGAAAGAGTAGTCACTGAACAGCAACAAGAGGAAGCTTTAAAAATGTCCGATTTTTCCCAATTTTATTTTTTAGAAAGCTTTCCTTTAAGCTGGTTGGAAGAGTCAGTGTGCCTGGCCTTGAAACCTGGTTTTGAAAGAATGTCAAGGTTTTCTTTAGAAATGCCCTATTTATCCCAGCCCTTCCAGGATGGCTCGCCACATTGGATTGCTTGGAATTGCCACAATAGCAACTTCAGCATAACTAGAATTGTATCACATAGGGGATCTCGAAGGCTTTGTGAACATATTAAAGGAAAAAAACTCACCTGATTGAAAGCACTTGAAATTCTCGAAAACGTCATGATGATACTAACACTGACTCAGAACTCTAGGGGCTCCAGAGTGACTTGCAGATAGTTACTTATTTAAACTCCCAACAACCAGAGTAATAGAGATGCTATTGTAGTAGTAGTACTAGTAATAATAACAGAAACAACAACAAAACAATAATCATTCACTTTAATAATGAGAGCCTAGGAGAGGTTAAATGAAATGCCTAGGGGCCCAGAATTTGAAGTTAGGACTTCTTCATTACAAATCTGACACTCTAACCACTAGGTTACCCTAACCCTTACAGCATAAAAGGCATACCAAGTCACTATGGTCACTGTTTACATCCAGCCCTTTGAAGTTGGCAGACACTAATATTATTGTTGTCACTTTTGTTGTCATTTTGATCTTGGTGTGGACGATTCCTCTTAGATGTGCCTTGTATAACAGGAATGAGTTTGCAATACCTCACTGAAATATATGTATGTGTACCCATATCTCTATCTCTGTCTCTGTCTCTATCTCTGTCTCTTTCTCTATCTCTGTCTCTGTCTCTATCTCTACCTCTATCTCTGTATCTGTATCTATCTGTATCCATATCCATATCCTCATCCCTATCCACATCTGTATCTGTATCAACACATAAACATACACACATATGCGCATGCACACACAGATATATATATACACATATGTGTACACAAATGTGTGTGTGCATGTGTGCCCGTATATTTTTGTGTGCATATATATGCACTATATGCACACATGTATGTGTGTGTATACACTCATGTGTGTGTATAGGGGTGTGTGTGTGTGTGTGTGTGTGTGTGTTTGGCTTATAATACCCCCTTGACTTTTCTGTCTAATCACCTTGGAGTAAGGGTGGGGGTGGGATGGGCAATGTAGAATGTGATTATTCTGGCCTGGCCTTTCAAGAGGAATTGATGTTAGTTCTATATGATTACCACTTCCCTTTTAAACTGCTTAACACAATTAATAATGTGATTCTATTTTAGTTCTTTTTCTCTAGGAAAGAAATAAAAGCCCATTGCCTGTAATTCAAATAACCTATCTAAAAATAAAATTTAAAAACATCATCTTTCCCTCATTCAGTGCTCTTCCCACATACTATGATTTTTCAGATATTCCTGGCATCAGTTTAGCAATCATGTCCACCATTAATCTTAGTATCATGGCAGTCTGTCATGTCAATAATCATTTACTAGTTGCCTGCTATGCTTACTATGTGCTAAGACCTGGATTAAGTCCTGGGAACACAAAGAAAGTCAAAATAAATACACAAAAATTGTCTCTATTTCAAGGAGCTCATAGACTAATGGGAGAGAGAACATGTAAGCAACTATGTACAAACAAAATATATAGATATTCATATACATATATACACAGATATGTACTTATATGTCTATACATGCACATACATATGTAATTGAGGTAAGCTGAACTAGAAGATACCAGCACTAAGGAATACTGGGAAAAGTTTCTTTTAGTAAGTGGGAGTTTAGCTGGAACTTGAAGGAAACCAAGAAAACCAGTAAGAAGAGGTTGGGATATGAAATACCTTGTGGGAAGAAAAGCAGGAAGGTCAGTATTACTGAGGGTGGAATGAAGTATGAGAAGATAGGGAAGGGAGGTCTTTGAATGCCAAACTAACATCTCTCTCTCTCTCTCTCTCTCTCTCTCTCTCTCTCTCTCTCTCTCTCTCTCTCTCTCTCTCTGTCTCTCTGTGTGTCTCTCTCTCTCTCTCTCTGTCTCTCTGTCTCTCTGTGTGTCTCTCTCTGTCTCTGTCTCTCTGTCTCCCTCTCTCTCTGTCTGTCTCTGTCTCTCTGTCTCCCTCTCTCTCTCTCTGTCTCTCTCTTTCTCTCTCTCTCTCTGTCTCTTTATCTCTCTCTGTCTCTGTCTCTTTCACACACACACGTATGCATGTATGTGTGTCTATGTGTGTGTGTTTTTCATGGAAGTGATAGGAGATCCAGAGAAGTTTATTGAATAGAGTAGTAATATGGTTGATTCTGCCCTTTACTGAAACCAGTTTGACAGTGGAGGGGAAGATGAACTGTAGATGGGTAAGACTTGAGGTGGAAGACCAGTCAGAATGCTATTACCTAAGGTAATGAGGACTTTCACCAGGTTAGCTCCAGAGCAAGAAAAGAAAGAGGGTTATATTTGAGATATTTTGAAAATTTATTCAGCATGATGAAGCAGGCTCTAAGTTTTCATTATGAGTATTTATATCTCAAAAATTTAAAAACACTGAAAGTCAAGACTTCCTTTCCAACCTAAGCAATGCTCATACTAGTCTTTATTCATACACCCAATAAAGCAAGAAAAAAGTCCTTTTATAAAATTTCTCTAGAGATTTGGTCACATGTTGCTGTTAACTTAATGAATATTTGTTTTTAATAGTAATTTTTCCATTATTTGCTATTTTAATTAGAACATTGTAGTATCTCATGTCTCAGCCTCAGAGCATTGTGGAAAGGATAATGCTGTCAAAAGATGAGCTTTTTTCACTTGCACACAAGCTAGAATTCTTATTGTTGTTATTGTTTCCATCATCATCACTAATAGTATGGTCTGAGGTCTATCAGATAAGTTCTGATCATTTGAATTCCTATATCAGTCTCAATTAGATGGAGAATATAATATGCTGGTAATAAGAACCAAGGGGATGATAAAGGTTTAGATTCTGACCAGCTCACTTTGTGCTTTGTAAAGAGGATGAGACTTTGAGTGACTCATACTCTGAGTAACCAATGAGAAGATTATGAAGAACATTTAAAAATATTGCTAACATTCACTGTTAGGAGGTCTGAAAAAGTTCCTCCATCAACTTCATGTAACTATGCTACTTATAGCTAACCATCATTCAGCTGAAGGAGAAACCACACCCTTGGTGGCCCTTACAAGCAAGCCAGTCAACTCGGATTGAACACTCTTAAGAGGCATTCTAGGGGAAGTATAGGTTAAAAAAATAGAGACAACCACAGAGGGAGATCTCTACGTTCAAAAGCAAATCACTTTTATCCTTTCCATTGAGATTCTTCTAAAATGTGCATATGATGTGTGTTGGACAGAGGAGATGGAATTTGTTTTCTTGCCCCACATCAATGAAAAATTTAAAATGACACCTTGAAGAAGAGCAGCTTATCTAATAAGAGACACCTTGTCCAACATTCAACAGCCTCAGAAGGTTGACCTACAGAGAGAAATACACACAAATCTTCCAGTGAAACTACTTACCAGCAGTGATATTATATCCAGGATGAGCAGTGTGAGGACATCATGGAAAAAGAAAATGAATCAAGGCTCTACAGAGACAGAGGTATAAAATGCTTTCAGTGAGTGTGTGCACACACATATACACATAAACAAATGCTCGTGCATACACCATACATATGTATGTATGCGTGGAAAAATAGATAGATAAATGTCACTCCACTGGCATATTCCATGTTTGTGCCTACGCATTCCATTGACACTGGGTGCAATCATGGTATAGTACATTCAAGATTCTTCTTCATCTGGGAAAGTATTATGGTATTACCATTCAGGCTATATATCATGCATGACATTGCTGATAAAGTATTGACCCAGGAGTCAAAAACATGTGGTTCAAATCCTACCTCAGATACTTTTAGCTGTGTTGTAATGTTCAAATGAAATAACATGCACAATGATTTTGACAAGTCATAAATGGTTATATAAATGTTTAGAATTGTTGCTATTATTATTGGGGTCATTGGGAAGAGCCTAAAGTAGTAGGATGTGGGCTACTTCAGCTATACATAAGTTCTTCCTTGTTCCTAATTTGTTGGTATGGCTACATTGATCATGAGTGGAAATCAAACTCTCTCTTTCTCTCTCTCTCTCTCTCTCTCTCTCTCTCTCTCTCTCTCTCTCTCTCTCTCTCTCTCTCTCTCTGGATATTGTTTCCTCCCCTCCCTTCTGAACCTAAAAGTAAGAGAGGAAAGAGAAAAGAGAGGAAAAAGACATGATTATTCATCTACACCAGTTTCAGAGTGAGAAATGCCAAACAAGATCATTTAGGCTCTTGACCCTGGAAGCTGGGTACACATATTCCTTACAAAATACAGTTGTTTTTTTAAACAAAACTTTTTTTCAAAACAAAACCATGAATTCCTAAGCCTTCTAAACATGGAGAGATTGGACAGATGCTATTATTGTGCAAGGTGATAGCCTCATAAATTTTAGCAAGTAATTCTGAAGCCTTGTTGTTTTTTAAGAACTCCCAAACTGTCCATTTCAGATTGTTTGTTAGGGATGTCCTCCCAACATCTTTCCAGACTTCTTAATCTCTTGTAGGGTTTACCTGAAAATTTCATTTTGGAGATTGTAAGTTCCTTGGGGAGAAATATCATTAATGCAAGGAACTGAAAAGTTATGGTTTCAGAGCTTCATAGAAACCATGGTAAATGAAATCTCAAAGTCTACTTATTATCAACTCATTTTAACATGCATGAATTTCTCAAATGTAGATGAGAAATAGATAACAATTATGTGTAAGTGCACACATGTTCATACATGAATTTCATGTGTATATAAATATACATATAGATGCATTTGTGTGCATATGTAACATTTCCATATATGTGTGTAAGTAAGCACACACAATATACTACCCACAACCTTGTATTCAATATGTTGCCAAAGACTATGAATCTTTGTAAAATCTCACATATATGTTCCCTTCCCATATATGCTCCTCACCTTTTGCCTGGACTATTACCATAGCCTAATAGTTGATATCCTTGTCTCAAGTTTACCTGCCACTGCAGTCCATCATCTTCTCAGCTGCAAAAGTAATTTTCTAAGCACAGCTCTGATCATACCAAGTCCCTACACAATAAACTTCAGCAGCACCCCATATCCTCCAGTACTGAATAGAACATCTTCTTTGTGGCATATAAAATGCTAATGACCTGTGCCCCCACACAAACCTTTCTAGTCTTCTTACAACATGCACCCCCACTGTCCCAATATAGTCCATGTCCCAGTGATACTGGCCTCTTAACTGTTCTAAAAAAAACACTCTCTGTCCCACCTCTAGACATTTTCACCAGCTGTTCCCATGTCTTGAACACTCTTCCTGCTCAACCCAGTCTCCTAGCTTCTCTGGCTTCTTTCCAGTGTAAGCTAAATTTCCAATTTCCATAATAAGCCTTCCCCATTTTTATTTAATAGCAATATTTTCTCCGTATCTATTACCTTCCAACTTAGACTGTATAAAGGATGACTGTAAATAGCTGTATTTTGTCTTTCCCATTAGACTTTGAGAAGAAGGCTTTGTTGTTTTGCTTTTATTTGTATCTTCAGTGCTTAGCACAGTGCCTGATACATAGGAAGGGTTTAATACATGATTAATAATTGATGTGTACACATATATGCATCTAGGTTTAAGTGTGGTTCAGTGTGCACATGTATAGATATGTTTATAGTATTATAGTTGAGTCTGTATTGGGAAAGTGGAAATGAGTGTGATATAAAGATGCAAATTATTAATATAGCATACAAAAATAACAACAAAAACATAATTAAATGATCTCTAAGACTCTGCATGTCCCTAAAGTTCCCTGATGATTGTATCAGAAGGTAATGCTACCATAGTATTTCATAATACAAATGTTCACTTTTGTCTTCCTAGCTAGGTCATAGAGTAGCTGGCTTCTAAGCTTCCTTGGAAATTATTAACCAGCTTTAGCATTAAAATGTTAGAATAATTGGTTCACAGAATGCTAAAAGTGGAAGAATCCTTATGGATGATTTGACCTAGGTCCTTGAATATCAGTAAAAGCATCAAATTCTTCTGGCAAGCATTTAGAATGCTAGAGCAGATTTGCACACAGAAAAATCTGTATACCAATCAATTTTAGACACTATCCAAATTGTGTGACCCCAAGAAATCTACTTACCCTCTCTTGAACTCAGTTCCTGATTTACAAAATGAAGGATTTTTTCTAGATGTAGAGGCAGTTAGGTGGCAAAGTGAATAGAGTGCCAGGACTGAAATTCTGAGTTCCCTTCTGGCCTAGTCACTTAACCCAGTTTGCCTCAGTTTCCTCATCTCTAAAAGAATTTGGAGAAGGAAATGACAAATCACTAGAGGATTTTTATCAAGAGAATCATAATGGGGTCACAAATAGTCAGACCTTACTAGAAATAAATAAACAATAACATGAATTCTAGATGTTCTCAAAAATCTATGGCAGCCTCAATCTGTGATCCACTGATTGTAAGATACAGGATCAAATCTCATTTCTGAAAATTGGTTGTGTGATCCTGGGCAATATCTCAAACTTTTTCTTTCCTTTTACCTGGTATCATTTGAATGGAAAATGCAATTATATATGCACATGTGTTTTCATTTTTCTGAACCATTTAAAAGACTACAGAAATATTCTAAAAATTGAACTTTCTTCATAAAAGATGGCAGTTTTATGCTTGACAACAATTATTAATGTTTTTCCTAATATTTTTTTTGTCAAATTCTTTTAATCATGGCAGAAGTTAAATGTGAAAGTGTAACACAAAAGAGACATTGTAAAAGAAAGAAGAAGAGAATTTGGTTAATAATCAATCAATGATCTTGTATTTGTAAGGACACTATAATGGATAATTCTTAAGTTGGGTCACCTGGACATTCATTGAGGCTGCAGAAGGAATGGGATGACTGGGAATCTTTATTAAAATATTGAAGTAAGGGGAGATGATATAGGCTGCCAAAAAAAAACTTTAGCAATTCAGCCCAGTCTCATTCTTTTATTGTTTTTTGCCTAAAAGATATCTTACTCAGTCCAAAAATCTCTGATACTCATCAACATGTTATAGACTTGGCAAGTTTCTTAGGGCACTGAAGTTAAATGACTTACCTATGTATATATAGATGCCAAAGGCAAGACCTGAAACCAAGTCTTCCTGATTCCAAAGCTAGAATCATCATCATCATCATCATCATCATCATCATCATCATCATCATCATCATCATCATCATCACCATCATCATCACCTTTTGTTGTTGTTGTAGTTGTTGTTGTTGTTGTTCTTCTTCTTCTTCTTCTTTTCCTCTTCCTCTTCCTCCTACTCCTCCTTTTACTTCTTCTTCCTCATTCTCCCTTCCTTCCCTTCCTTCCCTTCTATTATATCACAACTCTTGTATCTTCTTCTTCTCACACTCCCCTTCATCCTTCTATCACTTCTTCCTCTTCCTTCTTCCCTTCTTCATCTCCTTATTGTTCATCACAATCTTCTCACCATTTTTTCAATAGTATTCAGTTAGAAATTTTGGCCTTGGGGAATATAACTATCCTCCTTATATTAAATGTTCTATGGAGTATTACATAGGTGAAAAAAATTTTGTAATAAATGCATAAACATATTGGCATGTACACTTATAATTTGAGTGAAAATATTGAGACAAATCCAGGAGCAGATTTGATGATAAGACTATTACAAAACATTCTATTTCTACATAATTTAAATTTCTTTCAATAGATGCTTATGTTTTTAAAATACTTTATTTTATGTAGCCTGGGTATTATAAGCATTTGTTATGGTGACATCTTTAAAAAAACCTGTCAGTCTATCTATCTGTCTATCTGTCTATCTATCTGGCTATCTATCTATCTATCTATCTATCTATCTATCTATCTATCTATCTATCTACCTATCTATCTATCTGTCTATCTGTCTGTCTGTCTATGTCTCTGTGTGCCTTTGTATGTCTATCATGTGTATATATATATACATATTAATATGCACACATATGTATACATATATACACCATACTCAGTGTGTGTGTGTGTGTGTGTGTATTCTAGGATGACTGTGGGTGACAGTTTTATGTGGGCTTATTAGTACTACTCTCTTTATTATTCCCCAGTTGACAATCTTCCTCATCTCTTATAGATTTAAGAATGCTGGTTTTAAGTTTCTTATAGCAACTATTTCCTGCCAAACTGCCCTTTTTGAAGCTCTTTTGGTAGACAAGAGAACAATAAAGCATCTAATCATCACGTAAGATCACATTAGGTACTTTTCTTTCCAAGACTCCTGAGAGGTACAAAACTCTCATTAAAAGACAAGTCATATAGGGTACGATAACTAAATTCTTCTACTAATCTTTATTTCATCTCAGAAGTCCAAGATCAAGTTCACACATGAAGGCAGGAAACCACCATGTTAAGAGGGTTCCTGACCAACATTTTTATCATTTCTGATATAAATGATGAAGGCCTAAATTACCTGAAAATCCTTGAACCAAATACATCCCATTAATTGCCACAGGGGGTCTGTGTGCCATCTGCCTGAAAAGTCCTCAAACTGATTAGTGGGCAATCCAGTATGATGGATTTATAGTCAGAGAAACTGGGTTCAAATCTTGCTTCTGACATTAGCTGTAAGACTTGTCCCAAGTTACTTCTCTTGGCCTCAATTCCTTATCTCTAAAAGGATGAATTGAACTAGTTGGCCTACAAGGTCCCTTCCAGCTCCAAATCTCATAATCAATAATACCCACGTGTCTTGCCTGAGAACTAGCATCCTTTTTCACATAACTTCTCTCCCAAATCATATTCATGCCCAACACATATGTGCAAGTCTAAGGAATTTAATTTATTTTAACCGAGTCTAGACCTGGGCCAGAGAATTATGTTCACTGTGTTAGTGTTAGTCAGAGAAGTAAAAAGAACAAGATGTTTTAGACTGAAATGGATCATAAGAAAAGTCGTGTTTATCAGTGCAGCTGGCTTGCAATTTCATTCAGCAATATCTCTGTTAAAAAGAGTGTCTAATCTACAGAGACAAAGTTGGGCCAATGAAAATAAAATTCTATCCGGTCATTTCCAGCCAGCACATAAAGCTTCTAAACCTTCGGCAGGAAGAATGGGTTTGAAGAAAGCCATTTTTTTGAGGTTAGCAACATGAGGAATGCAAGTTCTCATTACCTACTATAAGGCCAAATGTGAAAGTGTCCAGATTGTGAAAGCATTTGTGGAAGGCAGGTGATAAATGTACAATGACAAACTGTAAGCATGTGAATACTCAGCTGGGCTACCCCACAAGGCAGGGAAGAGGAATTAGAAGCAACATACAGTTCTCTACCCTTTTTCATGGTCAAAGTGATAGAGATATAAGAATAAAACTTTAGGGTTGGTTGGAGTATAGTCAAGTGTATTTTCATTGTCCTTCATGAATGTTCCAGGAATACCTCAGTTTGTGATTTCAGACAGGCTACCCACTGAGGCTGACTTTATTCATAGGTTCCTACTTCCATAGTGCCACTGAAAGGCACAACCCATTGCTTTCCTCCAATAAACTGTCATTGCTCAAATTTGGGCACCTGGCTAGCCAAGCACCCTGGACTTAAAATACCAGAGTCATAGATTCAAATTGGTTGGCAATACTAGAACTATAATGACTTCTATGAGAACATGAAAGTCATGCAACTGCTCTGGGATTTATTTCTATCATCTCAAAAAAAAATTCAAGGGCTATGCTTAATGATCTTTATAACCCTACATGTATGATTCTATCATCTTACCTCACTGGCTTGCAGTTATGACACAGTTCTGTAAATGTTAAATACTTTATAACTACAATAAATTATTATTCATTAATTTAATTTGAAGATTTGATAGGGAACATGACATAATGATTAAGGAGATTGACTTGGAGCCAAGAAAAACCATCTTCAAGTCTTGTCTGGGAGGCACATTGGCTGCATGAAACTAAACAAATTTCTTAACTTCTTGTTTTCATTAGTAGAGGGAATTTCCTTATGTAGAAATTTACCACATTGATGAAATAATAGTCCCAATGTCTACTATAATTATCATGAATATATCTTTTTGTTATTATGATCATCATTATTGGATAAGTAATAGAATAACAGTAATGGTTTAGAGTTAGGAAGAATTAGGTTCAAATTCCTTGTCTAGGATGTACTAGAGATGTGATATTAGACAAGTCTTATAGTGTCTCTGAACCTCAACTTTCTCATCTCTAAAATGGGAATACTAGTATCACTTACCAAAAAGGATTGGTAGGTGGACTACATGGCATGATTCAGGTCAAACACTTTAGAAGCAGCAAATCACTATATAAATGCACACTATCATCATTAACTACAACATAGATGAGTTGCAGTTTGCTTTAGTCAAGGGAATTCTCCATAATTACTATATCATGTATCCTTTTAATTTGATAGATATCCTAATTATCATCTTTATTATCATTTTCCCTGTTAACATCTTAAAAACCCTTTTGAAGTTAGGATTTTAAGTGGCTGTCAGTCATCCTGACCTTATGTGAATAAATGCTCTGACAACAAATTGTGTTGGTAGGAAGGGAGAGTGCACAAATAAATTAGGTACTGAAGGGACACATATTTGGTAACAAGAAACTGGGGAACACTAAAGTCAGTATACTTATTTCACGGATTTACTAGGTCTTGATATTGACTATCATAAGGGACAAGAAAATGCCAGGAGGATCTGTCAAACAGGCAGCCATTGCATTATAGAAGAAAAACAAATGAGAACATTTTTTAAAACCCCATACTGGCTTGTTCTCTAAAGCCATTTTATATCACCACATAGAAGGGGACAACTCATATTGTTACTAATAAAGTGTCTGAGGGGGAAAATAGCCAATAGTTGCTGTTTTGTTTACAAGGAAGAACAAAACTGAAATAAGACAGGGAAATTCATCTTCTCTTCTGAGTTTCAACCTCTTCAGGTAGCTAGATGTATTTGATGATTGCCTTGCTTGGGATGAAATGAAAAAGAAAAAAAAATGTATCACATAAATACACCAGCAAGAAGGACTAAAAGTAGAAACAAAAATTCAATAGTCAAAGAAACATTTAATACCCAGGGTATAGTCTGAGTAAATCATACTCATGTAACTTTTGGAGATGTTTCAGAAGCCACTGCTAAGGTTTTGTAAAAATCACACATTATTGGGGCAGGTAGGTGGCACAGTGAATAGAATACTGGCCCTGGCGTCAGGAGAACCTGAGTTCAAATTCAGCCTCAGACACTTGACACACTTACTAGCCCTGTGACCTTGGGCAAGTCAATTAACCCCAATTGTCCTGCCCTCTCCCCTCCCAAAAAAAGCAAAAATAAATCACACATTATCAGTGATGAGGTGACTAGTCATCTTCAAAGTTCTGGGGATAGTCTGAATTTGTAGAAGTGGCCTTGTACCATTTAAAATTTAGACTGGGGGAAAACTATAATTAAACCTGGTAATCCTGTTTTGGATCACAAAATAACTTCACAGAAAGTGCCCTTTGAGCCAGAGAATCAGAGTGAAAAAACCCATCATCTTTGCGTCATGGTTCATGCCTTTCGGTTTACACAGACAGAATTCTCAATCACTTCAGACTTTCTGCATAAAAAAACCTAATTGATCATTTGACCTTGTTGGATGAATTTTGCATGAATAATACTATTGATGCCAAAGGTACTGATCAATATTGTAATCATTTGTGAATTTGATATGTGCTCATCCCGAAGTCAAAATTGAATGTGATATTGGGGAAGGGATATTTCTAACAATTCTAGCTATCCAAAAATAGAATAGGCTGACTTGGTAGTTAGTGATTATCCTCCATGAATTTTTTTTAAAACAAAGCCTATGCAGCCACTTAGCTACGATTTTGTTGAGGAAAATTATAGTTGGGTACTGATTGGACTAAATGGCCTCTAAGTGTACTTATAATTCTAATATTATGTGTATAATTAGGTGACAACTTCCTGAATTAGTATCCTTCACTATCTTCCTAGTTACCTGGGTTCAAAATCTTCCATCAACATTTCTTATCTTGCATGTTCATTATGTACATGTTGTCTTCCCCATTAGAATGTTAAATCTTCAAGATCAGAGCTGCTTTTGCCTATCTTTGTATTCCTAGGCATTAACATCATGTCTACCATATACTACCTGACTGTCTAGCATACTTAGAGTCATCCTCAGCTCCTTGCTATTTCTAACACTCATATATCTATTCATTTCTCAAATCTTATGTCTACTTCCACAACATCTTTCCCATCTCTTCTCATTGCTTCATTTATATTATTATCTCTATAGTTCAAGCCCTGAGCTTTTAACTAGACTGATGAGATAGCCTCCCAATTGATCTTTATGCTTTGGGGTTTTCCCTGTCTCTGATGGATCTTCAACATAACTTTCAAAGTCATTCTGATGATACATATTTCTAAACACAATGCACCCCTGCTGAATAACCTTCTGGGGCTCCCTGTTGTCAGTAGGATAAAATACAAACACATCTCACATAATAAATGTATCATTAATTAATCAGCATACAATACACAACCTTGTTCCAAAGAACCCTCATATCCTTATGTATGCTTCTCTTTTTCACAGGATCTTCAACTCAGTCAAAGTGATCTTCTTGCTCTTCCTCAAAGATGACACTTCACCACTGTATATTTACATAATCTGTGTAACTTACCCTAGAAATGGCAGCCCTCCCTCCTCATCTCTGCCTCTTAGTATTCCTAGCTGCTTTTAGACTCTAGATATATCCAAGCTCTTTGTCTAAAATCTTTCCTTATCCACTCCTACAACTGATAGTACCATCTTCGCCACCTCTTCTTCCTCCCTATAAACATGCACACACACATATGTTTATGGGAAATATGTGCACTTATATGTTTAGATGCTGCCCCCTCAATAGGATATAAGCTCATTAAGAGCCAAAACAATTTAATTTTACATTTTTGTGTCTCTAGCAGCTAACACGGTACTAATCACATATCACATCATTCACAAATGCTTTTCAGATGACAATTGGTTCATTATGGATATTTTCCTGATAATGAAACTGTGTGTGGTGTATGTAAGAAAGTGTTACTCTTAACATTTACTCATGTCCATAGGCTTCTTTCAAATTCCAGGTTGAAACTTTCAGATATGTTAACTTCATCCAAATTCTGATGTTAGTGCTGTCCATAAGATAAAAGCCCAGGAAGGTGGATTTACTAAATATGAAGTTCTAGACCTCAGATTGGAATGAAGGAGTAAGAATCCACATCAATAGTTAAGAGCTAAGGAAAGCCTATCTAGATAACTTTTTTACATGAAACAAAATATCTAAGGGTTTTAATGGATTGCAAGCTTCATATGAGTCAACAGTTTTCCATGCCAGTCAGAAACTATTGTCATTATAGGCTGCTTTAAGGCAGTTGTAGGATTTAAAAATAGGGAAGATAAATTTGTACTGTATTCTGGCTTGGCCAGACCTCATTTGAAATATATGTTCATTTATTCACACTTTGAAAAGATATTAATAAGCTACAGAACTTTCAAAGAAAGTGAAATAATGCAGTTGAAGGTGCTTATATTTAAAGATCAATTTGGAGGAACAGTGTTTTAACCCAGAAAATAGGCAAAATATAAAAGCTATCTTCCTGCATCCAAATGGCTTTTAAACAGAAGACGAATTCAATTTATTCTTCATTTCCCCAGAGGACAGAACTAGAAATAATGAGGTATAAAGATGGAAATTTCATCTTGACATTAGGAAAAGTTTTCTAATAATTTGAACTTTCCCAGTGTGGAAAGGTGGTACTTTAGGAGATATTGACCTGTCCATTTTAGGTCTTCAAATTGAACCTGGATGAATATTTGCTGAGTATGTGTCATAGGAGATTTTCTTCATGTACTATTTGACTTTTGACTCTGAGTTTCTGTGCTTCTCCAATTTTGATTTTCTTGGCCTCTTCTGATCTTTTATCCCTGTCATTTCTTGACCTTGAAGACTTTTTCCAACTCAATCTATGACTGCATCACTTAGCTCACTGCACTCCTCTTCTCAGTCCCTGTGGTCTTCCTTAGTGACATCAACATGTGCAATTATGATACTTCCCTCTCATATTGTCAATTAACTCCCAGATCTTTCCAACTTTACTGCAGCCATTCATTAGAGTAGAGGTACCTAATATCTTATCAGCCCCAACATCAGGAAACCTTTGAAAACTTCAACTCTAAAATATTCCTCCCAAGGCACAATTGTTAACTGTCCCAACACCTTTCCTTCTATAGAACAAATTATTTGGTCTTCTAATGACCTCTGATTTCTTGGGTCAGCATTTCTATTTTGGGACTTCATTGGTATTCTGATTTCACTTTTCTTCCTTCAGATTCTTGGCCTTTTGGTCATATATATCAGTTATGCAGCCCATCCCAAATCCTTCAATATTTTATTCAGTTGACATATCTTCATTTTAATTCTTAAAATCTCCAAACCCCCAGAATCATACTCGTGAAAATTTGTCAATGTCAAATTCAATAAAATAGAGCAGTGTGGAAGTAAATCATATAGGCATGGTTAGGATATGATCTGAAGAGAACTGGAACAGCATATAATATATTTTAATGTGATAGATAGGTAGATAGATAGATAGATAGATAGATGACAGACAGACAGATAGATAGATAGATAGATAGATAGATAGATAGATAGATAGATAGATAGATTGATTGATTGATTGTACAGAGTAAAAGGCACTGAACATGAGCTGGAACATCCAAATTTGAGTCTCTGATCTTCCACTTAGTAGCCATATGACAATAGCCAAATCACTTCCTCTCTTTGAAAGATAAATCTTTCCCATGATATTTACATTTCTATAGGATGAAATGGAACCGTAATTCTATAAGAGTGATGGGTAAAACACATGGAATGCCTCAACACTCTTAATTATAGCCCCACAAAAGATTACAATATAACTGAGAAATCTTTAACAAATTATACAGAAATGCAATAGAACATAGATAATGTTGGCTTGTAGTTTTCCAAGCCCATATACTGCCTCAGAAATCCTTATGTATGGCTTAGTGACTCCCATTTCTCTTTTAATATGAAAGCACTGCCACAAAATAAAAGAATCAATTGCTATTTCTGTGGATGGAGTTTCAGCAACCATAACTTGCCAATGGAAAATAGGTTTTGGAATATGAGATCCAATAATTGCCTCTCAAATTCTTTCATGCAGACAACAAACTCTGTCTTGGTATCAGGTCATTTTGGACCTGTAATAATTTTCCTCTCTGTAAAAGAGGGTGTGGTTTCTGTCCATAGTACTGAAATTAAATAAATGGTTCTCTTAGAGACAGCCAAATTGAATTTTAGAGTTTAAAAGAACCTGCGAAGTTATCTAGTCCAATAGCTTAATTTTCTTATAATAAGACCTATGTAAGTGAAATTATCTATTTTTTCAAGGTCATAGCAAACATAATAAAAGAACAAAAACTTAAATCTAAGACCTTTGAGTTTCAAGCCTACAATCTTTACCTTACTTCATTTATTGAATGAGTCACATGTGAAATTCCTTTTTTTCCTACTCAGACAATTAGTAATAAATTATTAAGTGCCTACTGTGTTACAGGCATTTGTCTAAATTTTGGGATACGACAAAGGCAAAAGTCTTTAAGGAGTTTTTATTCTGCTGAGAATATGCATAAAGTATTGTCCAAATTGCACTGAATTTCCTCTAGACTAAATTAGACAACTGCATGGTAAATCTTACAGTGTGACTCTATTACAAGAGAAACAATGATATTGCATCAGTTATGTTGATTCTCATTTTACAACCAAGCATACTAAAGATGGCATTGGACTATGTCTATAGGATTCCAAATATTCATCTTGAACACTGCAGAAAATTAGTCAACCATTCTACCCACATAATTCAAAATAGTGAAAATTTGAAATGTTTTGCTTGATTGAGTAACATCTTCAATTTTCATCTAAACTCTTCAACAAAGAATAGACAAAGTTCCTGCTCCCTCCCTCACCTCTGTCTCTCTCTCTGTCTCTCTCTCTCTGTCTCTTTCTCTCTGTCTCTGTCTCTCTCTCTCTGTCTCTCTCTCTCTCTCTTTCTCTCTCTCTCTCTCTCTCTCTCTCTCTCTTTCTCTCTCTCTCTCTCTCTCTCTCTCTCTCTCTCTCTCTCTCTCTCTTTCTCTCTCTCTTTTCTCTCTCTCTTATAGCTGGATGGAAAATCATAGATATTGCCAAGCATCATTTTGTACCTAAGAAAAAAATACATCATACATTACAATCATCTTAATTCTTGACTCTCATCCAGGAGCTTGGCAGCTTATAGGCATAGCCGTAGTCTGACTCCCTTCTCCGGTGTTTGAGTTAAAGAGAAAATCACTTCCTGTCTGTACAAGACATATTGAAAATTTAATTCTGTGCATATTCAAACATTGTCAACATTTCCCTTTCCTGGACAGAAAATGGACAAAGTTTCCAAGCAAGTAAGACTGTAATATCATTGATTCAAACTTCAAGATTCTTTTGCAGACCTACAAATTTTAATACTACAGTACCTACTCAAACATACATCACTGAGTGAACATAATGAACATAGGCAAAATGATTACATTCATTATTCAATCAGAGAAACCATAAAACTAATGAGAACATAACGCTACATCCCAACCTTCGTATCTTCATAGAACTATTCTGGGGGTGGAGTCAAGATGGTGAGGTAAAAGCAGTAATTTGGTTCAGTTCCTGCTCTAACCCCCTCCAATACTGGCAAAAAAAATTTGATTCCAAACAAATTGTAGAGCTAGAGAACCCACAATATGAGACAGAGGAAAAATCTTCCACTATTGGGAGGCAGACAAGCTGACAGGAAAGGTTTATCATACAAGCCTTGGAACTGAGCACAGTCTTGCATGAGCTGCTCTGTACCAGACCCAGAGTGGCCCCAACTTGTGGCACTGACTGGCCAGAGGAGACTTCAGGAGACTGAATCACCTGCAGCTGTGTTGCTTTTCAGACTTCTCAACCCATAACACCAATGAGAAAGTAAAAGATCAGTGGGGAAGTCTGTTGGAATTCAGTGACAGGAGCACAGTCCAACTACTTTCCCTCAAGCAAGAGGTGGCAGAGTCACAGTGGCTGCAGCTGCTGCTGTGGCTGCCTCTGGAGCTCCTGGCCTGCAGATGGTAATCATTCTTGCTTTGACCTGCTTGGATGTGGGTTGCAGTCATGGTCAGTGGTCCTGACATGGGGAATGCCAGTGTACCAGAGCTTGTAGGGGCTGTAGAGAGGGTGCCCTTCTCAGAGCTTGGGCAACTGTGAAAACCCCAGTGATTTGGGACACAGCTCTCTCCACTTGGAAGCTGAATTCAACCATGGCAAAGAACTCAAAATTCAAGTAATTGGTTGGTAAGATGAGCAAGCATAGAAAGTACAATCAGACCATAGAAACATTTTTTGGGGTGACAAAAAGGATCAAAACATGGAACCAGAAGAAAAAAAATCAAAACTCCTGCATCAAAAGCATCCAAGAAAAAAAATGAACTGTTTACAGGCCATGGAGGAGATCAGGAACGATTTTGGAAATCAAGTAAGAGAAGCGGAGGAAAGATTGGGAATAAAAATGAGAATGATGCAAGAAAATAATGAAAAGTGAGTGAAAGTGAACAGTCTGCTAAAGGAGACCCCAAAAATATGAAAGAAAATAGCACCTTGAAAATAGACTAACTCAAATGTCAAAAGAATCCCAAAAGGCCAACAAGGAAAGAATTCCTTAAAAACCAAATTGGCCAGATGGAAAATGAATTTCATAAGCTCACTTAAGGGAATAATTCCTTCAAAATTAAACTGGAGCAAATGGAAGGCAATGGCTTTGTGAGAAACCAGGATACTAGAAAACAGATATAAATGAATGAAAAATAGATGACTGTGAAATATTTCATTGGAAAAACCACTGACCTAGAAAATATATCCAGGAGAGATAATTTAAAAATTATTGGACTACCTGAAGGTCATGATAAAAAAAATGAGCCTAGAAATCATCCCTCAAGAAATTATCAAAGAAAATTGCCCTGATATTCTAGAACCAGAGGGCAAAATAGAAATTCAAATGATTCCCCAATCACCTCTTTAAAATGACTACAAAAAGAAAACTCCTAGAAATACTATAGCCAAATTTCAGAGTTCCCAAGTCAAGCAGAAAATTATTAGAAGCAATAAGAAGAAAACAATTTGAATATTGTGGAAATACAATCAGAATAACACAAGACCAAGCAACTTGTTCATTAAGGGGTCAAATGGCTTGAAATATGATATTCGTGAAGGCAAAGGATCTAGGATTGAAACCAAGAATCACCTACTCAGCAAAACTGGCTATAATGCTTCAGGGGGAAATATGGTCATTCAATGAAATAGAGAACTTTCAAGCATTCTTGAAGAAAAAAAAACAGAGCTGAACAGAAAATTTGACTTTCAGATCCAAGAAACAAGAGAAACATGAGAAGGGAAACAGGAAAAGGAAATAATAAGGAACTTATTAAAGTTGAGCAATTTATATTCTTACATGGAAAAATAATAATTGTAATTCATGAGACTTTTCTCAGTATGAGAATAGTTAAAGGGAATATAGATGATAGAGAGAGAGAGGGAGAGGGAGAGAGAGATACACACATCTATATGAATGTATGTGTATGTGTGTATACATCCATATATATGTATACAAACATATGTATGTATGTATGTATGTACGTATGTATGTATGTATAGGAGAGTGTATGTGTATATAAATATATATGTGAGTGTGCGTATATGTGTGTACATGTATACATAGACAAAGAGCATAGGAAGAGTTGAATATGAAGGAATGATATCTAAATAATAAAATTATAAATTGGGAGAGGAATATATTGGGAGAAGGGGAAAGGGAGAGATAGAATACTGTGGATTATCTCATATAAAAGAGGCAAAAGAAAACTGTTACAAAGGAGGTGAAGAAAAGGAAGGTGAAACAGAATAGGTCAACTTTACTCACACTGTATTTGGCTTAAGGAGGGAATAACATAGACACTCATTTTTGTATTTTATCTCACTGGAAAGTAGGGGGATGGGGATAAGAGGGGGGATGATGGAAGGGAGGGCAGATTCATGGAGAGAGTAGTTAGAAGCAAACACTTTTGAAAAGGGACAAGGTTAAAGTAGAAAATAGAATAAGTGGGGGGGCAGGATAGGATGGAGGGAAATACAGCTTTTTACACTATAATTATTATGGAAACATTGTGTATAACTACACATGTACAAACTATATTGAATTGCTTGTCTTCCCAGTGAGGTGAGTAAGGAGGGAAGAAGGGAAAGAATCTGGAAATTAAAGTTTAAAAAAAAAATGTTGATTTTTTTTTACATGCAACTGGGAAATAAGATATACAGGAAATGGGGTATAGAAATCCATCTTACTTTACTAGAAAGTTGGGGGTGGGGTGGGGGAGGATATAAGAGAGCAGATTGCAGGAAGGGGTATTCAGTAAGCTCAATATATTGGGATGGGTGTTAGGGAAAGATGGGGAGAAAATTTGTATCTCAAAACCTTTGGAAACGAATGTTGAAAACTAAAAATAAATTAACTAGAAATAAATAATATACATATATATGAAACTATTCTGCTTATAATAATTTTTATTTATTATCATCAAATATATGACTTTTCAAACTTTCTTATTACCACATACAGAGATCATATTTCTCATTTAAAACTGCTTAACATCTCCATCATAGTTTTCCCCAATCCTGCAGAAAAATAGCTAGTAGGATTTTTTTCAGTGCTCACTAGCATCTGATTTAAGTGAATATCCTGAAGAAACAGACAATGGAAAAGATGTCCATCACTTTTCTATTTTTTTCCCTTTTTTCTTAAGGAATTTGTTCTTTGACAGGAAAAAAAAATGAAACTTCTACTACTTTTTTGAGTGCAAGAAGGAGTTAAATGTTAGCCTGAAGAAATACAG
Organism: Pseudocheirus occidentalis; assembly: GCA_028646575.1. NCBI lineage: Eukaryota > Metazoa > Chordata > Mammalia > Diprotodontia > Pseudocheiridae > Pseudocheirus > Pseudocheirus occidentalis. The sequence continues at coordinate 298,146,331 of CM053595.1, forward strand.
CATCCTGTGACTGATTTTCAAGTTGAACCTGAGGTTCACTCTTAGCAATGGCTGCCTGAATTGAAAATAAGAGCTCTATCCATTTCTGGATGTACTTATAAAAGAGAGGACTTTTTTAAAGGATGTTACCAAATAAGGTTGGGGGCATTACAATAGCAGTTGAACAAGGCATGGAAACAAATGAAGGAAAGTGATATTGTGGACTTTGGGAAGCTACAAATCATTTATCACCTAACCAGCTAGAATTTCTCTTTATTCTTTCCAGGCTTCTGTAGATATCAGGATGCATCCTTGACACTATACAGAGGGAGAGAGTAGACAATTTAAAACTACTGCAGTGAAAGCTTTGCTTCAGAATGTCATTACACCAGTTTTGAGGAGACATCTGGTTAAAACTCAAAATCTGAACGAAATAATTATGCCGTCTAACTCTCTCATCAATGATAAATATTTAAGCTCGTTTCTGATTTTTATCCTTGCATATCCAGGTGCTTATCAATTTTACATCTCATTAGCCTGTATGCCCTAGGATTCATAAATTATTCTACGGTGAGTGCACTGGAATTTGACAGTTGATTTTCCCCTAAAGACTGAAAAGTTTCAACATTTACCTGAATTGTCCATATGTAAGAAGCCTAAATATATTTCAACAATAGGTATTTTTCCCCAGCCCAGAATCCTCCATGATCTAAAAAAAAAAAATGTGCTCTCCCCACTACCCTTATTCATAGGTACCATGCCCTCCCCCTCAAAGTGAACAGACACAACTATGATGAGGTAACTAGATTTGCATTGGGGTGCAAATTCAGAAAATACCTATAGAAGATGCAGTTTTTCGGTAGCACAGAAACAATTGAGTTTCTCGCTGATGTCCTGAAAATAATTGGCTTCAAAAAGAAACGTACCTAATAACACATTGTAGGCTTGACCTCAGGGAAGCATTTTTTTTCTTCTATTACACCACACCCTGACAAATATTAGCCCCTTGAGGAATATTTGATCCTCAAAACTACATTACAAGATAGGTACTTCATATGGCATTAAATCTACTTCACAGATAAAGAGGTTACCTTAAGTGACCAATAAATATCATACAGTGAGTACATATAAAACGCCTAAATTTTCTTTATTTTTAACTGCAACATTTTTCCCAATGCTCTATTTTACATTTCCTCAGGAGAGTATCTCTTCTTCTCTGTCTCCTAGAGAGGAGAGGAGAGGAGAGGAGAGGAGAGGAGAGGAGAGGAGAGGAGAGGAGAGGAGAGGAGAGGAGAGGAGAGGAGAGGAGAGGAGAGGAGAGGAGAGGAGGGAGGAGGAGGAGGAGGAGGAGAGAGAGAGAGAAAGTTGTGAAATGCTTATAATTTAATCACAATGTATTAAAATGAAAATGGGAGAGACTGAAACTCAAGGGACCAGGGTACTCATTCTATTTCTACAAATAAGTAGTTTTATGATCTAGGTAAATTTATTTCCACCTCTCTAGACTTTGATTTCCTCCTCTATAAGACATGAATTTTGTCCTGTCTCTAAAGTTCTTCCTAGATCTAGCAACTGCATTAACTGCAACTGCAGTTAATTTATGCTATGTCAAGCTCTATCCTGTGATAGCTGGGTCTCGAGCATCTGAATATACTAAGAAACAAAAACTTTAGTGGAAAGATCCCAGAACCTTGGATAATACCTATCTACCCTTCATTCAGTGATATCTATACTGCCTCAGCTGTGGGATTCAAATACTAAATCACTGCAGACAAAATCATAGAACGTCAGAGTTGGAAGGCACTTCAGGGACCACTAGTACAACTCATGCATGAAAAAAAGAATGCCCTGTACACTTTCTTTGTCAAGTAGTTGTTCAGTTTTTGCTTACAGAGTTCCAATAAACTGTATCCCATCACCTTTTAGAGAATCTCAATGGACTATTAGCTATGTTAATTATGATTAGAAAGCTACTGTTTTATTATTTTTCCTCCTAAGATCATCTAAGTTCTACTCTTGTAACTTCCATCATTGTACCTTCTTACTTCTGGACCCAAAAGAACATATCTAAAATCTCTTTCTTGTGAGAGCCATCCAAATGCTTGAAAAGAGTTATCATGTTCCCTTGCAGCTCTATTGTCCAGTCTAAGTACAACTCATGAAATAATATTTGCTCTCCACTCAATGGATATGCAGCTGTGTGTTATATACGAGAAATATGGTATGGGTTATTAACTTAAAGGATTTCTGCTTCAAACATATTTCAACTCCACTACTGACATTTCCCCACACATACACACACACACACACACACATACACACTGATGATTCACAAACAGAACAGATAATATTTATATCACCAATTAATTCAAAATTTTCTGGTTTTTTTTAAGAACTTGGAAGAAACTCATTTTCATTGAATGATTATAAAAAAATACTTTGAGTCTTCTTTTGCTGTAATGAAAGTATAGATGGCAAATGTGTTGAAATTAAAGATGTTATGATGTTGGGGAACAGGATAACTAACTCAAAATATTAAAGAATCAGGATCTAATATATTTTGGCAGTGTAAAATATTGGATTTAACCAAATAAGATAAAATGTAATTCTAATAAATATAAAGTTTAATACAGTTTCCAAAACTTAACTACAGAAACATTGGATGGTGGAGCCATGTTATTTACTTTTAACTAATTAGAAGAAAATAGTTTTGGGGTTGTTTTATGGGGTGGAAAAGATAAAAAGGATAGTCATCTACAAGTTCAATATACACCAAGATAATATGACAGCAATTAATAAAGCTAATATAGTATTTATTGGACTATACTAAAATAGGTACAGCTTCTAGAAACATAGGGATAATAATCTTGCCAAACTGGACTCAGACCACATCAGGAACACTCAGTTCAATTTCAGGTGCTACCATTTATGGTAGACAGCTAGCTAGCTTGGTGCGTAGGTTGTTGGATCTGGAGTCAGGAAGGTCTGAGTTCAAATCCAGATTCAGACCCTTACTAAATGAATAACACTAGGCTAGACATTTAATCTGTCAGCCTCAGTTTCCTCTTCTTTAAAAAGGAGATAATATAATAGCACATATCACCAAAAGTTGGGAAGAAAAAAATGAGATAGTATCTATTTTTTTAACTGTGTAAACTTTAAAGTACTATACAAATACTAGACATTATTATTGTTGTTGTTGTTATGTAATAATAATTACTTAATAATAAGTAATAATAATTACTATGCCACCATCTAGGTGGCACAGTGAACAGTGTTGGGCCTGGAGTCAGAAAGGTCTGAATTCAAATCCAGCCTCTGACATTTCTTAGCTTTGTGACCCTGAGAATGTCACTGAGCATCTGTTTATCTCACTTTCCTCATCTGTGAAATGGGGCTAATAATAACATCTACTTACCAGGGTTATTATTAGGATCACATGAGATAATAGCTGTAAAATGCTTGGCACAGTTCTTGGCACACAATAAACACTATATAATCCATCATCATTACATTGTTATCATTTAGTAGTAGAAGCAGTAGGAGTAGGAGTAGCAGTGGTAGTAGTAGCAGTGGTAGTAGTAGCAGTAGTAGTAGTAGCAGTAGTAGTAGTAGCAGTAGTAGTAGTAGCAGTAGTAGTAGTAGCAGTAGTAGTAGTCACATAATGTCCATGAATGTGTAAAAAGTAATGATGAGGAACCACAAATTCATACCTGGTGAAAATAAATACAAAGGAACAGGGATAGGTGGCTTTGAGAGAACTTAAGGGGTACATGAAGGTGAAAGACAGCCACCTAAAAGAGGGACTAGGCTTATTCTGTTTGGATGAAGAAGGAAGAAGCAAGTAGAATGGGTATAAACTGAAAAGAGTCATCATTTTGACTTGAACTAGATGATACAAGAGGTTAAAAAAGTTCCAATAATTTGTGCTATCTGAAGTTTGAATGGACTACTTTCAAAGGTAGTGAGCTCTCCCTCTGGAGATCTTTAAGCAAAGACCAGATGACTACACATCTGCAATATTGTCATGGGAATTCTCTTTCTGATATGGGTTGGATTAGGTGTCTGATAATTTCCCTTCAAAGTATAAAATTATGTGATTGTGTGAAAATCTATATCCATTATGACACCTCCATTGATTATCCCAGGTCAGACTGATAGTCAGAATTATACATATCAATATTTGACTAAGTAATTGCAGAAAACATTTTGCTAGGCACTGAAGGAGACACAAATAAAATCAGACAGCCATAAACTTGCCTTCAAGAGGTTTATATTCCATTAGCAAGATAAGATATAGATAACTCATAGAAAAGAGAGAAGGATATACTCTCTTTTCAGGAACAAAGAGTTTGTCACCAAATGTGTGAGCTAATCCCTTTAGAAAATTTTACTGAAATCACTCAAGGCTTTCAACACAGGACAGTGGAGTATGCAGATAGCCAAAATTTTGCTTTTTTGTTTCTTTTTGAAAGAAAAAAATAGAAATCCTGGCATCCAGAAAAAACTTTAAAACCTAAAAAACACTTTCCATTCTACCTTTTCAGAGGCACACCAATTGTGCAGTCGCTGTTACAGTATTAACTTCATTATGCAACTCAGAAAATTGAATCTGAGAGAAATTCAGTGTCTTATTTAGTACCTTGAAGTTTGCAGACATCATAAGGATAAATGATATCACTGATTATTATATAATGGTGAAAGATTTTTAAAATGCTCTAATTCATTACCTCACTTGAATTTGCCAATAATCCTGTGAACTAGGCCCTTCAACCACTGTTAATCCCGTTTTCATGATGAGGAAACTGAGGCTCAGTGAGATTAAGTTATTTGTCTATGGTCACACAGCTAGCAAGGCTTAGAGCCAGGAAATGAAGCCATATCCTTTTCATACCAAGTCCATCGCCTTTCCAACAACATCACATTTTCAGTGACATGTCTCCATGTTTGAAGCAATGGCCTCCAGTGGTACTCTGTTCCTGAAGCAAAGATGCCAACACATTTACTACCGCTAAATTGACTTCATTACAAAATTCCAATAGTGCCTTTCACAGTGAATAGCCCCAATGTGCCAATACAGGAAACCATAAAGATGAATGAAAACACCAAAAGCATTTAATTTTGGCAAGAAAGAAACCCTAAGCAGAGCCAGAATCCAAACATCATTCTGTTGCCCTCTTATAGGCCTGCCTGGTCCCAAGAGGCATGCAGAGAGCAAACACACTGCCTTGGCTACATCCCTAACATTTTCCTATATGTTTGTACTCACCCGTGTCTATATGTTGCTTCTTCTAAACAAATGAAATATACTCAAAAGCAGAGACTGTTGTGTGTGTGTGTGTGTTTTTCCTTTGAGTCCCCAGTGTTTAGCGTAGTACCCAGTATAGGTATAGTAAATGTTTGTTAACTGACTGATGGATTCCTTATTCATACTATTAGAGAGGAACTTAAAAATCATCTAACTAATCCAAATGTCCACAAGAGTCCATTGTGCACTTTTGGGAAACCCTGACTTGACTCCAATGAGAATATAACCTGTCCTGAAGGGGTGTGTGATCAACCAATCAGAGCATGGGGTAATGGATCCCAAAATAGGCAGTTTGGAGGTGGGAAGGGGGAGGCTCGAACCAAACCATGCTTAACTTTACATGCTAACATCCTCTTTCCCCTATGCAAACCACCATTCTCTCTTCTGAGTCTCCTCACTTCAGAGCAACTCCTTTATTCATCTGATCCTTGCAACAATCTGGAGATGTGGGTGCTATTATCATTCCCATTTTACAGATGAAGAAACTGAAGTGATGGCTTGCCTAAAATCACACCAATAATAAATATCTAAGACCAGATTTGAAATCGTGTCATCCTGGCTCCAGGCCCAGCACTCTATGCACTATGCCCTGCTAGCTGCCCCAATATATGGAGATATTATCTCTGTGAAGGAAGAGTATAAGCTCCCTCATGATAGAGTTGGCTGTTTTTGTATCACTAGGCCCTGGCACATAATAAGTGCTTGATAAAAGTTTGGTGATTGATTGACTCCAAAATCAGTCCTCTGGCAACTAAGTTGTACATCATATACACATGCATACACACAAGCATGGAAATATGTGCCTATTTGTGTGTATAAATATATATAAATATTTACACATGATTGATAGACACAGACAGACAGATAGATTAGATAGATAGATTAGATAGATAGATAGATAGATAGACAGACAGACAGACAGACAGACAGACAGACAGATAGATAGATAGATAGATGGAAGGATGGATGGACAGATAGACTACTTTTGGTTGTGACCTGTGATTTCAATAGCATAAGATGAGGAGTCTTACTTTACCACAACAGACAAATATCTCTTCATGCTGAAGTTTATTAGACTAGAGAGTTGCTTAGAGCACTGAGGGATCAACTTGCCCACAGCATGTGATGGAGGTATTGCACAAACACACACCATCCTGAATTTGAAGCTAGTTTCTTTGTTTACCTACTACAGCTATCATACCTATTAATCCCTACCCCCACCCCCCATTGCCCTTTTGAAAGGTTGTTTTCATTTTAACAAGAAATACTTTGAATTTTGGCCAAAGAAATGGAGGAAGTTGAGAAGTAGGAGGAGCTTTATGGCAATTGTCCTCAAAACATATCACCAAGTAATAGCTTCCATGTTTAGAGTAATTAATACATGCCATGTGCTTTATAGATATTATCTCATTTACTTCTTACAACAATCTTGGGAGGAGGGTGCTAGCATTATCCCCATTTGACAGATGAGGAAATTGAGGCAAATAAACATTTTGACTTGCCCAGAGTCACTCAGTAAAGATCAGAGTCTGGATTTGAACTCAAACCTTCCCAATTTGAGGCACAGAGCTCTACCTACTGGGCCACCTAGCTGTCCCACAAAATAGGTTCCCATTTACTCTTCCTTTGGGCAAAGCTGGCCCTGGCAGAGATAGAACACATCTGTCTCCCTTTTCACAGACAGCCACCTTGTCTTGCTGGCAGCAAATGCCAAAGATATATGACCTGTAGGGGAAATGCCTGGAATTGGATTTGGATGATTACACTGCAGATATCTCCTCAAGTCCATGATGCCTAGTTCATAAAGCAGCTGGACCCACCTCTACCACCCCCTTCCCACCAGCATTCAGCCATGATATATACGCTCTCTCGGGCCAACACAAACAGTGAGGCATGCCTCATCAAGTCCTTGTTACAAGAAATACCAAATCACTTGCGTTCAATGTCTCCAAGGGGGAAAAGCAGTCCATGATGAATCCTTGCAGTGTCCCAGCTCCAGCAATCACACTTTTCTTCAATATACTTCCAAGGAAAGGTAGAAACTGTGAATGGATCTGTCTCTGGTGCCGCTAGAGGAACAAGCTCCATCAATGCCTGCCAGTCTGTACTGGCCACCCCTGCTAATGAGATACTTCAAAAGTCTGATCTTTGATCTGCGACAGCAGATCAGCAAGTGGAGCTCTGAAAGGAATCTCCAGTCTCATGTTGACCCCAGAACTTAGTGCATTGTCAGGATGACCTAATTAGAAATCTGGACTCAGATACTTATTAGCTGTGAGATTTTATGAAAGTCACTTCATCTTTGCCTTGAGATCATAGTTTATGGGGAAACTACAGAGATTCAGATCCTTACTAGCTGAGTGACTCTGGGCAAGTCAAAACTTTCATTTGCCTCAGTTTCCTCATCTGTAAAATGGTAATAATAATAGCACCCACCTCTCAGGGTTGTTGTAAGGATAAGATTAATAAAGGACTTGCTCAGAGACGAGGAACAAATGCTAAACAGATGTTTTAGGCAGAAATAAAAATAACCCTCTGAGCCTCAGTTTCCTACAAGGACTAGTACTTTATATTGATGCCATACTTGGGAAGAATGTGTATAATCTGGAAAGCATCTAGAGGAGGCCAACCAGTATGATGCCATGAGTCCATGCCACATGGTACTCAGTTAAATGAACTAACAGTGCTTGTCCTAAAGAAATTTAAGAGGAGATGGGTATGATAGCTGTCTTTAAGAATTACCTTTAGGTTTATGCAAAATAAGCACATTGGGACACATGATCAATGAGTTCCCTTCCACATCCACTGTTCATTGAGTAAATGGGCAAGACTCAGGGCAAGTGAAACTTCAGGAAGGGGACAACAGGGCTTGTATATGGGATTTCCTCTACTGTCCACTGTACAGCTACCTTCACTGCCTGGTATCATGACCACCACAACACTGTCATTTCCCTGGTGCAAACTTTCATCACCTCACACCTAGACCATCTCAATAGCCTGTGGGTGGTTCTGCCTGCCTCAGGTTTATCCCCACCCTAGTCCACCCGCCTTTCAGACAATAGAATCAGACTTCAGAAGACTTCATTTTCAGTACACTTAGACTTCTATACCTGTATTATACTTCTTCATGTCATGCCCCTAACCCTTTTCTCTACTCAGATTCCCAATGCCCACTCCTCTTCCAATACCTACTTTGAAGAAAAAGTTTTCCTATCTGTAGTCATAACTCTTAAAGCTCATATAAATAAGATTTTTGATTTTGAATTAAATCCACATCAAAATTAAAAGATATTTTATCTTTGTAACAGCCTGGGAGATAAGTAAAGGAATGTGTTTTAGTGAGACATCTTTTTTTTTTAACAAATGAGAAAGTTGAGATTCAAAAAATGTGTCTGCCCCCCGCCCCCACCCCCAGGTTACAAAGCTAGAAAAGGAAAGAAATGGGACTCAAAATCTGTTCTGATTCTATCACAGGATTGTTTTGAGATAGCAAATTGGCTAATGGTACTTGACATATAGAAAGGGCTTAATAAATGTTGACTTGACTACCCTACATTGACCTCTTTGTCTCCAAGGTCAACATTTTGCTTCTCCCAGGAGAATTTCTACTTTTAAGCCATATCTCAGGGGCCAAGTGAATGGGGTTATTAGAGATAGGAACATGCCTTTCTGAAATCCCTTAATCAGTCCCAAATTTAGATAATTACTTAGTCTGCTCCATTGTCACTATCCACACTTTCTCATCTGACTGATACTTCATACAGAGTGGGGAACAATTCACCACAGGAAAAATATTGAATGCTATGGATAAATTTGCTTACTGTGGCAGCATATTTTCCAAGGTTATACACACAGATTATGAGATTGACAGATGTATTACCAGAGGTTGCTCAGTGCTTGGGAGGCTCCAAAGGTTACACTGACTACCAAACTGCAGGTCTACAGAACCATTGTGCTAACTTCATTGTTCTATATGTGTGAAACCTGGGCAGTATGCCAGTACCGTGCCAGGAAAATTAATTGCTTCAATTGCTTTGTCTTAGGAAGATTCTGATGATCACCTGGAAAGATAAGGTACCAGATATCAAAGCCTTTTTCTCAAACTAAACAGCCAAGCATCTTAATTCTACTACAGAGAGCAACTCCAATGGGTCGCTACATTGTTCAAATGCCAAACATACATTTGCCTACAAAACTATTTTATGGAGAAATCACACAAGGCAAATGTTCACAAGGAGGTCAGAACAAGCAGTACAAGGACACTCAGGTTGTCTCTGAAAAACATTGGAATTGATTTGTGACATAGGTAGGAAACAATGGCAAAGGACTGCCAAGCATGGCATGCCATCATCAAAGAACGTGCTGCGCTCTACTGAATGAAACATACTTACAGAAATGTGAAATGAGCAAATTTAGAGACATTTTTACTCCAAATGATCCTGTGGACTATGTGTGCCTGACCTGTGGTAGAATCTTCCAAACCTGAATTGGTTTAATCAGGCACTTATCAATCACCAAAATGTCACCATCAGTCCAAATCATTCAGACATTGACTCCAACATAATGGTGCCATTTGGGTCCTCTTTGAGAACAAAGTACAACAACCAATAATTGTGTAGATAGTGAATCAGAGTCGAGATAAAGTTTCTCCATTTTCTCTGATTAGTGACTCAGAACATTCTAGCATCTTTCTTCAAATAAGGTCAGGCATCTATACAATGGTTTGACTTCTCTTTCTTTGTTGTCTTTAATGTGCCATTGGGGTTTGGTCTCTCTCTCTCTCTCTCTCTCTCTCTCTCTCTCTCTCTCTCTCTCTCTCTCTTTTCCCGTTTCCCCACACATAGATAGATAGATCTCTATAGATAGATAGATCTGATTATCATTTTGTCAGCTGCAGAAAAAGGTGATATTTTGACTTAATAGAGTTTTCTCATGCTATCCCAAAGAAATCATACATCTAGTTCCCTATCTTCAGACCATAGTTGAGAAGGATATTGATAAGCTGTAGAGTATCCAAAGAAGGGCAAACACAGTGGTGACTTGAATTTCTTCCAAGCCTGGAGAAAAGATTGAAAGGGGCAGGAGAGTGGCCTTTGAGTATTTGAAGGGCTGTGTAGTAGAAGAGAGATTTATACATACTCAAAATGGCCTGAAAGGCAAATGCAGATGCACTGAGTGAAAATTGCAAAGAGACAAATTTATGCTCTAGGTAAAGAAAAATAAACACAGCAAGAATGGAATGAGACTAAAAAGGACTATCAAAAATATAACAAAATGTTGATGATTGGAACTGTCCCCAGGTAGAATGAATTGCCTTTGGTAACAGTGGGATTCCTTTTCATGGGAAGCCTTCAGGCAGAGGCTTGATGATCATCTTTTGGGTGTGTGGTAGTTTTCAGAAGTGGGCTAGATTAGATGGCTGTAGATGCCCTTTCAAATGTACAGTTCTATGATTCATTGGTTCTATATGCCTCCAGGCAATCCCTTGTACAAACACATCTTCAGGAAGAGGGTGGGAAACCTTCCTTTTCCAATCTTTCTCAATTCCAAAACCTGTACAACTGTGAGAAGAAAAAGAAGTTGGGTAGTTCAAAAGATTATAGGCTCTGACAGAATACAGAAAATGCCTGATAGTCTAGGAGAGCTCAGAAATACTTCAGGATAATTTGGCTTTGGGCAGACAAATCAGATGCTCAAAGGCATCCCTTAGGCAAAGACACTGGAAGGGGAATCAAACTTTACTTTTTGGAAAATTAACTTTGTTTCTATTGACAGGAAAGTTCAGCTTCTGTTATATCAAATCCCACTTTACCACTACAGTCTCAGTAGACTTTTCCTTTAGAGAGAAGCTTAGCAAGGATTGACCTGTTGTGCATACAGAGTAAGGGAGCTCTGGTAGGAAATCACTTTTTGTAAGAAGAAAAGGTCTCCTCAGCATTCTCATGCACTCCCCTAAGACCTGAGGGGGTGGGAAATACCTATGTCCCACTGAATAAAGCTATTGTTGTCAACTTGGATTAGGATTGCTCAGCCCCACTGGCCAATATAGTCTGGAATCACTCATTGGAGAGCTGATAAGATAAGCAATTTATAGAAGCAAAGCAAGCAATTAGGCATTATCTATTTTACTTTCTCCTAAGAAAAATGCAGGCATCATCTTTCTCCATGCCTCTTTTCACACAACCAGCTCTTATTGTTCAGCTTTGGACTTTATAATTATAGTCTTAGGATTATAATATTATAGATCTAGAGATAAGGGTATCTTCCAGTCCATTAAATCCAATTCTTCTTTTTATTTTATTTTTTAATAGAAAAAATTCTATTTTTCATTTTTTTATTAATTTTTTAAAATTTGTTTTCTTGTTTATATCATTCATTTTCATGAGATTTTTGAATTACATATTTTCTCCCCATCTTTCCCCTACCCCAACCCCAAAACAGCAATCCCACCGTAAAGACCCATCCCCTGATCTGCTCTCTTACTTTCTAGTAAAAAAAAAAAGTCCCAGCCCCTGTATATCTTAATTCCTAGTTGCAGGTATTGCAGAAATTTAAATTTTAGATTCTTTTGATTCCTCCCTTGTCACCCACCCCCACTGGAAGGACAATCAATTCAATTTAGGCTGTGGATGTGTGATTATACAGGATATCTTCATAGTGGACATATTGTGACAGTGATCATATATCCCTCCTTCCTATCCCTCTCACCCTTGTTCTGTTCTCTACACTGTCCTTGTCCCTTTCCTGAAGTGTGTGCTTCCAGCATCCCTCCCCCAGACCTTTCCCTCCCCTTCGTCATCCCCCCTCTTATCCCCATGCCTCCTACTCTCCTGTATGGCATGATGCCCAGTTTAGCATTTATGTCATTTCTTCCCTAAGCCAAATTCAATGAGAGTAATTGAAAGTAAAGTTTTAACAGTTATCCCTTGCCT
>CM053595.1:298159049-298170102 GCA_028646575.1 Pseudocheirus occidentalis
ATAAATATTTTGGTACATATGGATCTTCCTCCCACTTCTATGATCTCTTTGGGATACAAACCCAAAAGTGGTATTACTGGGTTGAAGGGTATGCAATTATTTATAGCCCTTTGGGCATAGTTCCAGATTGCTCTCCAGAATGGTTGTATCAGTTCACAGCTCCACCAACAATGCATTAGTGTTACAACTTTCCCACATCCTCTTCAGCATTTGTCATTTTCCTGTTTTGTCATCTTAGCCAATCTGACTGGTGAGACGTGGTACCTCAAAGCTATTTTGATTTGCATTTCTTGAATCAATACTGATTTAGAGCATTTTTATATGCTTATACATATCTTTAATTTATACTTCTGAAAACTGCCTGTTCATATCCTTTGACCATTTATCAATTGGGGAATGACTTGTATTCTTATACATTTGATTCAATTCCCTGAAATGAAATTCCCTAAAATTCAGAGACACTGGTTATAAATATTCTTTCCCAGTTTCCCACTTCCCTCTTAATCTTGGTTATATTGGCCTTGTTTATACAGAAAATTTTCAATTTGATGTAGTCAAGTTTATCCATTTTGTATTTTATAATGCTCTCCAACTCTTCTTTGGTCATAAAGTCTTCCCTATTCCATAAATCTGACAGGTTAACTATTCCTTGCTTCCCCAGATTATTTGCAGTATCAGCTTTTATACTTAGATTGTGCAGCCATTTAGACTTAATTTTGGTGTACAGCATTAGATGATGGTCAATGCCCAGTTTCTGCCATACAGTATTCCAGTTTTCCCAGCAGTTTTTGTCAGATATTGAATTCTTATCCCAAAAAATGGGGTCTTTGGACTTATAAGACAGTACATTAGTCTAATCTTTGACTACTGAGTCTTTTGTACCTAATCTATTCCATTGATCCACTACTCTATACTCTAGCCAGTACCAAGCAGTTTTGATGACTGCTGCTTTATAATACAGATTAAAATCTAGTACAGCTAGGACACCTTCTTAGCATTTCTTTTCATCATTTGCCTTTATATTCTGGACCTTTTGCTCTTCCAAAGTAATTTTGTCACTATTTTTTTTCTAGTTCAATAAAGTAATTTTTTGTAGATTGATTGTTATGATACTAAATATGTAATTTCATTTAGGTAAAGTTGTCATAATTATAATATTAGCTCAACCCAGCCATGAGAAATTTATGTTTTTCCAGTTAGTTAGATCTGATTTTATTTGTGTGAAAAGTGTTTTGTAGTTGTGTTCATGAAGGTACTGGGTTTGTTTTGGCAGGTAGATTCCTAAATATTTTATAATGTCTACAGTAACTTTAAATGGGGTTTCTCTTACTATCTCTTGCTGTTGGACTTTATTGGAAACATATAGGAATGCTGGGGATTTGTGTGGGTTTATTTTATATCCTGCAACTTTGCCAAATTTATTTATTGTCTCAAGAAGTATTTTACATGATTCTCTAGGATTCTCCAAGTATATCATCATATCATCTGCAAAGAGTGATAAATTAGTCTCTTCTTTGCCTAATTTGATTCTTTTGATTTCTTTTTCTTCTCTAATTGCTACTTCTAACATTTTTAGCACCAGATTGGATAAGAGGGGTGATAGCATGCATCCTTGTTTCACCCCTGATCTTATTGGAAATGCTTCTAGTTGATCCCCATTACTTATGATATTTGCTGATGGCTTTAAATAGATGCTACCTATTATTCTAAGGAAAACTACATTTATTCCTATACTTTCTAGTGTTTTTAATAGGAATGGATGTTGTATTCTGTCAAAAGCTTTTGATGCATCTATTGTGATAATGGTATGGTTTCTGCTAGTTTTATTGTTAGTTCGATCAATGATACTGATGATTTTCTTAATACTGATCCATCCTTGCATTCTTGGAATAAATTCTACCTGATCAAACTATATTAATCTTGTAATAAGTTGCTGTAGTCTTTTCACTAATATTTTATTTAAAATTTTTCATCTATATTCATGAGGGAGACTGGTCAACAATTTTCTTTCTCCATTTTGTTTCTCCCTGATTTCAGTATCAGTACCATAATTGTGTCATAAAAAGAATTTTGTAGGACTCCTTCCTCACCAATTTTTCCAAATACTTTGTAGAGTATTGGAATCAATTGAATTTTAAATGTGTGATAGAATTCACTATTAAATCCATCTGGCCCTGGGGATTTTTTCCTAGGGAGTTCTCTGATAGCTTGTTCAATTTCTTTTTCTGAGATAGGGTTATTTAAGTACTTTACTTCCTCTTCCCACACTACAATTAGTGTAGGCAGTTTATACTTTAGTAAATATTCACCCATTTTACTAAGATTGTCAAATTTATGTGCATAAAGTTGGGCAAAACAATTCCTAATTATGGTTTTAATTTCCTCTTCAATTGAGGTACATTCACCCTTTCCATTTTTGATACTCGAAATTTGGTTTTCTTCTTTCATTTTTTTATAACATTGACTAAGGGTCTATCAATTTTTTTCATAAAACCAACTCTTAGTTTTATTTATAAGCTCAATAGTTTTCTTGTTTTCAACTTTATTCATCTCTCCTTTGGTTTTCATTATTCCTAATTTAGTATTTAATTGAGGATTTTCAGTTTGTTCTTTTTCTACCTTTTCCAATTGCATACTCAATACATTGGCATCCATTTTCTCTAATTTTTTCATGTATGCAATTCAGGGATATACAGCTTCCCCTAATAACTGCCTTTGCTTCATCCCACAAGGTTTGGTATCATGTCTCCTTATTGTCATTCTCTTGAATGAAGTTACTGATTGTTTCTATTTCTTGTTTGTACCACTCATCCTTTAGGATTAAATTATTTATTTTCCAATTAGTTTTTTGTCTATCTTTCCATGGAACTTTATTGCATATAATATTTATTGCATCATGATCTAAGAATATGCATTTAACATTTCTGCCTTTCTGCATTGAATCACGAGGTTTTTTTAAGCCCTAGTACCTGTCCAATTTTTGTGTATGCACCAGGTACTGCTGAGAAGAAGGTATTTTCCTTTTTATCCCCATTCAGCTTTCTCCAGAGATCTGTCATGTCTAGCTTCTCTAAAATTCTATTTGCCTCCTTAACTTCTTTCTTGCTTATTTTGATGTTAGATTCATCAAGTTCAGAGAGGGAGAGATTGAGGTCCCCCACTAATATAATTATACTCTTTCTTCCTCTAATTACCTTTACTTTTCCTCTAGGAATTTAGATGCTATACTGCTTGGGACATATATGTTAAGTAACGATATTTCTTCATTCTTGAAGGTGCCTATTAGCAGGATGTAGTTTCCTTCCTTATCTCTTTTAATTAGATCTATTTTTGCTTTTGCTTTGTCTGAGATAAAGATTGCTACCACTGTAATTTTTTTTTTACTTTAGCTGAAGCATAATATATTCTACTCCATCCTTTTACTTTTACCCTGTGTATCCCCTTGCTTCAAATGTGTTTCTTATAGACAACGTATCATAGGATTGTGGTTTTTAATCCATTCTGATATCCATCACTGTTTTTGGGAGAGTTTATCCTATTCACATTCACAGTTATTATTACTATCTGTGATTTTCCCTCCATTTTATCCCCTCCCCTGTTTATATCTTTGTATCTTCCTTTTCCCTTCCCCTACTTAAGAATTTTCCTTTTGACCACTGCTTCCCTCAGTATTTCCTCCCTGTGTCCCCACTCTTTACCTACCTTTTCCCCTTACTGCTCTTTCCCTCCCTTCTGACCACCCTCTGCCTTCTTACTGCCCTCCCCTTTAGCCTTCCTTTTACATGTAGGGAACAATAGATTTTTATTCTTAACTGAATATGTTATTCACTCCTTGAGCCAAAAACAATGCTGTGTGTATGTATGTGTGTGAGTGTGTATTTTACTTGTTTACTTTTTTATGTCTTTCTTGGGTCTTGTAAGTGGAGATCAAATTTTCCATTGAGCTCTGGCTTTTTTCATAAGGAAAGTCTGGAAGTTCTTCATTTCATTAAAAGCAATCTCCTTGCCTGAAACAACAGGCTCAGTCTTGCTGGGTTGTTTATCTTTGATTGCAGTCCTAGCTCTTTAGCATTATTAAATATCAAATTCCAATCCTTCCCATCTTTTAATATAGGAGCTGCTAAATCCTGTGTCATCCTGACTGTAGTTCCATATTTGAATTGTTTCTTTTAGGCTGCGTTCAGTATTTTCTCCTTGACCTTGTAGCTCTGGAATTTGGCTACTATATTTCTTGGAGTTTCCAATATGGGATCTCTTTCAGGAGGAGATTGGTGAATTTTTTCAATAACTATTTTACCTTCTGATTCTAGGATCTCAGAACAGTTTTCTTTGACAATCTCTTGAAGCATGCTGCCACGTTGCTTTTTTCATCATGGCTTTCTGGTAGGCTGATAATTCTTAAATTATCTCTCCTCCATCAATTTTAAAGGTCTTTTTTTTTCAGTGAGATATTTTGCACTTTCTTCTAATTTTTCAATCTTTATGTTTTGTTTGACTGACTCTTGCTGCATCATAGAGTCCTTAGCTTCAATTTGACTGATTCTAATTTTTAGTGAATTCTTTTCCTCAATTAGTTTTTGAAGCTCCTTTTCTATATATTTAGTTTTAATTTTAAGGGAGGTATTTTCTCCAGTTAGATTTTGGACCTCCTGTCCTAGTTCTCCAATTTTACTTTTGAAAGATTTGTTTTCTTTGGTGAGATTGTTTTTCCAATTTGATCAGTGTAGATTTAAATTTATCTCCCACCTCTCTAATTTTATTTTTTTAAAATCCCTCTGGAGATCCTCCAAGAATGCTTTTTGGGCTTGGGACCAATTCACATTTCTTTCTGTCGTCTCCAGTGTGAGTATAGAGTCCATGTTGCCTTCTGAATTTGGTTGTTCTTGCTCACAATTAAAAAATTTGATGGTCCTAACCTTCATAGTTTCCTTCCTGCCCATTGTGATTGCCTGTGTTCTGGATTTTTAAAGTGGTTCTCTGCTTCTGGGATGCCAAAGTGTTGAGCTTCTCAGGCTGGTCAGTAGGAGTTCAGTTGCTAACTTAGTGAGCTGTAGCCTCTCTGTGACTAGTCTGAGGCCAAGACCAGGACTCTCAGTGTTTCTCCTGAGTTACCCTGAGGTTTACAGAGTAACCTATGGAAGTAGGGTGGTCTGGATACTTCAGGTTTCCACCTCTGTATCTCTGAGCTACAGCTCAGGCAGGCTCAGTAGCAGAAGGGCAGCAAGGCTGCTGTCAGCTGATTCCCCCCAGTGGTGTTAAAGTGTACCTAGGCTTGTGTAGTTATTGTTTGCTGGATCCACCCTCTGAGGCTTACACTCCTTACTGCCCCACTTCCCCCTTCCTCAGTGCCTCCCAAGCCTGAGGCTGTTTCCACTAATTCAGGATTTTACTCTGGGCGGGGTAATTATCTCCAGAATTTTCTGGGTCAGGGAGGGAGGATCAGAGTAACTTGGTTTTATTACTCCATCTTGATTTCTGGGAGTTCAGGTTAGTAATTTTTAAACATGCAGGCTGTGGGCTTATAGCCTCAAGAAAAGCTGCTGTCCCTGCAGCAGGCCCTGCATTTTCTCTTACCCAGCTCCAACAATCCTCCATCCTGTGGTGAGATGGCTGCTAATCACTCTCAGGATGGGTGAGTCTGCTGGCTGTCTGGGGCTTCTTCTCAGTCTGCCATACCCTGCTCTCAGATCTGTGCTGGTGCTGCTACTGTGTGCTCCATGTTATCCCTGCCCAGATCTGAGTAGGTACTTTCCTGGCCTGGGAATCTGCCACGCTCTGTCTCCCAATGGGTTCTGTTATTCTTAAATCTGTTCAAATTCACTTTTTGACTTTTAGCTGCAGAATTCGTGGAGGAGCTTGGAAAAGCTACTGCTTACTTTCTGCCATCTTAGCTTTGCCCCTCACCTCCATTCAGGGATTTCTTTGCAAAGATATTGGAGTGTTGGGGCAGCTAGACAGTGCAGTGAATAGAGTACTGGCCCTAGAATCATGAGGACCTGAGTTCAAATCCAGTCTCAGACATTTAACATTCACTAGCCACAATACCTTGAGCAAGGCATTTAACCCCAATTTCCCTGCCTTCCCCCTCCAAAAAGAATACAAAAAATATTGAAGTGGTTTGCCTTTTCCTTCTCTATTTTTTTTAAATATGGAACTGAGGCAAACGGGGTTAAGTGACTTGTTCAGGGCCATACAACTACTGTGTGTTGGAGGCCACATTTGAACTCAGGAAGATGAGTCTTCCTGACTTTGGGTCCAGCAGTCTATCCACTGTACTACCTACCTACCAAAACGATATAAAATAAACCCATATAGGTCATCAGAAATTCCACTTGATATCCAATAAAATCTACCAGGAAGAGATAGAATAAGAAAGTCCTTTTAAAATAACTCTAGACTTTATAAAATATTTGGGAATCTACCTGCCAATAAAACCCAGAGACTATATGAACACAATTAGAAAACATTTTACAGAAAAATAAAAACAAAGTTTAACAATTTATGAAATATTAATTGCTCACAGGTAGGCTAAGTCAATATGATAAAAATAACAATTATATACAAATTAATTTACTTATTCAGTTCTACGCTAATCAAATTGCTAAAGAATTATTTTATAAGGCTAGAAAAATAACAATAAAATCCATCTGGAGGGATAAAATATCAAAAATATCAGGGAATCAATGAAAATAAAAAGTGAAGGAAGATGTTCTAAAAATACAAGATCCTAAACTATACTAAAAAGGAATTATTATTAGAACAACTGGTTCTTCATAAGAAAGGAAGTAGTTTACCAATAGAGTAGATTATGTATAGTACATGCAAAAGTAAATAAACACAGTGAATCGTTTTTTGATAATCCCAAAGACCCAAGCTATTGGGGCAAGAACTCACTATTTGACAGAAATTGCTAGGAAATCTGAAAAGCAGTATAACAGAAACAAGTCATAGACCAACATCTCAAAACATATAACAAGATAAGCTCAAAATAGACATGTGTTTTAGACATAAATGGTGATATAAGAAAATTGCAAGAATTGGAAAATATTGCCTGTCAGATCTGTGCATAAGGGAATAGTTCATGCCCCAATAAGAGATAGAGAGGATCTTAAAAGGTTAAAGGGGTCATTTTAATTACTTAAAATTTAAAACGGTTTACACAAGCAAAACCAAGGCAATTGAAATTAGAAGGGTAAATTATGCCACATGAAGAGGCATAAAAACATATTATAGTAGAGGGAAAGAAGGGAGGGAGATGAATGTGACATGAACTTCATTCTTATTGGTTTTGTTTCAAGGAGAAAATAACATAATCAGTTAAGTATATGATTCTAACATGAAGAGACAAAAATAATTAATTATACTAGAGGGAAAGAAGCATTGTATGAAATTACTCTCATTGGACTGGGTTCAAGGAGGGAATAACAAGCCATGTTAGGTATAAAAATCTATCATGTCCTACAGGCAGTAGGAGGGGAAAGGGGGACAAATAATGGGTTAGAAGGAAAGGAAGAAGTATTAAAAGGGAAGGGTAGGTAAAGGGAGGCAGGTACATAGGGAGGGAACACTGAGAGAGATGGTGGTCAAAAGGAAAACTCTTAAGGAGGGGAAGGGAGAAGGAAGAAACAAAAACGTAAACAGGAAAGGGAATAGTATGGAGGGAAATACACAGATAGTAATTGTAACTGTGAGTGTGAATGGAATGAACTTTCCAGTAAGGCAGAGGTAGGTAGCAGAATGGGTTAAAAACCATAATCCTACAATATGCTGTGTACAAGAAACTCATTTGAAACAGGGGGATACACAGAGGTAAAAGGTTGGTGTAGAATATAATATGCTTCAGCTAAAGTTAAAAATACAGTAGGTAGCAATTCTGACCTCAGATAAATCAAAAGCAAAAAAAAAAGATCTAATTAAAAGAGATAAGGAAGAAAACTATTTCCTTCTAAAAGGTAACACTGAAAATGAAGCAATATCCTAACTAAATTTATAGGCACAAGCAGTATAGCATCCAAATTCCTAGAGGAGAAGTTAAGGAAGTAAGAGGAAGAAATAGATGGCAAAACTATGCTAGTAGGGGACCTCAATTTTCTCCCTTTCTAAACTTGATAAATCTAACCTCAAAATAAACAAGAAAAATGTAAGGGAGATAATCAAATTTTAGAGAAGGTAGATAGCATACACCTCTAGAGAAAACTGAATGGGGATAAAAATGAATATATCTTCTTCTCAGTAGTACGTGGCACATACACAAAAATTGACCATGTACTTGTAGTGTCAAGCATGAGCAGTTTTTTGGAGAACTGCTGCTGTGAACAGTTTTAAGGTTCTTATTACATAGTGTAGTGAACTCTGTATTTATTCAATAGTAAATTAAAGCAAAACATTCACAGAAACCAAAACATAGCATTCACAATGTTATAACAATACAAGTTATCACTAAAATGACCATACAGTTTTAAACAAAGTGGCCACATAGTTTTAAACAAAAGATATGATTCAGTAACTCCTTAACTCAATTATATTTAATGAGTGGGCCTACTTAAGGGATACATAGTACAAAGGTCAAAGTTCTCCACACGTAGGTCACAGTAAATAATAATTGTCTCAGTCAGCATTAAGTACCCAAGAAGAGGTCTTTTCATCTTGATGTGAGGCTGGTTCTCAACTCCCATGGTTCCTCTTCCGTGCTTCCAGCTCCTGCCTGAATCTACACAATTGTCATCTGGATTCAAGGGCAGAAAGCTCTCAGCAACTAGTCCAGCTCCTTGTCCAGGTGCTCATCCATTTCATTGTCCAGTTCCCATTCCATATTGAAGCTCACAGTGTCCAGTCCACCTCAAGTCCTTCACAGTTCCTGTTTCTGGGAGAACAACACTTAACAGAGCCAAAACAACATTAATAAACATTATCGGCACCATCATCAATTCACTATTTGTCTGTGAAATCAACACAGACAAACAAACAAGATTGAAGAGGTCAACACAAACCATCAACAAAGTTTGAGGGCGTCCAAAACCATCCTCCAGGAGTTCTGTAAAGAGATAACCAGAAAATCCTCTTTCAGTGTTTCCAGTAAGGTCCCAGAGCTTCTCCACAAAGTATTACAACCAAAAATCAACACCAAGGATGCAACATGTTTTCTCCTTCTCAGGAATCTGCCATCCACAAGATTTCACTTCTCAGTTCGGCTCTTACCCAGCTTGGGCTTCTCCTTATATATTGCTTTAGCTCCTCCCCTTCCACTTGCCTCAGCAACCAAGGTTCCCAATTTCACAAGTTGTTTGGTTCACAAGTTCTATTTCTTAACAAAGACTTGATGTAATCATGGGAAAGCCTAATAGAAACTTGACCTGATACAAGGTGCTTAATAATTAAATAGCTGAAACAAGGGATGAAGTACTTCTTTGTTTGCCATTACAGTATTAGGGCATAAAACCTCAAAATTAAGTGCAGAAAGGCAGAAATTTTAATTGCGTTCTTCTCAGATCACAATACAATAAAATTATATGTAATAGAAGGATGGTGGGCCCAGCCAAGATGGCAGCGTAGAAGCAGCAAGGTTCTTCAGCTCCCACAGAGCCACCCTGAATACCCATAAAATATGACCTCAAACAAATTCTAAGGCTCTCAAACTCACAAAAATACAGAAAACACATCTCTTCCTGAAGGCAGATCAGCAGGAGGGGCTCATCCGGCAGGCTGGGAGCCGAGACCAGCCCAGCCTGAAAGCACAACATGACCAAGCCTCAGGGTTGTTTGGAGGAGCTGAGCCAAGCCACAGCCAGTCTACAAAAGAGAAGATCTACAATACCTCGAGCAAATTCCACATCTACCAAGACATGAAAAATAAGGATTATAGAGAGGTAGCTCGGCAGCAGGGGCTCATTGCTGTGGGCAGGAGCCAAGACCAGCCCAGCTCGAAACCGAAACTGTGGCTAGACCCCAGGACAGTTGAGAGGAGCCGAGTCAAGCCTCAGCAAGAGTCTACCCCAGGGAGCAGATCAACAGCACCTGAAGGGATCTTCACATCTAACAAGCCAGGATTAGAAATGGTCAGTGAAAGTGGAACTTTGAAGCTAAATTTGGGGGAGGAAAAGCACTTCAATCAACCTGCCCCAAGGGCAAGGAAGCAGTGGGGGAAGGGCATGAACTGCTGTAACTGGCAGCTGCCCCCACTGGACTACTTCAGATCCCTTGGCCTGTGGACCTAGCAGGGGACTGAGTCTATTGATCAGGGCCAAGTGCTCTTGCGTTGAGCACCCTGGATCTGGATTGTGGTCTTGGGTGGTGAACGTGGGGTGCACTCTCAGCAAGCCAAAGCTTGGGGTGGGGCTGCAACACCACGCTAATAGCTCCAGCAGCTGGGAAAACCCAAGTGATTTGGAACACAGCTTTCCCCCCAGACGCAGAGTTCTACAAAGCTAAAAAACAAACAAATAAAAAAAACCCAACCAATTAATTGACTGGCCAACATGAGGAAAAGGAAGCAAAATAAGAACAGCAATAAAACTCTACAATCCTTTTTTGTGGACAAAAAGGATCAAAGCATGGAATGGGAGGAAGTCAACACAGTCACAACTCTCACACCAATTGCTTCCAAGACACTTAAAGAATGCCTAGAAGCTACAGATCAACTGAAAAAGGACTTTGCAAAACAAATAAGAGAAGAGGAGGAAAAATTGGGAAGAGAAATGAGAATCATGCGAGAATATCATGAAAAGAGAGTCAATAACCTGACTGAAGAAAACAACACTTTAAAAAATAGATTAACTCAAATGGCAAAAGAGACTCAGAAAGCCCATGAGGAGAAAGATGTCTTAAAAAGTCAAATTTCCCAGAAGGAAAAAGAATCTCAAAAGCATTCTGAAGAGAATAATTCCTTCAGAATTAGAGTGGAGCAAGTAGAGCTAATGACTTTATGAGAAAAAAAGATACTATTAAAGTTACAAAGAAATGAAAAAATAGAAAGCAATGTGAAATATCTCATTGTAAAAACCACTGACCTGGAAAATAGATTCAGGAGAGACAATTTGAAAATTATTGTTCTACC
>CM053595.1:298170202-298186152 GCA_028646575.1 Pseudocheirus occidentalis
AAAAGAATTTGGAAAGAATCCTTCAAGAAATCCTCAAAGAAAACTGCCCTGATGTTTTAGAATCAGAGGGCAAAATAGAACTTGGAAGAATTCATTGATCACCTCTTCAAAAAGATCCCCAGAAGAAAACTGCTAGAAATGTTATGGTCAGGTTCCAGAATACCCAGTTAAAGGAGAACATATTACAGGCTTCCAAGAGAAAACCATTTGAATACTGTGGAAGCACTATCAGGATAACCCAGGATCTGGCAGTTTCTACACTGAGGGATCAAAGGGCCTGGAATATGATATTTTGAAGATTTAGGGAGCTGGGATTAAAACCAAAAATCACCTACCCAGCAAAATTTAGCATATTATTCCAGGGAAAATATGGTCATTCATTGAGGTGGAGGACTTTCAAGCTTTCTTCCTGAAAAAACCAGAACTGAACAGAAAATTTGACAAGCAAACACAAGAAGCATGATAGGGTAAACATGGGAAAGAAATCATAAGGAACTTATCAGATTTGAATTATTTACATGCCAATATAGAAAAAAGATAATAGTAACTTATGAAACTTTTCTTAGTATAAGGATAGGTGGAGGGAATACAAATGTATATATATATATATATATGTGTGGGGGGGGTGGGTGGGGGTGGGTGTGGGTGTATACATATATACATTTGTATGTATACTTACACATATGTCTATATAGAAGGCTATATATGCACATGGATACATATCTGAACATGTGTGTACATGTGTATATAGAAGTAGAGCATCAATTGAATACAAAGGAATGATGCTTTAAAAAGGAAAATTCTGAGGTGGGAGAGGATTAGAATGAGAGGAGACATGGAGAGACAAAATGGGGTTAATCATCCCATACAGAAGAGGCATGGGATAACTGTTAAACTTTACTTTAAATTACTCTCATTGAATTTGTCGTAGGGAAGAAATGGCATAAACTCTAAACTGGGCATCATGCCACACAGGACAGTAGGGAGAATGGGGATGAGAGGCGGGATGACAGAAAGGAGGGCAGGGTTTGGGGGAGGGATGCTGGAAGCACACACTTCAGTAAAGTGACAGGGTAGAGAACAGAACAAGGGGGAGAGGGATAGGCAATAGGGACATATGATCACTGTCACAATATGTCCACTATGAAGATGTCCTGTATAATCACACATCCACAGCCTGTATTGAATTGCTTGTCCTTCCAGTGGTGGGGGGTGACAAGGGAGGAATAGAAAGAATCTAGAATCTAAAGCTCTGCAATACCTGCAACTAGGAATTAAGATATACAGGGGCTGGGGTAGGGAGACCCTCTCTGCCAACCAGAAAGTTAGAGAGCAGATCAGGGGAAGGGCTTTACAGTGGGATTGCTGTTTTGGGGTTGGGGTAGGGGAAGGAAGGGGAGAAAATTTGTAATTCAAAAATCTCATGAAAATGAATGATGTAAACAGGAAAACAAATAAAAAAATTTATTAAAAAAATTATATGTAATAAAGGACCATGAAAGGATGGACTAAAATATAATCAGAAACTAAATAATTTAATCCTTAAGAATGAGTGGGTCAAACAAGAAATTTTAGAAACAAACAGTAACTTCGTTCAAGAAAATGACAATAAAGGGCCAACACATCAAAACTTGTGAGACACAGCAAAAGCAGTGTTTAGGGGAAGTTTTGTATCTCTAAATGCATACATTAATAAAATATAGAAAATGGAGGTCAATAAATCGGGCATGCAACTGAAAAAGCTGGAAAAAGAACAAATTTAAAAGCTCCAATTAAACTCTAAATTAGTAATACTGAAAACCAAAATATAGATTAATAAAATTGAAATTAAGAAAACTATTGAATTAATAAATAAGCTGAGCTGATTTTATAAAAAAAGAAAACAATAAAATTTATAAAGCCTTAGTCAATACAATAAAAAAGAAAGAAGAAAACCAATTTACCAGTATCAAAAATGAAAGGGTGAATCTACCTCCACTGAAAAGAAAATTAAAACAATAATTAGGAAATACTTTACCCAATTGTATGCACATAAATCTGACAATCTTAGTGAAATTGATTAATATTTACAAAAGTACAAGTTGCCTAGACTAACTGAAGAGGAAGTAAACTACTTAAATAACCCCATCTCAGAAAAAGCAAATAAACTCCCTGGTGAAAAATCTCTTGGATGAGATGGGTTTACTAGAGAATTTTATCAAACATTTAAAGAAAATTTTATTCCAACACTATACAAAGGATTTGGTAAAATTGGAGGAGTGCTACCAAATTCTTTTTATGACATAAATACAATCCTGATACCTAAACATGGAAGAGACAACATGGAGAACAAAAATTATACACCAATTTCCCTCATGACTATAGATGCAAAAATTTTGAATAAAATATTAACAAAAATACTACAGCAACTTATCACAAGATTAATACAGCTTGATCATGTAGGATTTATTCCAGGAATGCAAGGATGGTTCAATATTAGGAAAACTATCAATATAATAGATCATATCAACAACAAAATTAGTAGAAACCATATGATTATCTCAATAGATGCAGAAAAGTTTTTTTTTGACAAAATACAACAGCCATTCCTATTACAAACACTAGAAAGTAAAGGAATAAATGGACTCTTCCTTAAAATAATAAGTAGCACATAACTAAACCCATCAGCAAGTATTATATCTAATGGAGATAAGCTAGAAGCATTTCCAATGAGACTGGGAGTAAAAAAAGAATGTCCACTAACACCCCATTATTCAGTTTGATATGAGAAATGTTAACTCTAGCAATAAGAGAAGAAAAAGAAATGGAAGGAATCAGATTAGGCAAAAAAGAGACTAAGCTGTCACTCTTTGCAGATGATATGATAGTATGCTTAGATAATACTAGAGCATCAAGTTTAAAAGTACTTGAGATAATAAATAATGTTAGCAGAGTTGCAGGATGTAAAATAAACCCACATAAATCCTTGGCATTCCTATACATTTCTGGTGGGATCCAATAACAAGAGATGGAAAGAGAAATTCCATTTAAAGTTACTGTAGGTGTTATAAAATATTTGGAAATCTGCCTGCCAAAACAAACCCAGGACCTATATGAGCACAATTCCAAAACACTTTTCACACAAATAAAATCCAGATCCCTAAAAATATTGGGAAAACATCAGTTGCTCTTGGCTAGGTCAAGCTAGAATAATGAAAATGACAATTTTGCCTAAATTAATTTACATATTTAGTTACATACCAATCAGTCAAATAATTATTTTATAGAGCTACAAAAAATAGCAACAACATTCATCTGGAAGAACAAAAGCTCCCAGAATATCAATGGATTTAATGAAAAGAAATGCTAGGGAAGGTGGTCTGGCCACACCAGATTTTAATCTGTATTACAAAGCAGTAGTTATCAAAACTACTTGGTACTGACTGAGGAACAGAGTTGTGGATTAATGGACTAGATTAGATACATGAGACACAGCAATCAATGCCTATAGTAATCTACTGTTTGATAAACCCAAAGATCCCAGCTTCTGGGATAAGAACTCATTATTTGACAAAGATTGCTGGGAAAACTGGAAAATAATGACAGAAACTGGGCATAAACCAATATCTTGTGCTGTATATCAAAATAAAGTCTAAATGGGCACATAATCTAGGTGTAAAGGTTGATACGGTAATCAATCTCGGAGAGCAAGGAATAGTTTACCTGTAAGATTTATGGATATTGGAAGATTTTTTGATTAAATAATAGAGAGGCTTATGATATGCAAAATGTATAATTTTGATTACATTAAATTGGAATGTTTTGTATAAATAAAGCCAATGTAACCAAGATTAGGAGATTAGAGTAACAGGGGAAAAGACTGAGATGTTCTTGCTAGAGATGATAGAGTTGGTGTCATCATTGTTCTCAGAGCAAGACTTGATGGGAGGGAGGACAGGACACACATGGCGATATGGAAGGGAGATCATTCCCATGTGGTATGATGACTGGTCAAGAAAAGGTGATGTACTCTTCAACCAGAGCCAAGGATCACCACGTAGAATCTGATGGAGGAGAAAGATGGAGCTGTGGGCATTCTGGCATGGAGGGACTGTGATGTAATATGTACATCTAAAACTGGGAAAGACACTTCACATTTGTATTTGCTAAATATGAAGCTCTTGTCTCACACTAAGCATATTATGGTTGCTTCTCCTGCTTTATAAACTAGTCCATGGGAGAAGGAGGCATGGTCCCAGGGTCCCTCCACGCACTGGAACCCCTGGGGGACCATTTTCTAAACCATTGCTTGGGTACACTAAGTATCCCCCCAGAGGCTGAGAATGTAGGTTCTGAAAGTATGTAATGACTCCCAAGGAATAGCTAAAGCAGAGAAGGAATTGACCTGAATAATAGAGAGCATTAAAATTTCTGTACTCCCCTTCTTGCTGGCCCTGCTGTCTGCAAGAGGCCTAGCCTGAAGGAGAAGCCTTAAGACATAGGACAGATATGAATGTAGCTTCCAAATATAAAACTTATTCTTTATATAACCCATGCCAAGAGGGAGCCAAAGGGTTTTACATTTATCTCATACTATGAAACTGTAATCCCAAATCCTCCTTGACTGATAACAACTTTGTCTTCAACAAAAGTGTTATAGCTTAATAATGCAGAGCACCTTGGTGATACAGTGAACACCAGTCTAATGAGATTTATATTCTAATTATTTCAGGACCCAAGGGTACTCACCAAACAAATACCGGAAGACATCTTCCATATGCATAGGTGCCCTGGGTGAATTTCTAAGAATTCTATCAGGCTTGTAAGATCAAGTAATAAGTTGGGATGAGTCAGTGGGATACATATGGTAAAGGCTCTTGTGGACATGGGATGCACTCTAATAAAGTATTCAAAGATTTTATATTGCCATAACAGTGAAATTCATCATTATTCATTCTCATTTTAATAAAAAATCCACTGACTGTTATACCTGAAAATAGCAATAGCATGTACGTGGGGTAACTTCCCAGAGAGACAACACTAATTCCATTTTTGACTCTCTATCCCTAATACCTAGTGCATAATAGGTGCACAATGAAAGCTTTCTGACTTATTTATATAGCATGTTATGATTTATAACTAGATTTTTCATATGGTATTTATCTATATATCCATTCACCAAAGAGTTATTAAACATCTCTATTTTGTGATAGGTATAATACTGGGCATTGAGAATACCTAAACAAAAACAAATAAGTACCTGACTTCAAAAATATGCATTCATACACAGAGTATGCTCAGAAATATGTATTTTTATATCACATGCTTTAAAAAGAATTAAGCATTCATAATTTAGTCATAATGCTCAAGAAATAAATATTATGTGATGTGTACAATATTTTCTTCAAGTTATAAACATACTGTAATTGAATATTTATTCTAAATGTACAGAATCATTTTTAAAATGCATCAAACTCTATGCAATACATGTTTTTAAAACAGAAGTTAACAGTGTATTATCCAGGTGGGTTGCCACATAGAGATATTTGTTAACACGTTATGTTTGAGGAGACTGAGTCAGATCAAATTTACCAAAATGTAGACCCCATTCTGGTATTGTACAATAAGCAATCTTATCTGCAGGGCTTGGGAAGGTGTTTAAGTTATTTTTTTTTTTGGTTTTTCAAATAAAATTTATTTCGAAGAAAAATTTCAAACAGAGATAAGTAGAAGTAAGCTGTTACTAGGAAACTTGTTTCCTTTTTCTATGATATTAACAAACTTATGGCTATGATTTAACCTTCAACTCCCCACTTGTTGCTAGAAGAGTTTGAAAGTGCTTCATACATAATATAAATTTCTCAAACTAGAGGAGAAAAAATAAATATATTAGAATGCTATTATTCCAACACCTCTCAGAGGAAAGGTGGAAAGAGGAAAGGTGGACAGAGGAAAACTACAACTTCTCCCCTTAGGATTATTTTAGTATCCTTGAAATATTAGGAGGGGGGGTATGTCTGTTTATAATGTTCCATTTCATTGGTTCACAACAATGTGTGATTCTAAGTAGTTATTGATTAATTGGTAGATAATTCTCTTTTTTTAAACAGGCTTTTACAAATGTAGTAAAATAGACTCAGTACAAACATCTGCCCAAAAGACTAGGCCACATTTTACCACCACTAGAGGAAGTGGTGTTTTGTATCAATTTTCCTCTCCCCTCAAGTTTCCTCTCAATTTCAGAGAACACATGCCGTAAAGGGGAGCCAACAGCTCTGGCTTGCTGAAAATGCTTTCCTCCTTTTCATGGGGCACTCAGGAAGTCTGTCTTAGGTATGATGAAGTTTTTCTTATGGGCCCCTTCAAACTTTGCAGCTGCTTTTGGTCATCATGGCTAGTCTGTATTTGATTCCCAACATGGCTTCTGTTAATAGTTCTTCTAGGAATATTCCTAGGTGTTGATTTGTTGTCATTTTGTCATTTTTGAGTCATTTCTGACTCTTTCTCATCCATCTTAAGGTTTCCTTGGTGAAGATACTAGAGTATTTCACATTTCCTTCTCCACCTTATTTTACAGATAAGAAACTAAGGCAAACAGAGTTAAGTGATTTGCCCAGTCACAAAGTTAATGACTGAGAATGGTTTTGAACTCAAGAAAAGGATTCTTCCCAACTTCAGGCCCTGCTTTCTATCCTTTGTGCCACCTACCTGCCCAGGGTTGTTGATAGGAAATCTCAAAATCTCCAGAACTTTCCAAGCTCACAAGATCCTTTTTTGTCTATGAATCAGAGAGGGAGAATGGGAGAAAAGCCTGCAAACCAATGCAGAGTCCAAGGTTCTTCTCTTTTCTCATAAGTGATTCTCAGGAATTTAGCTGGAGGATTCATTTGTAGCTAAGCTACCTGACCTGGAAATCCTTGGGGTCTCAATTGGCTTGCTAATTTATAAATGACCTATAGTTCATGACCAAGTTTCCTCATGTAATAGTAATATCTTTACAAGTCATTTTCTTTTATTCAATAATTTTAAAGTATTCTAAATAGATAAAATAATTCCCATAGTGTATAACTTCTACAATATATTGATTGATGCAACTGGGTTCCTTTCATGAATTTTTCACATTCAGTTAACAATTTTGATTGATTTTATTTTTCTCACCTCAGAAAATTTGCATGCTATACAATCTTGTGACTCACTTTAAATCACATTGGCTATTTCATTGGTTCTATTGCAAAGCAGGTACAAAGTAGTTTGGGAGGAAATAGAGATTATTGCAGAGGGCCAGGGAGGCTAAATACTTCTTTTATGATTTGGCACATGAAATGAGCCTTGAAGGAAGTGGGGACCATGAAGAATACCTCTAAATATTACAACTTCTCTAAGAGGTAGATTGAAAGGGTATTTTAAATTCAGTTTTATAGATGAGCAAACAGAGGTCCATGATATTTAAATGATTTGTCCAGTATTGCAGTTAAGGGTTGATCTAACCCATATTCAAATCCAGGTCTTTTGAATCTAACTCTTGGTTTTCCCACATTACTATTGGGATCTTTAAGGAGTGACAGACCACATTAGGAATCTCAAGCAAATCAGGCATGGGAAAGCAGTTTTTGGAAGCACCCAAATCACATTGTATAGGTCCTCACCTATTCAATCTACATCGAATGCTATCTTTATGGAAAATGTTTGTTTGTTTGTTTGTTTGTTTTCCCATCTCCTCACCACAATCCAGTATTAATCCAGTCCTTCTAACAAGCACTGCATTTGCCTAAGGAATTAGATAGATAGTATATTCAGCCTATTCATAATGCATGAGGTTTCTATTTACACTGAATACAGAATAGGATTTTCTTTTTAAAAATATGATGTGAATTCTATATACCAGAGTGAATAAAAACCTTAAAAATGCATAGCATTCAACAATGAGTAGATCAGGATTAACCCTGGACAGTTATTTGTTTCCATCCTAAATTTCAGTAATTTATAAATAGAGATGCCCCCAATAAAATACATAATAGAAAGGAGCAGCACATAAAGACATCTAATAAGGGACTCAGGTTCAACAATAAATGTCCAGATTTCTCCCCACATGTCAGATTCAAGGAATTCAACAGATAAAATCTAGTTTTCCCTTTGCCTTCAGGGTAAAGACCATGTCTACTCAACTTCAGAAAGCTGACACTACAATCTTTAAAATCATGCAAAAAATAATAATTTAACAGCCTTCCTTGGTCATATATAGCTATCTAGCATAGTCCTAATATTGGAAAAGTTCTGGCCCTGTCCCACAACCAATCCATAGGTATTCAATCTAATTGCTTGGTAAAATATAAACTTATTTTATGTTTTCCTCTTATCAAGGTAAACAGAATAGCTCCTTATTGGGAACTTCTTGCTAGATGCACAATCAAATGCTTGGAGATGATTTTTCAGCATCTTCCTTCTCTATCCCTACTATGATCAGTCACCCAGAAACCCATCAAGCTCTATATCTACTCTTGTTTTGAATTATACCAAAAATATATTAACAAATCTCCATTTTCTTGCTACAACTATAAGATATATCATCTATTCTTTAGTTCAACCAAGAAGAGAATGAAATTGTAGAAAAACAAGAAAGGAATTTCTCAAGAACCAAGAGTGTTTTAGATTGGTGAAGAGTCGCTTTTTAACAATGAAATAGTAGCTGAGGATAATGAGAAAACCAATGGATTTGGATTCAAGAAACCAGTTTCAATTCCAATTCTGTTTGCTTTCTTCTTTCAAGTTTTAGGTAAAAGCTTATTTTCTCTCAGAGGCATGGATTGTTGATTCCCTTTAATGCTGGTGCCTTTTCTCCATTGATTTTCTCCAATAAAACCTATATATCTCATTTATAGATATTTGTTTCCATGTTGTCAACACATTAGGCTATGAGTTCCTTTGGAGAACAAACTGTCTTTTGTCTTTCTTTTTATCTTCAGCACTTAGCATAATGGTTGGCATGTAGTAGTAGCTTAATGAAAACACACTTATTGACTTGACTTGCCCTGGTACTTGTGTGACCTTAGTCAAGTAATTGTATCTCTCTGCCTCTCATATGCATCAGTGGCAGTTCCTTATGCGACTCAGGGTAGCAAACTGGATTAAAATGGTCTTGATGTAAGGAAAATCTGGGTTTGAATCTTTGATTCATAAACTAGGTGTATGACAATGGACAACTCAGTTTGCTATAGGAGATATGATCTTGAACTTAAGTCCTAAAGACATCAGTTCAACTCACAAGTCAGAAATGTACCAGATGTATAACCCTGGGCAAAAAATGTTGACTTCTATGACCTTTGAATTCTCATGTGTGAAACAAAAGTGTTGGATTCAATGACCTCCAAGGTACCATTCAGATCTAAACATATGATCCTATTATTTTGTCATTTCATCTTAAAATCAACGTTTTTTTTTCAATCTGCAAAATGAGGGTGATAATAGCATCTATCTGACAACATTATTTTGAAGCTCAAATGAAATGATGTTTCTAAAACCCTTTATAGACTTTAAAATACCTATATAAATATAAACTGCTCTTATTTGTTGCAATAAAATGAGGGACCTTTACAAATCTAAAATCTCTATTCAACCAAATCTTTACATTCTTCCCTAGTTTTAATTTACTTCCTTGGCCCTGATGTCCATGACCCTCTTTCAGATATTCTGCCTACTTGATGGTACTCATATACCATACTCCATCATCTATCTCCATGCTTTTTCAATGACTGTTTCCATACTTGGAATAAAGTCTTTCCCCACTAGCTTTCATAATCCCTTAGCTTCCTTAAGTGGTCAATTCAAATTCTGCCTCCTATACTCATATCAATTTTGATCACCACCACAGCTCCTAGTTCTGCTCCTCCCCAAATACCTTATTTACCTTTATTATCCCATAAAGAGTCCCACCTCTAGACTAATATGAATATATTTGAATTTGGGGGCATCCTTATTCTAAAGAAAATTAACGGAGTCCTATCTGGAGAAGACTGTCAATGTACTAAGTAATTATAAGGTAGAGGACAATTTTTACCACTGCCAGCAGAAGAGAAATAACAAAACACAAACTATTCATATGTACTCATTAAACATACTTAAAACATGAAAAATAAATCATAACACTTCATTCTTTAGTGAAAAGTGAAGGTAATATTGTGGACTACAGAACAAGTATATCATTTTCCCTTTCAACTCTTATTCTTTTTATTTTATTTTTGTCCTCAAGGAGATTATGTTCTTTTTTATTTTTTATTGACTTGTTTGTTTACTTTTAGTTTACAAGATTCAGTTCAAGAATTACTTGAGTTTCAGGTTTTTCTCCCCTTCTTCCCCATGCCCCAACCCCACCATGGTGGCATACATGTATAGGATCTGCAAACTCTTTCATATAGTAGAATAGTCTGGTTGTATAGGTGTTGTAGCCAATGGAGTGAACAATGAGAAAAGAGAAACCAAAAACCGAACATAGAAAAGAATGATAGAATGCATTGCTTCAGTCTCCATATAAACTCTGGTCTTTCTGGATCTTTCTCTGAATGTAGACATCTCCTTCCATCCTGAGACTTGTAGAGTTGTCTTTTAACTGTGCATTGCTGAGAAGAGTCCCATTTTTCAAAGTTAGTTGTCACACATATGATGTATCTGTGACTGGGTACAAATTTTTCCTGGTTCTGCTCTTCTCACTTAGCATCAATTCATATAAGCTTCTCCAGGTAATCATGAAGTCCATATCCATCCCACTTATTATATCACAATAGTATTCCATCACATTCATATACCATAAATTGTTCAGCCATTCCCCAATTGATGGGTATCCCATAAATTTCCAGTTTTTTGCCACCAAAAAGAGAACTGCAATAAATATTTTTGTACATATGGGACCTTTTCCCACTTCTATGATCTCTTTGGGATACAACCCTAAAAGTGGCATTACTGAGTCAAAGGGTTTGCAATAGTTTGGGCATAATTCCAGATTGCCCTCCATAATGATTGTGTCAGTTCACAGCTCTACCAACTATGCATTGGAGTTCCAATTTTTCCACATCCTCTCCAGCATATGTCATTTTCCTGTTTTATTATCTTAGCCAATTTTACTGGTGTGATGTGGTAAGTCAGAGTTATTTTGATTTGCATTTCAAGAATCAATAATGATTTAGAAGGGTGGAGCCAAGATGGCAGCATAGAAGCAGCAAGGATCAGCAGCTCCCAACAGCAGACACCCAAAATACCCATAAAATATAACCCTAAACAAATTCTAGGACTCTCAAGCTCACAAAAATACAGAAAACACATCTCTCGCTGAAGGCAGCTTGGTAAGAGGGGGTCACCGTGACAGGCTGGGAGCCAAGGTCAGCCCAGCCTGAAACCAAACCTCAGCCAGGCCTCAGGGCCGACCAGGGGGAGCCAAGCCACAGCCAGTCTACAAAAGAGAAGACCTACCTCACCTCCAGCAAACTCCACATCTAATAAGGCATGAAAAACAAGGATTAGAGAAGCTGGCACAGAAGGAGGGGATCATCATGCAGGGCGGCAGGCCAGGAGCCAAGACCAGCCCAGCCCAAAAATGAAACCATGACCAGGCCTCAGGGCACTCCAAGAGGAGCTGAGTGTCCAAAGCCATAGCTGAATCTACTTCAGAGAAGATCTGCTGCACCTAGAGGAATCTTCACATCTAGCAAGCCAGAATTACAAAAGGTCAGTGAAAGTAAAAATTTGAAGCTTAATTTGAGGGAGGAAAAGCAATTCAAGTAATGTGCCCCGAGGGCAAGGAAGCAGTGGGGGAAGGGCAGGAACTTCTATAACCGGCAGCTGCCCCCACTGGGCTGCTTCAGAGCCCCTGGCCTGTGGACCCTGCAGAGGGTCTGAATTCCTTGATCACGGCCAAGTG
Organism: Pseudocheirus occidentalis; assembly: GCA_028646575.1. Lineage (NCBI taxonomy): Eukaryota > Metazoa > Chordata > Mammalia > Diprotodontia > Pseudocheiridae > Pseudocheirus > Pseudocheirus occidentalis. Next base: position 298,182,090 of record CM053595.1, read on the forward strand.
CTCTTGCATTGAGTGGCCTGGATGCAGATCATGGTCTTGGGTGATGGTCCTGGGGTGCACTCTCAGGAAGCCAAAACTGGGGGGAGGGGTTGCAATACTCCCTAATAACTCCAGTACTGGGAAAACCCCAGCGATTTGGAACAGGGCTTTCCCCCCTGGAAGCAGAGTTCACAAAGCCAAAAAAAAAAACAAACAACCAATTAATTGTCTGGCCAACATAAGGAAAAGGAAGCAAAATAAGAACAGCAATAAAACTCTAGAATCCTTTTTTGTGGACATAAAGGGTCAAAGCATGGAACGGAAGGAAGACAACCCAGTAAGAACTCCCACGCCAAATGCTTCCAAGACACTTGAAGAATGCCTAGAAATTACAGATAATCTGAAAAAAGGACTTTGAAAACCAAATAAGAGAAGTGGAGGAAAATTGGGAAGAGAAATGAGAATGATGCAATAAAATCATGAAAAGAGAGTCAACAACCTGACTGAAGAAAACAACACTTTAAAAAATAGATTAACTCAAATCGCAAAAGAGGCCCAGAAAGCCCAAGGGGAGAAGAATGCCTTAAAAATTCGAATTTCCCAGATGGAAAAAGAATCTCAAAAGCATTCTGAAGAGAATAGTTCCTTCAGAATTAGAGAGGAGTAAGTAGAAGCTAATGACTTTATGAGAAATCAAGATACTATTAGACAGTTTAAAAAAATGAAAAAAAGAGAAAGCAATGTGAAAAATCTCCTTGAAAAAAACCAATGACCTGGAAAATAGATCCTGGAGAGACAATTTGAAAATTATTGGTCTACCTAAAACCCATGACCAGAAAAAGAACTTGGAAAGCATCCTTCAAAAAATTCTCAAAGAAAATTGCCCTGATGTTTTAGAACCAGAGGGCAAAATACAACTTGAAAGAATTCAATGATCACCTATTCAAAAAGATCCCCAGAAGAAAACTCCTAGAAATGTTATGGTCAGGTTCCAGAATACCTAGTTAAAGGAGAGCATATTACAAGCTTCCAAGAGAAAACCATTTGAATACTGCAGAAGCACTATCAGTATAATCCAGGATCTGGCAGCTTCTACAATGAGGGATCAAAGGGCCTGGAATATGATATTTAAAAGATTAAGGGAGCTGGAATTAAAACCAAGAATCAACTACCCTGCAAAATTGAGCATATTATTCTGGGGAAAATATGGTTATTCAATGAGGTAGAGGACTTTCAAGCATTCTTGCTGAAAAAACCAGAACCGAACAGAAAATTTGACAAGCAAACACAAGAAGCATGAGAAGGTAAACATGGGAAAGAAATCATAAGGAACTTGTCAAATTTGATTTATTTACATGCCAATATGGAAAAACAATAACAGTAACTTATGAGACTTTTCTTAGCGTGAGGGAATACAAATGAAAATATATATATATATATATACATATATATACATGTATACTTACACATAGGTCCATATAGGAGGCTATATATGTGTATGAATACATATCTGAGCATGTGTGCATATGTGTATATAGAGGGTACAGGATGAATTGAATATGAAGGCATGATACTTTAAAAGGCAAAATTCTGAGGTGGGAGAGCACTAGAATGAGAGGAGACAAGGAGAGACAAAATGGGGTTAATCATCCCCTAGAGAAGAGGCAAGGGATAACTGTTACAACTTTACTTTCAGTTACTATAACTCTCATTGAATTGGGCTTAGGGAAGAAATGGCATAAACTCTACACTGGACATCATGTCACACAGGAGAGTAGTGGGCATGGGGATGAGAGGGAGGATGACGGAGGGGAGGGCAGGCTCTGGGGGAGGGATGCTGGAAGCACACACTTTAGTAAAGGGACAGGGAAAGGGTAGAAGACAGAACAAGGGGGGAGAGATAGCAAGGAGAGACATATGATCACTGTCACAATATGTCCACTATGAAAATGTCCTGTATAATCACACATCCACAGCCTGTATTGAATTGAGTGTCCTTTCAATGGGGGTGGGTGACAAGGGAGGAATCAAAAGAACCTAGAATTTAAAGTTCTGCAATACCTGCAACTAGGAATTAAGATATGCAGGGTCTGGGGTAGGGAGACCCTTCCTGCCCTACCAGAAAGTAAGAGCAGAGCAGGTGAGGGGCTTTACAGTGGAATTGCTGTATTAGGGTTGGGGCAGGGGTAAGACGGGGAGGAAGTTTGTAATTCAAAAATGTAATGAAAATGAATGATGTAAACAAGGAAACAAATAAAAAATATATCATGGAAAAAAAGAAAGAAAAATTACAAAGTAAAAAAAATAATGATTTAGAGCATTTTTCCATATGCTTAAAGATATCTTGAATTTCTACCTCTGTAAATTGTCTGTTCATATCCTATGACCACTTATCAATTGGGGAATGACTGGCATCCTTATAAATTTTGTCACTATTTTTTTCTAGTTCTCTAAAGTAATTTCTTGGTAGATTGATTGGAATGGCACTAAATATGTAATTTAATTTAGGTAAAATTGTCATTTTTATTATATTAGCTCTATCCAGCTATGAGCAATTGATGTTTGTTCCAATTAGTGAGACGATGTTATTTGTGTGAAAATCAAACCTTACTCTTTGTGCAGTTCACAAGTCTGAATTTCCTGATAGGACAAAGTGTGGAATAAGTTTTCTTAGTTCTTTTCAGTCATGGCGGCCTCCAACTGGTAGTACATCTTCATCTATGAGAAAAAGCAGCTAAGTGGCAGATAATAACTGTTCCTGTAATAACATTGCTTCATGAAACAACAGATACCTATACACATAAGATAGTCACTGAAGTTGGCAATATTCATCTCTCAGAACCATCGTTTAATGACCTTAACACAAAGGAAAGAAACACAAAACAGAAAAGGCGACCAAGAATGTAATAAAGAGATGCAAGATTGCCTAGATAAGCAATATTTTTGCTGGCATGTGCATATAACTTCCATTATTGCCAAAGCTGGACAGAGAAGGCAGTGAAAAGACAGAATCATTTTTTTCCTTTTTGTTGGAAACCCAAGGGAGAACCATCTTCAAAATCAAACAGGATCCACAAAGAGAGGGAGATGGATCCTTTCTATAACAGTTACACTCTATTGAGAGGGCAGCTTTCTTTAACTCAGGCATTATTTATCACAAAAAAATCCCTCTTTATGGCAATATACGGAGACCAACCAGAAAATGCTAGGTATTCATTTCCCATAATCAAGAGGACAGAGCATGTGCTACACCAGAAAGAGCCAGCACATATGACTAACTCCATGGTAAATACTCCAATGTATCACTTAAAAAGGATGCTCCCAATTTCCCCTATAAAATATGTATTTACTTTATGTATAATGTATATATACTTATATGTGGGCACATTGTTTCTCCTGATATAATACAAGCTCCTTGATGGCAGGAATTATTATTTTTTTCTGCATCTTCAGTATCTAGTAGAGGGCCTGGGATATAGTCATCATCATCATCATCATCATCAACATCATCATCATCATCATCATTCAATGTGGTGGAGGACTTTCAAGCATTCTAGCTGAAAAAACCAGTGCTGAGCAGAAAATTTGACAAGCAAACACAAGAAGCATGAGAAGATAAACCTGTGAAAGAAATCATAAGGAACTTGTCAAATTTTATTTATTTACATGCCAATATGGAAAAAAGATAATAGTAACTTATGAAACTTTTCTTAGCATGAGGATAGGTGATGGGAATACAAATGTGCGTGTGTACATATATATATATGTATATGTATATGTATATATATGTATGTATACTTACACATAGGTCCACATAGGAGGCTATATATGCGTATGAATACATATCTGAGCATGTGTGTATATGCATATATAGAGGGTACAGGATGAATTGAATATGAAGGGATGATACTTTAAAAGGCGAAATTCTGAGGTGGGAGAGGACTAGAATGAGAGGAGACAAGGAGAGACAAAATGGGGTTAATCATCCCATAGAGAAGAGGCAAGGGATAACTGTTACAACTTTACTTTCAATTACTATTACTCTCATTGAATTTGGCTTAGGGAAGAAATCGAATAAACTCTA
>CM053595.1:298186652-298203685 GCA_028646575.1 Pseudocheirus occidentalis
GTTTTCTCGCATCATTCTCATTTCTCTTCCCAATTTTTCCTCCACTTCTCTTATTTGGTTTTCAAATTCCTTTTTCAGTTGATGTATAGCTTTTAGGCATTCTTCAATTGTCTTGGAAGCATTTGGTGTGGGAGTTCTGAGTTCTGGGCTCTCTTCCACCCGTTCCATGCTTTGACCCTTTTTTTCCCCACAAAAAAAGGATTCTAGAGATTTATTGTTTTTATTTTGCTTCCTTTTCCTCATGTTGGCCAGTCAATTAATTGGTTGTTTTTTTTTTTATTTTAGCTCTGTGAAACTCTGCTTCAAAGGGGGGAATTTCTGTTCCAAATCGCTGGGGTTTTCTCAAATGCCAGAGCTATTAGGGGGGTATTGCAAGTCCCCCCAGCTTTGGCTTGCTGAAAGTGCACCCCAGGACCACCACCCAAGACTATGATCCGGATCCAGGCCACTCAACCCAAGAGCACTTGGCCCTGATCAATCAATTCAGCCCCCCTGCTGAGTCCGCAGGCCAGGGGCTCTGAAGCAGCCTGGTGGGGGCCTTGGCCGTTTCCAGCAGTTCCCTTTCCCCACTGCTTCCTTGCCTGGGTGGCAGATTGGCCGAACTACTTTAGCACCCCCAAATTACTTTTCAAAGTTTCACTTTCACTAACCAATGGGATTTGAAGATTCCCCTCAGGCAGGTGCTTTAGATTTTCTTTGAAGTAGACTCACCTGCATTTTGGGAGGCTCCTCCTGGCCTCCCTTGGGGCTGACCTGCTGGCCTGGCTGCGGCTGTGGTTTTGGGCTTGCCAGTCTCTGCTCTGGTGTGAGCTGCCCCTCTCCCATCCCGTTCCTAAGCCTTGGCAGATGTGGATATGCTGGAGCCTGTAGAACCGCTGCTGACTGGTTATGGTGCCCGCTGGGCTCAGCTAAGCCCTACTCCTTCCCACCGCCACAGTCCTGGCTGCAGTCTCAATTTCAGGCTGTTCCAGCCTTCGCTCTGGGGGCCGTGCTGAGCCCCTGCTGCCGAGCTGCCTTCAGCTAGAGGTGTGTTCTCTGTATTTGTGTGAGTCTGAGAGTCCTAGACTTTCCTAGACTTTGTCTGGGCTCATATTTTCTGGATGTTTACAGTGGCAGTGTGGGAGCTGCAGGACCTTGCTGCTTCTATGCCGCCATCTTGGCTCTGCCCCCCATTTGTCATAAAACAAGTTCTAAATAAGTACTTGTTGGGTTGAATTTGTTGATTTACAGCACTTTCTTCTTCTTTAACCTGAAGATCCAGTTAATCTTCATACAAAAGGAAAGTAAATACCTTCTTGTGTTTTAATGTTTAGACCTTGTGTTCTCCAATGTCTTCAAATTCCAGTTGGATTGATCCATGCTCCAACATCCTTAAAGGAATTCCCTTGTAGTACTACAGAGTTCTTTACCAATGACCACACATTTCAACAACAACAACAACAACAACAAACCTATGAAATGGGGGAAATCAAATAAAGAAACCTTTGGCCAATTGTTTTTTCCAATGGGATCTCATTTCTCTAATATTATTCTAAATATCAGTCACAACCCGTCTTTGTTGCTCACCTTTCCTCAATGTTCCCAAAGATTTTCCCTATCCCTGAGCCTCTTTGCCAAGGTTTCTTTTGCTGTTAGTATGGATTGTAAAACATTTGGAGGTGCATAAATTCCAAGAATAGTGCTTTTATTGCTGCTGCATTCAAGGGTTTGTCAGCATTTCCCATATTTTCAAGAGGTTTATAACGGACTCATAAAATCCACTCTGAGCTGCAAGTTGGCATCCCCAGTCCCCTCACTGGCAAATTGCTCAATGCAATATTGACTTTAAATCAGCCTGACAGCTGAAAAAGTGTGAAGGGAACAAAGAAAGCATGTTGCCATGGTGGGGGAGGCAGTGAGTTCCTTCTTTCCAATGTTCTACACACATTTTCACCAATTTCTGTTGGTACTAAGATACCAACTAAGCTGGCTGCCCCTGGATTGAGGATATCTTGCCTTCTTCTGTCAAGGTACCTTGGAAATAAGAAATTAAACTATCAGACACTTAATCCCCATGAAGCTGAAATGCATATGTATTCCTGATTTAAGGCTGAATCAGTCATGTGGAACGGAACATAAAAGGAAACAGAAAGAAAGTTTTGGTGAAAAGTGTTTCAAGTATGTTATGCATGGGGCGAATAAAATACATTGGAGACCTTCCCTGCTAAGCATCTTGATGTATTATGTTTGAAGGGGCCTATGAGACCATTTCATTTAATATGCAGGTGGCTATGGAGTCCCTTTTCAGTATCCCTGATAAGTAGTAAACTACTTTGAAAGCCTCTAATGGGCAGAAATGCATGCACCATCTGCTAGGACTTCCTAACGTTACCTTGAATTTGCTTTGCAGCTACCTTGAATACACTAATAGACATATATGTGAACATATCTGCATGTGTATGTTTCTGTGTGTATATATGTATACAGATGCATGTATATGCATCTGTATTTATGTGTATAAATGTATGCACATATGCATGTGTATATGCATGTGTATGTGTGTGTGTGTGTCTTTTCTGATTGAATCTAAGCTCATTTTGCATAAGTTTTTCCCCCATTTCTTCTTTTTCTATGCACTGTGAAGCACAGTGGCTTCTGCCTAGTAAGCATTTGATCTGTTGCATATTTATTGCCTTATAAGGTAGCAATTTCCTTTCTCAGCAAATCCCTTCAAGAGAGTGGTACTTTCAAAACAATAAGGATTTTTGAATGAAATTTCTTGTTTACTTATTAAAATAAATATTTCTTTTTCTGTGTTATGCTGAATAACAGATGACTAGTACTTTGCTTCTTTATAGTCTCTCAATATCAAAATCAATTCTAGGTTTCCAAGTACTGCATCTGGATAGGAGTTTTATTTGAACATATCCAGGGTTCTGTTTTATTATGGTAAAAAATAAATAGTATTAATATAATGACTAGCTTTTGGAGCAATAGTAATATTTTCCATTTCTGGACAGGTAACTCATGGCAATAAGTTGACTTCATGTAAAAGAGAATGTGGTACCATGGAAAGATATTTGGTTTTGGTGTCAGGTGACCTGGGTTCACATGTTACTTCTGGCAGTTCTTATCTATATAAACTTGGGTAAGTCATTTTATCACTTTTGGTTGCTTCATCTTTAAAATGGAGAGTTGGGACTGGATGACCTCTGAGGCACTGTCTGGCTCTATATTTATGGTTAAATGACTCATTTGCTCCTCAGAATCATTATTAGGATATCAGCAAGTTTTTCCTAAGCACCTTACTAAGGAGTCGGCCAACAACAGCTCTTTTTTTTTTCTGGGAAGGAGGGGTTATTGATTCATCCATACATAAATGAAGCCAATCATAATTTCCACCACTGGATCTCCCTTATAATAACGTAAGACTACTAATATAGAGGCACTACAATTAACTTAAAATGGACACATGAACTGAATATAAAATATATCAATCTATATATATATATGCATGTTTTGCATTTATGTGTATATACAGAAATATATTTAATACCTAGCCGATATCTAATCTGTATAAATACCTAATAAATATAAATGCATGTCTATATTTATAATCACAAATATATAAATGAATATTAATATATAAAGGTATATACAAATTTATGCACATGCATATCTATGTATATGTGTATCCATGTACATATATACAGAAACATGTGTGCACATAGGTATGCGTGCATATAAATTGTGTATGTCTCTACTTATAAATATGTGCATACACACCTATATTAGAATAGATGTAGATATGTAAACAGGTACATTACACGGCTAAGAGAAGAATTTTTAACCAAATGAGAAAAAAAACATATTCTCTAAAGAGAAAATAGACAAAATTGATTACATAAAATTTGAAAACTTTGGCAGGAATGAACTCAATGGAGCTCACATAAGAAGGAAGTAAAATTGATTGGAAAAATACTACCAAATTTTAGCTTCAAATATTTCTGAAGTGTTTGTAATATGTAATGTAGGCATATAAAAGAAAATTTCATTAGGGGTCATTCCTCATAGAACAACCTCTCTTGCCTAGGTATGCCAACAAGAGATTCTCAAAAGAATATCCAGTTACTAACAAGTATATGAAATATTTTTCCTGTTTGATAGTTAGAAACCTAATTAAAACAAATTATAATGTTTCATCTCATATAGAGAACACCGAAGACGACAAAAACGTCGTCAATACAGGAGTTGTGGAAATAAGGCATAGAAAAAAACTTTTAAAAAAGGTAAACAGGAAAGAGAAACCATAAGGGTTTAAAGTTGAACTATTTACATGCCAACATGGAAAGCTGCTATTTGTAACTCATGAGAACTTCCTCAGTGTTAGGGCAGCAGAAGTATTCATGTACGCATATATGTATATACACACGTGTGTGTTTACACATACATATATTGATGAACATGGTTATGTATGTATACATGTATCTGTGTGTTTGCTTATGCATGTATATATGTATGCATGTATACATGGGTGTTGATGGATGGATAGACAGACAGACAGACAGAGAGATAGATAGATAGCATAAGGTGAGTTGAATATGAGATGATATCTAAACAATAAAATTAAGACATTAAAGCAGAATATATTCAGACAAGGAGAAAGGAGAAGATACAATGGGATAAATTTATTTCACATAAAAGAGGCAAGTAAAAGGTTTCATAGGGGAGGAGATGAGAAGGAATGAATGGACCTTACTCTCATTGTATTTGGCTTAAGGAGTGAATACCACTCACACTCAGTTGGATATTTTATGCTGCAGGAAAGTAGGGGGAAAAGGCATAAGAAGATGGTGAGAGAAGGGAGGGCAGATTGGAGGAGTGGGTAGCCAAAGCAAACACTGTTGAAAAGGGACAGGGTCAAAGGAGAAAACAGAATAAGAGGGGGGATGTTATAGATTTGAGGGAAATATAGTTAGTGTTTCACAACATGACTATTATGGAAGTGTTTTGCACAAATACACATGTATAACTTAAATTGAATTGCTTGCCTTCTCAATGAGAGTGGGTGGGGAGGGAAGAAGGGAGAGAATTCACAACTCAAAGTTTTAAAAAACCAATGTTAAAAACCATTGTTGCATGCAACTGGGAAAAAAGATGCACAGGGTATAAAAATCCATCTTGCCCTACAAGAAAGTAAGGGGTAAATGGCTAAATGTTTGTGTTTGGGGGGGGGGTGATAAAAGAGTGTGCTGACAGGAGAAAGAGGGAATCAGTATGCTTGCCATTTGGGGTGGGGGAAGGAGAGAGATGGGGAGAAAATTTGGAACTCCAAATCTTGTGGAAATGAATGATGAAAAGTAAGAAAAATAATAATAAACCAATTCTGGAAAGAAAATAAAACAACTTTTATTAAAGTCATCATTTAACAAAAAAAGAAATAAACTTTTAATCACCCAATGAATTAAGCTGATCTTCTAGGAAGCCATTTTGAATCACTTGTAAAAAAAAGTGTGTAAAATATCCTTGCCATGAAGATCAGAGATTTCTCTGCTAAGCACATGTTTCTTGGAAGTGTAGGCATAAAATATCCCCAATATCGGAAAATCATACAAGAATTTATTTTTGTATTAGAAAAAAATTAAAGGAAAAATCACCATCAATTGGGAAATATTTAAATAAAACTGTGGCACAGGAATGGAAAATAATATTATAGCAGAGAAAGAAATAATGACTAGGAAAAATTATTAGAAATATTCTAGTGGTAATAGGAATTGATCAAAACAAAATCCACAACACCTGTAATGTAAACAGGAAGAGCAAAATATTGAAACCAAACACTGTGTAATTATTTTAAAAAAATACACTTGATCCCAAAGAATAGTGGAGAAAACCCTCCTTCCTTTGTGTGTCCAATATATCACACTGTTGTCTCACTTTTCTTCAATAGCTGCCTCTCTACTGGCTGCTGTCCTGCTGTCAAAAATATCCTCATTTCACCTCCATCATTAAAATATCATGATTTGTTCCATCCATCCCTGTTTGCTTTTATCTTATCTTTCTCTTCCCTTTTGTGGCTAAACTCCTTTAGTAAGAATGTCTAAAATTGTTGACTCTACTTCTTTTCCTGTCATCTTCTTTTTAGCCCTCTACAAGCTGGCTCCTAAACTCATCATTTACTTGAAACTGTCCTCTCCAAAGTTATCAGTGATCTCAACTGCCAATTCTACTAGGCTTTGCTCAGTCTTTTTTTTTCTTTTTACTTTTCAGCATCATTTTCCACTATCAATCACCCTGTTCTTATACAGTCTTCTCTCCATATTTTAATATCACTGATCTCATCTAGTATTGTTTCCACTCGACCTCTCCATTTAAATTTCCTTCATCCAGATGATAGCTAGTAAAGTATACCTCAAGGTTCTGCCCCAGGTCCTTCTCTTTCTATCCCATTTCACTTGATAATTTCATCATCTCTAACAGATTCAATGATCATTTCTATACAGATGACTACCAGACATATTTGTCCAACCTTAACCTGTCCCTTGACTTCCAGTCTTACATTTCCAAAATCCTTTTGGACAATCTCAAATTCGATGTCTCATAGCTACATGAAGTTCTTATTTATGAAACTGGATTCTTTCCCTCTTCATAATTACAATAATAATTTCGGGAATACGACCATCCTCCCAATCAAACAGGCTCACAGTCTAGGTGTCACTTTTGATACCTCCAATCCCATTAGTTTTCAACTCCCATAGCCTCTACTTTTGTAATATCGATTCCTATGCCCCTTTTCTCTTCTGATTCCCCCAAAGACATCTGGTAGTATAGCCAATAGACACAGGGCCTGGAGTCAGGAAGACAGAAGTTCAAAGTTGACCACAGACACTTAATAACTGTGACCCTTGGCAAATCACTTAACCTGTTTGCTTCAGTGTCTTCATTTGAAAAATGAGGTTGATAATAGTATGGGCCTTGCAGAGTTGTTGTGAGATTCAAATGAGAAAATATTTGTGAAAGTGCTTATTAAAGAACCTGGAACACTGTGTTGCTATAAAAGTATTAATTCCTTTACCTTCTTCCCCACTAACAGTTTATTACTGGCCCTAATTATCTCAGGCCTGCATGCAAAAGCCTGCTGGCTGGTCTCCTTACATGAAATATTTTCTTACAATTCTGTCAAATTGATAGTTGTAAACTACAGCTCTGATCATGTCATTCCTCCTCACCCCTTTCCCTACACTTAATCAAATCCAGTAACTCCCTCTTGCCTCCAGAATTAAGTATGGCATATTCTGTTTGTTTTTTAAACCAGTTCATTACCTCAGTCTTTCTTACCTGTCCAGTATCCTTCTTAAAAAAGTTCCTACCATCCTCTATGTTCTCTATGATTCAATGGTTACTGGACACTGGCCTCCTTTGATGAGATGCTTCTACTGAACTGTTTCCTGTTCCTCCCATAGGATGCTCCATCTCTGGACATTATACATTTCTAGTAGAAGTCTCCTACATCTGTAATTGTTTCTTCTTTTCTTGGCTTATTTCAAGTCTTAGTTTAAGAGCCACCACTCATATTCTTTTCATTCTTGTGGCCTTCTTCAATTGAGGAGTTCCTCCTATAACCTTCATTTTGAGCAAAGGTCTAGGCCAGTCATCTTTAACTCCTCTTATCCTTACTTATAATTCATCAGATTTTACTATTTCTTTTTTTAAGAATACAATTTTTTACATTGTTATATTATTTGTTTTCTTGTTTACATCATTCATTTTCATGAGATTTTTGAGTTACAAATTTTCTCCCTGTCTTTCCCCTACCCCCAAACCCAGACCAGCAATCCAACTGTAAAGCCCTCCCCTCATCTGCTCTCTTTTGTGCTCTCCTCCAACACCCATATAACTTACTGGTAGGGCAGGGAGGTTCTCCCTACCCCAGTCCCTGTATATCTTAATTCCTAGTTGCATGTTTTGCAGAGTTTTAAATTCTAGATTCTTTCGGTTCCTCCCTTGTCATCCACCCCCACTGGAAGGACAAGCAATTCAATACAGGCTATGCATGGGTAATTACACAGGACATCTTCACAGTAGACATATTATGACAGTCTGATCATATGTCCCTCCTTCCTATCACACACTCCCTTGTTCTGTTCTGTACCCTGTCTCTACCCCTTTACTGAACTGTATGCTTCCAGCATCCCTCCCCCATACCCTACTCTCTCCTCCATCATCCCGCCTCTCATCCCCATGCCCCCTACTCTCCTGTGTGGCATGATACCCAGTTTAGAGTTTATGTCATTCCTTCCCTAAGCCAAAATCAATGAAATTAATTGAAAGAAAAGTTGTAATAGTTATCCTTTGCCTCTTCTATATGGGCTGGTTAACCCCATTTGTCTCTCACTGTTTCCTCTCATTCTAGTCCTCTTCCACCTCAGAATTTCACCTTTTAAAGTATCATCCCTTTGTATTCAATTGATCCTATACCCTCTATGTACACATATACACACATGCTTAGATATGGATTCATACACATATATAGCCTCCAGTATAGACATATGTGTAAGTATATATAAATATACATTTGTATTCCCTTCATCAATCCTCATACTAAGAAAAGTTTCATAAGTTACTATTATCATTTTTGCATATTGACATGTAAATAGTTCAACTTTGATATGTTCTATATGATTTCTTTCCCATTTTTACCTTTTCATGCTTCTTGTGTTTGATTGTCAAATTTTCTATTCAGTTTTTTTTCAGCAAGAATTCTTGAAAGTCCTGCACCTCACTGAATGTCCATATTTTCCCTGGAACACTATACTCAATTTTGCTGGGTAGGTGATTCTTGGTTTTAATCCCAGCTCCCTTGACCTCTAGAATATCATACTCCAGGCTCTTCAATCCATCAGTGTAGAAGCTGCCAGATCCTGAGTTATCATAATTGTGTTTCCACAGTATTCAAAATGTTTCCTCTTGGGAGCCTGTAATATTTTCTTCTTTAGTTGGGGATTCTGGAACCTGGCAATATATTTCTAGTAGTTTTCTTTTGGGGATCTTTTGGAATAGGTGATTGGTGAATTCTTTCAAGTTCTATTTTGCCCTCTTAATCTAAAACATCAGCGCAATTTTCCTTGAGAATTTCTCAAAGTGTGCTTTCCAATTTGTTTTTTTTTTTTGATAATGGGTTTCAGGTAGACCAGTGATTTTCACACTGTCTCTCCTGGATCTATTTTTCCAGGTCAGTGGTTTTTTTCAAGGAGATGTTTCACATTGTGTTCTATTTTTTTCATTTGTTTGTAACTGTTTAATAGTATCTTGGTTTGTCATAAAGTCATTAGCTTCCACTTGCTCCACTCTGAAGGAATTATTCTCTTCAAAATGCTTTTGAGATTCTTTTTCTATCTGGCAAAGGTGACTTTTTAAGGCATTCTTCTCATTGGCTTTCTGGGCCTCTTTTGCCATTTGAGTTAATCTATTTTTAAAGTGTTGTTTTCTTCAGTCAGGTTGTTGACTCTTTTCATGATTTTCTCACATCATTCTCATTTCTCTTCCCAAATTTTCCTCCACTTCTCTCATTTGTTTTTCAAAGTCATTTTTCAGTTGATCTGTAGCTTGTAGGCATTATTCTAGTGTCTTGGAAGCATTTGGTGTGGGAGTTCTGACTGTGTTGTCTTCCTCCCATTCCATGCTTTTATCCTTTATGTCCACAAAAAAGGATTCTAGAGTTTTATTGCTGTTCTTCTTTTGCTTCCTTTTCCTCATGTTGGCCAGTCAATTAATTGGTTGATTTTTTAGGTCTGTGGAACTCTGCTTCCAGGGGGGGAAAGCTCTGTCCCAAAGCACTGGGGTTTTCACAGCTGCCAGAGCTATGAGGGGGATGCTGCAGCCCTACCACCTTTGGCTTGCTGAAAGTGCACCCCAGGACCACCAGCCAAGACCACGATCTGGATCCAGGCTGCTCAATGCAAGAGCCCTGTAATGGTAATCAATTTGTTTGATATTTAGGGCTAAGTGGATAGGATACTTGGGGCTGAGTAGATCGGATATTTAGGGCTAAGTATAGAACTCTGTCCATTGGTGAGAAGGTGTGAACTCCCCTGTTGACTTGGGAGAAGGCCAGTCCTTATAAGCAGGAGAATTTTGGAGAGACAGACAGATTTTGGAATTGGCTCCTCAGTGAAGGAGGATTCATGGAGACTGAAGTCAGCTGAGAGGGAGAGACAGAGTGTGTTCCTCTCCCAGTATCTGAAAGCTGATTGAACACATGAACAGGATGGGACTTTGATTGTTGGTCACCTGGCTGATCCTTGAGTTCCAGATAAGAGAAGTCCTGAAGGGTTTGAGGTGTGCTGAACCCTGTGAACTTCAGTGTGTGCCAGGGATTGCCTTGAGGACTGGACAAGGACCTGGGAACTGTTCATCACTGAGGACTGGACTAGAGCCTGCCAGCTTTCTGTTCCTGACTTTAGGTGACTGTTTGACAGACTCAGGAGGAAGCTGGGACCAGGGAAGAGGATCCAGGGAATCAGAGAGACCACCCAGAGTCAAAATGAAGAAAAGGCCTCCCCTTGGACTAAACTGAGGTTTGTTGCAAATCAAGGGGTGGAAGGTTCCTGTGGTTGTCTAAGAACTTTATTTGGAGACTAAAGTTAATGGTTGCCCCATGAGTGGAAGATCAGTATATTGTGAATTGTTGGTTGGATCAACTCCCTCTTAGGAAAACTAGGTCATTCCTTTTGTTAATTGATTGATTGAATTCTTAAATGTGAAACCGGTTCCCCCCTTAGGGAAACCAGCTGATTCTTCTCTTGTTACTTTCTTTGTTCGGAAGATTGTATATAATATTGTCAATTGTTGATACTGTCAGCATTGTACTGAATCTAGATTTGTAATGGAATAAACAGAGTGTTCACTAATACTGTGTAATCCAAATCTTAAAAGCTTTTCACAATAGCATTCTTTTAGGAATCTACTGTTGATTGGCTTTACAAGCCCTTGGCCCGGATCAATTGTCTCAACCCCCTGCAGGGTCCGCAGGCCAGGAGCTCTAAAGCAGCTCAGTGGAGGCAGCTGCTGCTTTCAGCCTTTCCTGCTGCTGCAGCTCCCTGCTGCTGCCACTTCTTTCTTGCTCTGGAGGCAGATTGGCCAAACTGCTTTGCCTCTCCCACATTTAGCTTGAAAGCTTAACTTTCACTGACCATTCTCTAATCCTTATTTGAGATCAATCCAGGTGCTGCAGATTTTCTCTTTTGTAGACTCACTCTATGGCTCGGGTCCTCCCATCCACGCTGGGGCCTGGCTGAGGTTTGGGTTTTGGGCGGGGTTGCCCTCGGCTCCCAATTTGCTTTGATGAGCCCCTCCTGCCAAGCTGCCTTCAGTGGAAGATGTGTTTTCTGAATTTTTGTGAGTTTGGGTGCCATAAAATTTGTTTAGAGTCATATTTTATGGGTATTTAGGGTGGCCCTTTGGCAGCTGTGAAACTTTGCTTCTTTTCCATCACCATCTTGCCAGACTTTACTATTTCTTAGATGATTTTTTTAACCTGGAAGATTTCTCTGCTCCTACACTCCTTGCCTTTGGTGAATTCTTCCTGAAATCTGTAGAAGGAAGACCTCAGGCCAATCATCCTTTATTAGACTGTATTTCTGATCCCCCTATCTTTGTCACCATACCCTTGTTGATAATTTTTCTTCCTCTTCTTCTTTTTACTCTTTTAAAAATTTTTTCTCTTCCCCCTTGTAATATGAGCAACTTGAGAGGAGAAAAATCTCTTTCTTTTTGCTTTTATCTGTATTCCCAGAACTTATTAGAGTACCTGACACATAGGAAGTTCTTAATAAATGCTCGTTTATTTATTAAGAGGCTGCTTAATGGTGCTGTAGATCATGTTCTGGGCATGGAATCAGGAAGTGCCTAATTTGAATTCACACATTTTCTAGCTGTGTAAACCCGAGCAAGTCACTCAACTTCTCTCTGGATCAGTTTCTTCATTTGTAAAATGGAGATAAAAAATAATACCTACCACCCGGGTTTCCTGTGAGCATCAAATGAAATAATAATTTTTAAAACACTTAAAACACTGCTTGGTACATTGTAAGGATTATATAAGTATTAGGTATTATTATTATTATTTTTTACAAAATGACTGGCTTATGTCAGGGTTTTCAGTATAATAGATACTGGGGGAGTACAGCCAGAAACTCAAAGAAAAGACATAAAATCCTTTGTACATCTCCCATGAATAGTTACAAATTCTATCCTTATTCATGAATTTATCCATTATGAGTTCATTAGTTGAGATTCAATAATTCAATGATTCTGCGAATCATTGACTCCAGTGGGAGTCAATATTTCTTCCATTATTCACCTTAGATTATCCTGTTTTTTCCCCACACAAAGGAAAACAGTTTAATCAGAACATCAGGCAAAAAACATCTCTAATCACTCAGATAATAACCTGTTCTTCTGTTGGGGAATATTGGCAAGAAGAGAAAGGAGCTTTAAAATGGTGTGTTCCATTTAGTGAATTGACATCCTCTTTGTTTCCTCAGCATTTTAAGCAACCATCTCAAAAATATAAGCTGAACTTCTTGGCATTAATTATTTTAGGGCTTCTTTGTAGTATTTTCATTAATATTTCATTAGAAAATTATTGGTTTTTCCTTAAATATGTGATGAGGGAAGGTTTTATGCTTTTTTAAAGTAGACATTCATTGCATTTGAGGGCCAAAATTTTTTCCCTTCTTCCAAGAAACTTTTCTCCAAAACGAATTGTAAATTTGAAAAAAATAGTGGTAAATAGAACTTATTCTGTAGAGAAAGGGTCATGTAAAGGAAGAAAACGTTCTTTTGAATGGAGATAGTCTTGGTTCAAGCTTTGATCTTTAAGGGTGACCAGTCCCATGGCAAGTCACTTAACCATGATGAGTCTCATTTTCTGATTTGTAAAATTGATTAATAATTCACTTATGGATCCTTCCATCATAGTGAGAAAATCAACTAAGTTAAGATTTATAAAAGCACTACTTTTAAGAGATCAATCATTACCCAGGATTATCCATTGTTTAATACAGTTCCACAGCTCTTTATTAAGGGATCACAATGTTTAAGGCAGTAACTATATTGTTGTGAATGCAAAGCTGAAAAAGAAGGGAAATCTTACCTTCAAGAAGCTTATATTGTCCCATGAGGATCAATATGCTTGCAATAAAGAATATGTGAAACAAATTTACATGAAGGAGATCTTTAAGCAACAGAGATGTCAGAAAATACCTTTTATAGGAAATGATTCTTGAGAGCTTGCTAAGCAGTAAATAAAATGAATCATCCCTTGTCCCTAAAAAAATTATCTTATTTATGGGGAAAGACATTCATACATGTCTTACCTCTAGATACAATGAGAGTGACCTATTATATCTTTATCATTCTGACCATTAGAAGGGGGTGGATGGTGAAGTGGAGGATGATGAACTTGTCTAGGTCAGTGTCCTACTTCATTTGTTCCTCTTCCTCTTGGACCTTGGATATTCAGACAGTTGTCTGAATCACTTGACTGTGTTTGCAACAATAGCTCCTATTTAAAGCCAAGGATAAAGAAAAAGCTTAAACCTAGATTAATTTTGGAAACTTATCTAAAATTACAATAAAATCATAAACATAAAGTTTTGTTCTCACTGGCTTGTGGAACTCTTGGATCAGAACAAAATTCTTACTTTTCAGACAAGTTTCTAATTCTCTGACTTATTCTTAATCTTTTATATCCCAGTTAGCCAATTAGTCAGTTTTTCTCTATTTGTTGTCTCACTCCCTTCCCCCTCCTCCTCCTCTTCTTCCTCCTCCTCCTCCTCCTCTTCTTCTTCTTCTTCTTCTACTTCTACTTCTACTTCTTCTTCTTCTTCTTCTTCTTCTTCTTCTTCTTCTTCTCCTTCTTCTTCTTTCATCCATGTCTGTCTCCATCTCTCTTTTCCCCTCAACTCTTTTTCTCTCATAGATGTGCGTTCCTACACACAGAGACACATACCTCCTCATTCATTTTATAACATATAAACAGACAGACACATTGCAAAATCGTCATAATTAATTCTATATCAGTTAATGCATGCATCAAGGGAGAGTGCTTTTAAAGACATAGATTGAATAAGAACCTTAATGTACAAAAGAGAAGCTGGTGGACAATGTCTGTAGTTTTCAGATGGTGTTTGAAGTGGAGGGGCAAATAGTTGAAGCATTTCACCAGTTTCTTCAGTCAATTAATCAATCAGCCTTTATTAAGGCCGATCTCCTTCTAGATGAATGCTAATTGTTATGCTGGGTACTGCGTAATGTCTTACAAAATACTACTTCTGTTACCTCTTACCCAGTAATCTGTGAGAAGAAAGACACATGATTAAATGCAGCTACTTCCATTAAAAACTGCTATTAAAAACATGACAGTGTCATCTTTCTAGATCGCCTTCTTTCTTCACTTGAATCTTTTGATCCCTTTTTCTCTACACTGAAGGCCAAAATAAGAAACAAAGAAACTTCTTCTGCTTCCACTTGGGAATTAAGAAATAACAGTCATCAGAGACAAAATTTAAAAATTATTTTTTGCTTTCTCTCAGGGTAGAAGATTAACATTCAAACACTTAAAAAGTCCACTCATCTTCCATTCATCACAAAAATGAAGGATTCATATCTAAACTGCAAGCATACTTATCAATATTCTTCTTATTGGCAATCAAAAGTTAAGACCCAACACAAACACACACACAGACATATGCATGCACATTCAAAATATGTATCAAAAGCTAAAACAAAGTAGTTGCCAAGGGGAAGACACTAGGAAATGGGAGGTTTAAGAAACAGATTCATGGGGAAGATAGAACTGTAACAAAGTTTCAAAAGAAGCTAGGAATTGTGAAAGGCAAAGGTGAGGTTCAACTTTTTCTGAGAGACACAGAGAATAGTAACACAAAAGTGAGGCCATGTGGTAAAAGAGCAATAACAAAATTTCTGGAATCAAGTTTCTCAGTTCACATTTTATCTATATTTCATACTTGTGTGACCTTAGACAAGTGACTTTATCACCCTGCTTATCAATGTCCTTATGTGATAAAGGACAAAGAAAAGAGGTGTAATGCAAATATGGAACATATCAAATTTACCTAATGTGGCTGGGGTGTAGAGCTGACCAAGTGGGAGTGATGGTCAGTCAACGTGGAAATATAGACCAGAGCTAGAAGGTGAATGACTTTAATTGTGAAATTTAGGAATTTCCAATGTATGATTTGTCCTAGAAGCAAAAGGGAGCCAATGCAGATTGCCTCCACCAATGTGAGAGGCATATTCCTTTGTTTTGGTTATCTCGCTTTGGCAATTGCATGGAGGATAGTTTAAAGAGAAGAGAGTTTAGAGCCATGATGAACAATTAGCATTCATCTAGAATATGATGGAGATGAGGCATTCTATAAAGTCAGAACTGACAAAACTTGTATGGTAAATATGAATTACAGGAAAGGGGATGAATCCAAGATGGTAAATCTGGATGGTTGGAATGTGGTAACCTTGACAACAACAAGGAAGTTAAGAAGGGATACCAGGAGAGATAAATGTATTCAATTTGGGCCTGATGGTGTTGTGACGCCTATGGGATATGATTGTGAAATATATAATTGTCAGTTCATGATGCAGGATGACACTCAGGAGAGAAATATAGCAATACTTTTGCCTCAAATTAGCCTTTTTTAACATTCAAAAAAGCACAATACATTTAGAGAGACAATGTAGTGTATGTATTCAGGGCTAATTTTAAATTTCATTATTAATTCTGCGACCCTAGGCAAGTCACTTAACTTCTATGAACCTCCAACCATTCTTTCAGACTCATCTACTATACTACAAACTGGTTGTTGTTTTTTTTTAATTGGAAGAAATTCTCATATTGGGAAATTACAGATTTGTCATTTAGTCTTTTTCTAATGTAATACATTTTGTTTTCTTGTTTACATCCTTCATTTTCATGAGATTTTTGAGTTACAAATTTTGTCCCCATCTTTCCCCTACCCCAAGCCCAAAACAGCGATCCCACTGTGGAGGCCCTCCCCTGCTCTGCTCTCTAATTTTCTGGTAGGGCAGGGAGGGTCTCCCTATCCCAGCCTCTGTATATCTTGATTCCTAGTTGCAGGTATTGCAGAGCTTTAAATTCTAGATTCTTTTGGTTCCTCCCTTGTTACCCACCCCTGCTGGAAGGACAAGCAATTCAATACAGGCTGTGTAGGTGTGATTATACAGGACATCTGCATAGTGGACATATTGTGACAGTGATCATATGTCCCTTCTTCCTATCCCCTCCGCCCCTTGTTCTGTTCTCTACCCTGTCCCTGTCCCTTTATTGAAATGTGAGTGTCCAGCATCCCTCCCCCAGACCCTGTCCTCCCCTCTGTCATGCCCCCTCTCATCCCCATGCCCCCTACTCTCTTGTTTGGCATGATGCCCATTTTAGCATTTATGCCATTTCTTCCCTAAGTCAGATTTGATGAGAGTAAATGAATTTAAGGTTGTAACAGTTATCCCTTGACTCTTCAACACAGGATGATTAGCTCCATTTTGTCTGTCCCTGTCTCCTCTCATTCTAGACCTCTTCCACCTCAGAATTTGGCTTTTAAAGTATCATCCCTTCATATTCAATTGATCCTATGCCCTCTATGTACCCATATATACACATGCTCAGATATGTATTCATCTGCATATATAGCCTCCTAATATAGACATATATGTGAGTATACATATATATCCATTCCCTTCACCTGTCCTCATACTAAGAAAAGTTTCATAAGTTACTATTATCATTTTTCCATATTGGCACGTAAATAATTCAAATTTGACAAGTTCCTTATGATTTCTTTCCCATGTTTACCTTCTCATGCTTCTTGTGTTTGATTGTCAAATTTTCTGTTCAGCTCTGTTTTTTTCAGCAAGAATGCTTGAAAGTCCTCCACCTCATTGAATGACCATATTTTCCCCTGGAATAATATGCTCAATTTTGCTGGGTAGTTGATTCTTGGTTTTAATCCCAGCTC
>CM053595.1:298204185-298238820 GCA_028646575.1 Pseudocheirus occidentalis
TTGACAAGTTCCTTATGATTTCTTTCCCATGTTTACCTTCTCATGCTTCTTGTGTTTGATTGTCAAATTTTCTGTTCAGCTCTGTTTTTTTCAGCAAGAATGCTTGAAAGTCCTCCACCTCAT
Organism: Pseudocheirus occidentalis; assembly: GCA_028646575.1. Taxonomy (NCBI): domain Eukaryota; kingdom Metazoa; phylum Chordata; class Mammalia; order Diprotodontia; family Pseudocheiridae; genus Pseudocheirus; species Pseudocheirus occidentalis. The sequence goes on from CM053595.1 coordinate 298,204,309, forward strand.
TGAATGACCATATTTTCCCCTGGAATAATATGCTCAATTTTGCTGGGTAGTTGATTCTTGGTTTTAATCCCAGCTCTCTTAATCTTCAAAATATTGTATTCCAGGCCCTCCGATCCCTCAGTGTAGAAGCTGCCAGATATTGGGTTATCCTGATAGTGCTTTAAATGTAGAAAAAAAGAATTTTGTTTGGTCCTGAAGGTAATAGTTTGTCACTGAAGTAGGGGATGGACAGGAGGATTATATGAACTTTGATATTTCATTGGGGCATGAATTGGAGAGGGGAGAAAATAGAGGCAGGGAGACTCATAGTGCATTATTTCTACTGTCTGGGTGAAATGAGTTGTAAGGATGTACTAGAGATATTGCTGTATAAGTAGAGAGATGGAGGTATATATGAAATGCAACATAAAGTGTGAAAAGATAAGATCTGACTACAAACATGATACATAGGGTGAGTGTTACTGAGGAGCCGAGAGGACCCTGAGATTTTAATTGTGAGTGACTTGGAGTACAACAGTCACCTCAAAGGAATGAGAAATTTTGGACCAGGGCCAGTTTTAGTGGGGGAAAGATAACTAGTTGTTTTTGTATTTGTTTTCATACAGGGTGAGTTTGAGATGCTTATGAGTCATCTTTATATGAGAGATTGAAGCCAGATACATAGTTCTGTCTGTCATCTGCAGACATAGAATTGTACTCATAATGACTAATGAGATAGAGTGATAGTGAGGGAACAGAAGAGGGATCAGAGTAGAACTGTGAGAAACACTTAGTGTTAATTAGCACAGTCTAGATGGACTTCCAAAAGAAACAACAACCAGACCAACAACAGCAACAAACTAAGAAGGAACAGTGATGTAGGAGAGTCATGAGAAAACAGTGTAATGGAAACCTGACGAGAATTTCCAGAAGATAGTGACTGACATTGTCAAAGGCTACAGGGATGTGAAAAAGGATAAGGATGGAGAAAAGTTGTGTTTGATGCCTCTGTAATATGAGTGGTTCGTACTGGGTAGGTTCTGAAGTCCATTTAAAATCTATGATAAAAAGAAATTTGAGATCTGCTAAAAGAGAGCGTTTCTCCTTGAGTCTTTTAACTCTTACATGAGCTTTACACAGGACTCTAAGAAGACCTACAAAAGGAGTTGACAAAATATCACTCTCTTAAAAGGGCATCCATTCTTCAAGACTCTGATCAAATGTGACATGTGTCTTACTATTCTCCTATGCCTTTCCTCCCCAAGCTGGAAATAATTTCTTCCTCCTGGGACATAATAATGTTTCCTCCAGATCTTAGGCACTGGCCACATTATAAATTCAAATGGAATTTTCTGTATGCAATTTGGTCCTCATACTTACTAGATGGTTAGCTACTTTGGAGAGAAATGTTGCCCTTATTTCTTTTCTACATGCCACCAGAACCTAGTAAGGTCCTATTATTCTATTTTTATTCAATCTATTATTCACATAATAGATAATTAACACTGGTATATCAAAAGGACCTACGATCTCCCATTTCATCCCTGATGGGAATTAATTCCTACCACCCCAGTTGGCAATCTAGATATAGTTTGGTATATAAATCCTCAAGATTTCTCTGACTAGGTAACTCACATGTGATTTGCCCAGAATTGCTCACTGAGATATGAATTCAGGGACTTCTAATTCCAAGCCATGTTTCATATCCAGTTCACCATACTGCTTTTAGGTGTGTAATAAATGCTTATTATTCAAAAACAAATACACTGAAAATGTATTGAAATATGAATTCTGGTCAGGATTCCCCCTCTAAAAAAATTGAACTCTCCTGGCACTATGCCAGATCAGTAGTACAGTTGTTATGAAGAAAACTGTTGTTCAGCCAAGCAAGAAGTTACAGCAGATGAGAATTGTTTTCCTTCCCTTATTTTAGACCACGATTCTTAAAATATTTAAAGTTTTCTTTGAGCCATTGTCAAATCAAATTAATTTCATTATCACTCATAACAAAAAGCCAGAAACTCCTGGCCTAATAAGAAAAAAAAGGTTAGTAACAAATTAATGGTAATCACAAAGGACTCTTAATAAGCAGCTTTCCCTCACAAAATGATTACAGTTACCATTTAAATTTATTTGACCTAAATCAATAAATAAATGCTATTGTCTGTTCTAAATTACTTGAACCTGCAGTTGAGCAGGAAGGTCAAGGAACTGAAATTTCTTATTCTCAGTTATTAATTCTGGTTGAAATAATTATGTTTCAGAGCAGAATAATTCATATCCACAATAATTTAGATATGCAGACTCTGAGTGACATTTGTGTGTGTGTATGTGTGTGCACCCATGTGAACAAGGTTGTGTATATGTAGGCATGTTTACATTTCTATAAGTCTATGCATGCTGCTGGTGAGGGATACAGGGAAGAGAATTTGTCCCAATCTGATAAAACATACTTTCCTGACATTTCATATTTACTCCCTTTAATATATTCTATATTCCAGTAAAATAAGCCTAATAGGTGTTCTCCATCTATCAATCAAATAAATTCATTTAATGCTTATTAAGTATCGGGCACTATGCTAAATACTGGGAGTTGTATACTAAATTTAGACAGGCTCTGACCTCCAGGAGTTTACATTCTACACCACACTCAATCTCCAGAAGCTGCATCTTCACATTTTCCTTGCACATGAGATGCAGTTACTCCTTACCTCTCCCTCTTTTAATCCTACCCTTGCTTTATGGCATCATTAAAATAGCAGCTCTTGTGTGAAGGATTTCCTGCTACTACCCTTTCTTTCTAACATTATTTTGAACTTGTTGTTCTTCAGTCACTTTACAGTTAGGTCTGACTCTTTGTTAGCCCTTTTGGGATTTTCTTAGCAAAGATATTGAAATGGTTTGCCACTTCTTTCTCCGTTATTTTAAATTATTGTGCATTATTTTGTAGAAATTATGCTCTTTTATTCACTGATCTGTGTAGATTTACGGGGAAACGTTGTAGAGCAGAAATATTAGTAGTTCAGGAGTCAGAGAACTTGGATTTGAATCTCATCTCTGATTTTGACTATCCAAGTGTTCTTGGGAAATACTTAGCCTTCCTGATCATCAGTTTCCTTGTCTCTACATAGCATTGTGGGATGGCATGTAAAATTAGGAAAACATAAAGAATCTAAACAAACCAACCAACAAACAGAATAGATAATGGCCTGGAACTGGAAGATTCTTCTTGTGGAGAATAAACTGCTTAAGTATTTGTTCCAATCTAGTAATTGTGCATTTTAAAAGACTTACCTTTTTTTACCTGCATACATTACCAAAACATCTAGCCTCTGAATTCTCAGCTAGAAAAGAGATGCTACAGCATTGTTTCTTTGAAAAGGAAGAGATAGCAATTCAGATGAGGATTCCAGCAGCAGCTGAGAAATTAAAGAGAGAAAATCCTCACCTAAATTCTCAAGAGTTGCCTACAAATTACCCTAACAGCTATTAACTAGGAAGGAAAAAATACTCTTCTTCTTGAGGAGTCAGTAATCTGTACCAACTGCCAACTGACTCACACACACACACACACACACACACACACACACACACTCTCTCTCTCTCTCTCTCTCTCACACACACACACACACACACACACACACACTGCAAGGATAGTTAATGTAGCTAGCTGGAGTAGTAAAATATCCCCAAGAAGAGACAGAAATCAGCATGTTTTAGGTAAGTCAAACTTGACTTTAAACTTGACCATCATCTCTCCTGAAACTCCAGTGGAGACGCCCAGGATTGTGATCTCAAGAGCCTTGGGAATGCCAATGCTGCCAGTATAGTACCCACATCCATCATACTAAGAAGTAATCCCTAAGGTGATGCAGCCAGGCAACTGCTCCTGCTACAGATACCAAAGCCACAGCTACTGAAGACCCATAAATTGCTTGCTATTCAAGTCCTTGACACTGTAAAATGGTTGGACATCAGAAACTGATACGATTTTATAAGAAGAAATGCTATAGATGAGGGATTACCATCTACATTATCTATGTATCCCATGTATCCCTGTGAGTTTTTTCCACTGGATTTAGAGCCAAAACCTTCCATATTTATTGTCTTCTCCTTTAAAATGTGAGTTCTTTGAGAGTAGGATAAGTGTTGCCTTTGTATTTTTATTTCTAGCATCAGTGTATATTCTAATTATATCACAAAATGTTAATTCATTCATTGGACAGTGGTGAGCAATATAAGTGAACCAGTAGAAGGGACTAGACATATCCTTTGCATGATGGCATCACCAGACAACTGTGATAATCGTAGCGGAATGAAGGTATGAGGTGAGTTGTTTCTCCATGGGTGTGCAGAAATATGGTTTTGGGAGTTGGGATTTCCTGTCTTCTTTTGATATTTCTTGACTCTCAAAACAAAACAATGAAAAAATAAAACCCAAGCCTAGATGATATAAAAATAGCATCCTATGTTCTACTGGATCAGATCATCATTTAGGATATTCATCCATTTTCCTCCACTGGACAAAATCCATGTTTCTTTCAATAGCTTTGTTGTAAATTCTTAGAACATGTAGGAAAATAATTCCAAGCACTTTTATATTTTCAAAGCAATAAGCAGTGGTATTTGATTCACAAAACACTACACACTCATATTTATTCTTCAATCTGGACATACAAGTTTTTGGTCCCCTATGCTAAAGTAGAGATCCTAAGGTCTAAACTCCTCTGACTGGAAAAAGGGAAAGTACATGTAAGTGCATCTCCTACATAGCCTATTTACACTGTAATATAACATCATTATTCAGTACCTGTGTAGCCTAGAGGAAGTAACTTAAGCTTCTTGGGGCCTCATCTCTTTCCTGGGCCTTTCAGTAACTTTGTCTAGCTTGATGTTCATGCCTATCATGTAGTCCTTTCTCACTCACATTTCTTAAAATCTCTAGCTTCCTTGAAGGCACAATTCATTTACTTCTTGGTACAAGATTTCCCTAGTAATCATAAGTCTAAATCACTCTTCAAATTGCCATGCATATATAATTTGTTTAAATTTTCCATCCCCTAGTAGATTGTAAGTTTCTTAAAGAGAAAATGGTGGCTTAGCATAGTGTCTTGACCTAAATACACATATCATTAATGCTTACTATATTGAAATGGATTAGATTACATTGGATTGGATTGGAAAGGGTTGGGTTGGATTGGACTGGATAACTTTTCATAGTGTGATGGTACTTTGTGCATGCTTTAACAACTTAAGATGTATGACACCCACATAGTAAATGGCAAGGACTTCCGTCTGGGAGAAGATATTGAATGTTCCCATATCATGTAGGTGGGAAGAGCACCTTTCCATTCCTCATGTAGACAGAACAGTCAGTGTCTTTTAAACTTCCACATTGGAACCAGTCTCAGTCTCTTTTTCCAGTGGCATCCAAGGGGTAAAGGTCTGTTCACCTGAAACATGGGCACTGTGCATTAGCTAGTTGGGGGAAGGCCTGACTTCTCCCTTTCACTTCAGAGCATATGGCCATGAGAAATAAGCTTGGGGTTTTTGTTTTGCTTTCTGTGTTCTTTTCACTTCTATGCTTAGACAATTAAGGCCTGCACTTAGGAGATAAAATAATGATGACCTTGGAGACAAGATTCCAAGCTCTTCTAGTCTAGCAGGGAAGCCCTGAACAGCCAAGGAATCAGGACAGAAACCCCAGGGATATTTTGGACTTAGAATTCAGTAGGACTATGTTATATAAGAGCTGAATTAGTCTGTGAAGTTGATATGCTTTTTGTCACCAGACTGAAATATTGTAAGGTGGGGTTATAACTGTAGGTATGGGTGTATGTATACATTTGTTCTTGTTATCTGTGAAAAAAAACATGTTCTATTGTATAAGTTAATCTGACTGTTAAGCAATTAAAAATACCTGGGTTGATGATTATCCCTAACAATGGAAGAATTGAACCAATAGTACATACTAATTATACTCAAAACCTTTTAAGAGTCAAAGTATCGGGAAGGGGTGAAATGCAATATACTTGGCATTTAAGCAGTTGGGAACTATTAGAGTAATAAATGCTTCTCTTCCACCTCTTTGCAAGATTCTAGGGTTCGTCTCTCTTCACATCAAAGTGAAGTCAAGTCTTCCTCACCTCAAGTCTTTCTCTGGCATTACTTGTAAACAAACAAATGAACAAAGGAGCAAAATCCTGGATACGACCCTGGCAAAAGCAGAAATAAAAAAAAATAGATGTAAGGGGCAGAGCCAAGATGGTGGAGTAGAAAAAGGAAATTCCATGACCTCCCCCCACAACCACTTCAAATACCTATAAAATATGGCTCTAAACAAATTTTAGAACTGCAAAACCCACAAAGTGACAGAGAGAAATAAATTTCCCATTGAAAGCAGCCCAGGAGGCTGACAGGAAGGGCTTACTGCAGCATGCTGGGAGCCAAGCACAGTCCCACATGAGCCACATGGTTTTGGCTACAGAGAGGAAGTGGGGGACAGAACAAACTTCAGGAGAATGAATCATCAGCAGCTGCGGCGATTTTCAGACTTATCAACCCATAAACACCAAAACCAAAGTAAAAGATCAGTCTGGAACTCTGTGTGAAAGGAAGAGTCTGGCCCCTGCCGTCAGGGTAACAGAGGGCAGCGGCATGGGGGCTGCATTGGCTGTCATGGGACTGCCTCAGGAACTCCTGGCCTACACATCATAGTGGGACCAAGCAACCATTCAGAGGATAATTGCTCTTGATTTGACCTGCTTGCATCTGGGGTCACTTTCTTGGGTGGTAGTCCTGGGGTGAGAAATGCCAGTTTTCCAGTGTGATGTCTGTAGAGATGGTGCCTTCCCCAGACCCCTGACAACATTTCTGAAGACCCCAACAATTTGGGACAAAGCTCTTCTTTCTGGAAGCAGAGTTCTACCATGGCAAAGAGCTCAAAAGTCAGGTAATTGACTGTCAACATGAGCAAGCAGAGGAAGCAAAACAGACCACAGAATCCTTTTTTTGGGGGGGGGGACAAAAAGGATCAAAACATGAAGTGGGAGGATGACAACAAAGTCAGAACTCCTGCATCAAATGCTTCCAAGAAAAATATGAATTGGTTATAGGCCGTGGAGGAGCTCAATAATGTTTTTAAAAGCAAATAAGAGAAGTAGAGGAAAAAATGGGAAGAGAAATGAAAATGATGCAAGAAAATTATGAAAAGAGAGTCAGTAACCTGACTGAAGAAAATAACACCTTATAAAACAGACTAACTAAAATGGCAAAAGGGGCCCAAAAAGGCAATGAGGAGAATGCCTTAAAAATCAAAATTTGTCAGATGGAAAAGGAATTTTAAAAACTCATGGAAGAGAATAATTCCTCCAAATTTAGATGGGAGCAAATGGAAGCTAATGACATTGTGAGAAATCAAGACACTATAAAACAGATCCAAACAAATGAAAAAAATAGAAGGCAAAGTAAAATATCTCATTGGCAAAAGCACTGACCTTGAAAATAGAGACAGGAGAGATAATTTAAAAATTATTGGTCTATCTGAAAGACATGATAAAAAAAGAACCTAGAAATCATCCTTAAAGAAATTCTCAAGGAAAACTGCCCTCATACTTTAGAACCAGAGGGCAAAATAGAAATGGAAAGAATTCACCAATCACCTCCTGAAAAAGATCCCCCCCAAAAAACTCCTAGGAATATTATAGCCAAATTACAGAGTTCCAAGTTCCAGGAAAAATACAAGCAGCCAGGAAGAAACAATGTGAGTATTGTGGAAACACAATCAGATAACCAAAGATCTAGCAGCTTCTATATTAAGGGATAAAAGGGCTTGGAATATGATATTCTGGAGGTCGAAGAAACTAGGATTAAAACCAAGAATGACCCACCCAGCAAAACTGAGTATAATGCTTCAGGGTAAAATATGGTCATTCAATGAAATAGAGGACTTTCAAGTATTATTGATGTAAAAAAAGAGTTGAATAGACAATGTGACATTCAAATAAAAGAAGTCAGAGAAGCATGAGAAGGTAAACAGGGAAAAGAAATCATAAGGAATTTATCAAAATTGAACTATTTGCATTTCTAAGTGGAAAACTGATAATTGTAACTCATGAGACTTTTCTCAGTGTGAGGGTAGTTAAAGGGAATATATATATATATGTGTGTGTGTGTATTCACATATATCTGTGTATATGTGTGTTTGTGTGAATGCATATATATATGTATATGTATGCACATGTATATAATTATTTTGACAGACAATTGTAAAATAAGATATACAAGCACTGAGGTACAGAAATCCATCTTGACCTAATAGAATGTCAGAGGGGGAGTGGGGAGGATAAAAGAGAGCAAATTTAGGGAAGAGACATTTAGTAGGATTGCTATTTTGGGATGAAGCATATGTGAAAGATGGGGAGAAAATTTTTAATTCAAAATCTTGTGGAAATGAATGCCAAAAATAAAAATAAACAAATTAAACAAACACACAAAAAAACCTGATGTGATTGTAAGCAACAGGAAAACAGGATAGATCGATGTCCAGGACAAGGGTGATAAGTGATGAAAAAATAAGCATACTCTGCATCACTGGACCACTTGTGGCATGATGTGTTCAGTATATATATAGACATTAATATATTGGAGAGAATACAAAATAAGCTAAAGAGGATAATTATGTGACAGTGGTCTACTCAATCATAGTTAATTCAACATGTAATTAGTGCCTACTTATGAGCAATGGAGTTTATTGGCTCTAGAAATACAGAAATAAATTTGATTCACTTAAGTTCCACAATCATTTGACCAACATATCTCCCCTATGAGACATATTGTGGAGAAAAGGCAAAAATGGGATTAAAAAAAACACCTTGTTTTCAAGGAATTAGCATGTTAAGTATATGGAGATATATCACATACATATTTTTGTATATTTTTATATAATTTACTTACATGTAAATAATATCTGCATTATATATACTATATTAATTACAAAAATAAATATAAATACATGTGTATATATTGTGTATGTGTGCATGTATTTGTGTGTATTTATGTGCATATATGTGAGTATACACGTGTTTATTGTACATACAAAGAAATTGATATACACATATGAAGAGATCCAGATAATCCTTGTATAAGTGGAGTAAAAGAGCAGACTCTTGGAGTAAACAAGGATTACAAAAGGTGGAATTGAGGAAGAAGATAATTCTCAGTATAAGTGACAGATTCTGCAAAATAAATGAAGAAGGACATGTAGTGTTGTATATTTGTGACTGCACACAGTTAGCCAGTGAGCAAACATTTGTGAAGAGCTTCGTATGTTCTAGGGTTTTGTTTAACACTGAGGATATAAAGGAAGACAAAAACATAATCTCTGCCCTCAAAGTGTTCACATTAGAATTGAGGAGTCAACAAAAGAAATATATATTAAAGACGTACCCTATGTGTGTGTGTGTGTGTGTGTGTGTGTGTGTGTGTGTGTATATATATACACATACACATATATATAACATATATATATATAATTTTTTTTTCTTCAAGACCTCTTGAAGAAAGTGGGAAGTGAATATTGCCACAAATAAGAGAAGTCAGGAAGTAGATGTGAGGAAGGAGAACAATCCAGGAACCAGGGACAGACAGTGCAAAACTATAGAGTTGGGAGATGAAGTGTTAGGCTAGAGTTACTTCAAATAAGTCAGTAGATCTGAGACTAGGGGGACTATAATGAAAAAGATCAGAATGTTAAGAGAAGACCAGGTTGTAAAAAGTTTTAAAAGTCAAATACATTTTTATTAGATCCTCGAGATAATAGGGAACTACTAGAGTTGACTGAATATAGGAATAAAATGATCTGACTTGTGTTTATAAAAATCATTTTGGCAGATGATCAGAGGATGAATTAGAATAGGGAGAGACTTGAGGTGTGAAGATGAATGAAAAGAATATTGCAATAATCCATGTGCTAGGTGATGAGGATGTGTAACAAGGCAGTGGCTATACATTAGAGACAAGTGGAAATAGTTAGAAAAAAGTGGATAATCAAAATGACAAGACTTTACAACATACTGGATATGTGGGATGGGGGCAAGTGGAGAGTGGAGGAAGACATTGATTTGAGCAAAGGTGACTAGAAAAATGATAATACCTTTGGAGTAAGCCAGTTTGTTATGGCTGTAGGATATAATGAATGTGTGAGGATACATGAAAGAATAATCGGGAATGAGATAAGCTGCTAAAATAGTTTGGAGGCAAAATTTAAGGGTTTTAAATGACAAGTTTGCATTTGATTCCCTTTGTAAAGCCAAATACTATCAGCTTTCCAGAGGATGTCTGCTGGGAACAGCTTTTCAAGGTTCTGCTTACACAGTTTAGTGAACACTCTATTCAATAACAAATCAGAACAAAACATTCAAAGAAATTCAAGGTGCAACATTCAAAATGTTACAACTTATCACAGAAAAGCAAATCGAGCCTTCACAACAACTTATCACTAAGATGGCATCTTGGTTTTCACCACAGTGGTCACATAGTTTTGAACAAAATCAATCATTCTGTTGATGCAGCTCATAGCTACTCAGACCTACACAAGCACTATGACTATGCAAGTCCCACATTAATGATTCTGCCCAAATTGGAAGAGGCATTTTCTTTCTATTTTTAAAAATTAATCATTTTATTTATTTTCTTGTTTACATCATTCATTTCCACAAGATTTTGAAATAAAATTTGTCTCCCCATCTTTCCCCTAACCCCAACTCCAAAACAGCCATCCCACTGTAAAGCCCCTCCCCCAATCTGCTCTCTTTCATGTCTTCCTCCAACACCCCTCTAACTTTCTGGTAGGGCAGGGAGGGTCTCCCTACAATAGTACTTGTATATATTAATTCCCAGTTGCATGTGGTTAATGATAATAATGATAGTAATAACAATAACAATAATAATAATAACAATTACTATTATTATATACTTACATATTAACATTTGATTGTAGATCTTTAAATTCTAGAGTCTTTCAGCTCCTCCTTTGTCACCCACTCCCCTGTAAGGACAAGCAATTCAATACAGGCTATACATGTGTAATTACGTGGGACATCTCCACAGTGGACATATTGTGAGAGGTTGATTATATGCCCCTCCTTCATATTCCACCTCCCCTGTTCTATTTGCTACCCTGTCCCTATTCCTTTACTGAAATGTGTGCTTCCAGCAACCCTCCCCCAGACCCTGCCCTCCCCTCCATCATCCTGCCTCTCATTCCCATTCCCCCTACTCTCCTGTGTGGCAAGACCACCATTTTAGAGTTTGTCATTCCTTCCCTAAGCCAAATTCAATGAGAGTAAATGAAAGTAAAGTTGTAACAGTTAGCCCTTGCCTCTTCTGTATGGGATGATTAATAATCTCTCCCTGTTTCCTCTTATTCTAGAACTCTTCCATCTCAGAATTTCATCTTTTAAAGTATCTTCCCTTCATGTTCAATTGATCCTGTTATCCTCTGAGTACACATATACACACATGCTCAAGTATGTATTCATACACATATATACCCTCCTATATAGACATATGTGTAGGTATACATACACACACATACACACACAGATATATAGTTTTGTATTCCCTTCACCTATCCTCATACTAAGAAAGTTTCATAAGTTACTATTGTCATTTTTCCATATTGGCATATAAATAGTTCAACTTGGATAAGTTCCTTATGATTTCTTTCCCATGTTTACCTTCTCATGATTCTTGTTTTTGAATGTCATATTTTCTGTTAAGTTCTTTTTTTTCAGCACAAATGCTTGAAAGTCCTCCACCTCATTGAATGACCATATTTTCCCCTGGCACATTATACTGAATTTTTCTGGATAGGTGATTCTTGGTTTTAATCCTAGCTCCCTTGATCTATGGAATATCATATTCCAGGACCTTTGGTCCCTCAATGTAGAACCTGCCAGATCCTGGGCTATCCTAATTGTGTTTCCACAGTATTCAAATTGTTTCTTCTTCACAGCCTGTAGTATTTTCTCCTTGATCTGGGAACTCTGGTACCTGGCTGTAACATTCTTCTTTTTTTTTTGTGGGGGGATCTTTTTCAGGGGATGATTGGATGAATTCTTTCAAGTTCTATTTTGCCCTCTGATTCTAAAATATCAGGGCAATTTTCCTCCAGAATTTCTTGAAGGATGCTAAGTTCTTTTTTTGATCATGGATTTCAGGAAGACAAATAATTTTTAAAGTGTCTCTCCTGGGTCTATTTTCCAAGTCATTGGTTTTTTCAAGGAGATATTTCACATTACCTCCTATTTTTTTCATTTGTTTGTATCTGTTTAATAGTGTCTTGATTTCTCATAAAGTCATTTGCTTCCATTTGCTCCACTCTAATTTTAAAGGACTTATTATCTTCATAATGCATTTGAGATTCTTTTTCCATCTGGCAAATTTGACTTTTTAGGGCATTCTTCTCCTCGTTGGCTTTTTGGGCCTGTTTTGCCATTTGAGTTAATTTGTTCTTTAAGGTGTTATTTTCATCAGTCATATCATTGGCTCTCTTTTCATGATTTTCTTGCATCATTCTAATTTCTCTTCCCAATTTTTCCTCCACTTCTCTTATTTGGTTTTCAAAGTCATTTTAAGTCAATCTATGGTGTGTAGACAATCTTCATGGTTTTTGGATGCATTTGGTGTGGGAGTTCTTACTGTACTGTCTTCTTCCCACTTCATGCTTTGATTCTTTTTGTCCCCAAAAAAGGATTCTAGAGGTTGATTACTGTTCTTACTTTGCTTCCTTTTCTTCATGTTTGCCAGTCAATTAATTGCTTGTTTTTTAACTCTGTGGAACTCTGCTTCAGGGGGTTAAGCTCTGTCCCAAATCACTGGGATTTTCAGAGCTGGCAGAGCTCTTGTGGGGGTGCTGCAGCCTGCACTAGCTTTGGCTTGCTGAAAGCATACCCCAGGATTACCACCCAAGACCATGATCCATATCCAGGCTGCTCAAAACTAAAGCCCTTGGCCTTTGATTTATCACTTTGGCCCCCTGTGATCTGCAGGCCAGGATCTCTGAAGCAACTGGGTTGGGCTGCTTCCTTGCCCTGGGGGCAGTTTGGACAGACCACTTTTTTCCCCCCAAAATTTACCTTGAATTTCACTGACCTTTCTCTTAGCCTAATTTCTCCTGATTTGATAAATGTGGAAACTGCCCCAAGTGTCTCTGATCCACTCTCCTGTAAACTGCAGTTGTGACTCCTCCTGACCTCCCTGGGGCCAGGCTGCAGTCTGGGCTGGCTGGGCTCGGCTCCCAGCCTGCCATGATGAGCCCCACTTGCCAAGCTGCCTTCAGCAAAGATGTGTTTTCTGTATTTTTATGAGTTTGGGAACCCTAAAATTTGTTTCAAGTCATATTTTATGGTTATTTAAGGTGGCTGTGAGGGAGCTACGAAACTTTGCTGCTTCTATGCCACCATCTTGGCTCTGCCCACTGGAAAGTGCATTTTCAAAGGAAAAAAATAAATAAATATGAGCAGCTGATACTTTCTAATTCAGTTTTTGACATTGATTATTTCTCTGAGCACTTGGGAAATTCCTTTCCATGTTACCTTTTTTCAATAGTCATGGAACTTTTTATGTGGTCTCATTTCATTGTTAACCTTGGTTTTATGCTTTAGTTATACAATCTTCCCCTAAGGAATGAATGAAACTGGATGGGCTCTGGGAGTAAATTGAATGGATCAGTCTATTAACCTATGTAGAGCAAGATTTCAGAACGTAAAGGAACAACATTCATTTGACACTAGATAAGTAAAAACTTTAAAAAAATCAAACAACTCTTTTAGCATTCTAAAGATCCAAGACATTTTAAATCAATAGTAATTGCTGAGAGTTGTGGGACTGGGGTGAAAATTTATTAGAAACAAACCATACCCACAAAAATAGATAACAGGAAAAGATAATAAATATAAGTGTTTATTAAAAGGCAAGGAATTTGTCACTTTACTATTCTCTAGCATATTACCCTTTTTGAATCTCTTGGAGAAATCTCTGCTTTTGGAGACTCTGGATCACCATGTCTTTAGGGGTCTTCAGTAAGGAAAGGAGATATTTAATTGAGTTTTGTGTGTGGTGTTTTACTTTTCTAAAATTCAATTAATTTATTTACTTTTACTTTACAACATTCAATTCCACATGCTTTTAAGTTTCAGATTCCTCCCCCAACATTCCCCACTTCCTTCCATGGTAGCTTGCAAACTGATATAGGTAGTACAAATAACTTCACTTTACTATTAAGTCAAATTGACCAACAAGAAAGAAGAAACAAAACAAAACAAAAAAGAGAGAGCAAGTAGTTTGCTACAATCTGCATTCAGACTCTGTAAATCTTACTCTGGATGTGGTTAGCCTTTTCCATCATGAGAACTTTGGAGTTGTCTAATAACCTTGCATTACTGAGATGAGCCCAGTCTACCAAACTTAGTCATCACAGATACAATGTGTTTTTAACTGTGTACAATGTTCTCCTGGTTCTACTCCCCTTACTCAGTATCAGTTTATATTAGAATTTCCAGGTTATTATGAAGTCAATCTGCTCCTCATGTCTTATAGCAAAATAGTATTCCATAACATCCATATACCACAGTTTGTTTAGCTATTCCCCAGTTGATGGGCATTCCCTTAATATCCAAATTTTTGCCACAACAAAAAGAGTTGCTATAAATATTTTGTACATATTAGTCTTTTTCTCACTTGTATGATCTCTTTGGGATACAGCCCCAGAAGTGGTATTGTTCAGTCAAAGGGTAGTCACATTTTTATAGCCCTTTGCTCCCAGTTCCAAATTGCTCTTCAGAATGGTTGAATCAGTTAAGAACTCCACTAACAACGCATTAGTGTTCCAATTTTCCCACATCCTCTCCAGAATTTATCATTTGCCTCTTTTGTCATGTTAGTCAATCTGACAGGTAAGATATGGTACCTCAGAGATGTTTTGATTTGCATTTCTTGAATCAATTGTGATTTAGAGCCTTTTTTCATAGTCTTGTAGATATCTTTAATTTCTTCCTGTGAAAACTGCCTGTTCATATCCTTTGTCCATTTATCAGTTTGGGAATGGCTTATATTCTTAGAGAATTGATTCAGTTCTCTGTATATTTTAGAAATGAGGTCCTTATTAAAGACATTGGTCATAAAAAATTCTTTTTCAGTTTTCCACTTCCCTCTTAATCTTGGTTACATTGGCTTCATTGGTACAAAAACTTTTCCATTTAATGTAATCAAAATTATCCATTTTCCATTTTGTAATTCCCTCTATCGCTTGTTTGGTCATAAATTCTTCCCTTTTCCATAAATCTGACAGGTAACTATTCTTTGCTCTCCTAGATTGCTTACAGCATTGTTCTTTATTTCTAGATTGTGAAACCACTTATAATTTATTTTAGTATAGGGTGTAAAATACTGGTCTATACCCAGTTTCTACCATACTATTTTCCAGTTTCCCAGTAGTTTTTTTTTTGGATTTTGGGGGGTTTGTCAAATGGTAGATTACTATACTCTTTGACTACTGTGTCTTCTGTACCTTATCTATTCATGGATCCACTTGGTTCCTCAGCCAAGTAGTTTTGATGACTGCTGCTTCATAACAGTTTAAAATCAGCTATGACTAGGTCACCTTCCCTAGCATTTCTTTCCAATAATTCCCTTGATATTCTGGTTCTTTCATTATTCCAGATGAATTTTGTTACTATTTTTTTCTGGCTCTATAAATTATTTTTTGTAGATTGATTTGTATGGTACTAAACAGGTAAACTAGTATCAAATCATCATGTTTTTTAATATCAGTTCTACCTAATCACAATCAACTGATGTTTTTTCCCCCAATTATTTATATCTGACTTTATTGGTATGAAGTGTTTTGTAACGTATTCTTGTATTTCCTGTTTTTTCTTTTGGCAGATAGACTCCCAAATATTTTACCATGTCTACAGTAAGTTTAAATGGAAATTTTCTTTCCATTTCTTGCTGTTGGCCTACATTAGAAATATATAGGAATGCTGAGGATTTATGTGTGTTTATTGTATATACGGCAAATTTGCCAAACTTATTTATTATCTCAAGTACTTTTTATTTCATTCTCTAGAATTCTCTAACTATATCATCAAATCCTTTCCAAAGATGTATAGCTTAGTTTCTTTTTTGCCTAATCTGATTCCTTCAATTTCTTTTTCTTCTCTTGTTGCTACAGCTAATGTTCTTAGCACCAAACTAAATAACAAGGGTGACATTAGACATACTTGTTTCACACCTGATCTTATTTGAAAGGTTTCTTGTTAATCCCCATTACATATAATACTTTCTCATGGTTTAGATCAGTGGTTCTCAACCTTCCTAATGCCACAACTCTTTAATACTTGTATATGGACATATCTGCATGTGGGTGGACCTGCCTGGAGATGGATAGAGGAGTGATGTCTCAGGTCCTAAGACCATTGGAAATATATGTTTTCTGATGGTCTTAGGTAAACCCTGTGATCCCTGTGACAGGGTCTGTTGGACCACCAAAGGGGTTGTGACCCACAGGTTGAGAAGCTCTGGTTTAAATAGATGCTATTTATTATTTTAATTGAGATTCCATTTATTCCTTTACTCTCTTGTGTTTTTAATAGTGTTGTAAATTTGTCAAAAGCTTTTTCTACATGTATTGAGAAAATCAAATGGTTTCTATGAGTTTTGTTGTTGATATGATCCTTTATACTGAAAATTTTCCTATTATTGAACTTTCCTCACTTTTCTGGAATAAATCCTACCTGATCAAAATGTATTATTCTTGTGATAAGTTGATGTAATCTTTTTGCTAATATTTTATTTAAAATGTATGTATCTATATTCATGAGGGAAATTTGTCGATAATTTTCTATCTCTGTTTTGACTCTTCCCAATTTAGGTTTCAGTACCTTATTTGTATCATAAAAAGAATTTGGTAAGACTCCTTCTCCAATTTTCACCAGTAGTCTATAAAGTGTTGGAATTAATTGTTTTTATATGTTTGATAGAATTTGCTTGTAAATCCATTTGGTCCTGGAGACTTTTTTCCCCTAGGAAATTCATTGATAGCTTGTTCAATTTATTTTTACAAGATGGGGGAGATTTGAGTCTTTTATTTCCTCTTCCGTTGATCTGGGCAACATGCATTTTTGTAAATATTAATCCATTTAAATAAGATGGTCAAACTTATGAGCATACAATTGTGCAAAATAATTCCTAAATATTGTTTTAATTTCCTCTTCATTGGAAGTGAATTCACTCCCTTATTTTTTGATGCTGGTAATTTGGTCTCCTTTCTTTTTTTTATCTGTGGGAGCCAAGGAGACCTGATCCAGAACTCAGATAAAAAGCTTGACCGTGTCCCGTAATCAGGATCCTTCAAGTGATGTGACTTGTAAAAGCTGGCTCCCTGGGAGATTCCCCCCACCCAACCACCGAGGGATACATTTAAAAGGACTTTTGTTTGTGATCTTAACATCAAAGCCTTTGCCCCCAGACTTCAGGCACCTAAAGATCATGTTACTTATCAAATTATCCATTCTGTGTTGGTTCCAGGATATAACAGACTTAAGACAAGGTTAATACCTAGATAACATAATCCTTATCAAATTATGTTATTTACAGGATATAACAGACTAAAGACCATTGTAAATCAAAATACTTGATTCTTGGGGGACAGTTTCTATGCAGATGCCTTTGAGACTTCTGGCTTTGGCCTCAGACTTTGAAGCCTTCTCTGTATTCAAATAGGCTAACTGATTTTCCCAAGATATGATGGTTTTCCCAAGGCTTTTTGGCACCTAGAATTACAAAGCCTGATTTTACTTGAGCTGGTTCCATGATGTGACAAACTATTATAAAGATAAGACTATGACAATGACAATAAAGTTTAAGGATCTAACAAACTAAGCTTACTGATGACAGTACTTGAATCTTGGTCTGCTTGTTCTATAAAAACCTTGTTCAAAGAATCATTAAATGGAGTTCTTTCCTACACACTACCCGCCTGGTTAATTCTCTCTCACTTCTTCACTCACACTTGGGGCTGGTACCCAAGTGGCCCATGATATTTGGGACCCAAAGTGGGGCACTCAGGAACCTGAAAGGAAGGTGGATGCAGAAGATGGCCATTACACCCAGAAGGAGCTCCAAAAGTTAAAAGCCACATCTCAAGGAGGTGTTAATTACAGCACACTGTCAAGAATTTTATCTGAGTCCTGGATCAGGCCCCCTTGGCTTCCCACATAAATCAAATTGACTAGAGGTTTACAAATTTTGTTTTTTTCCCCATGAAACCATCTTTTATTTTTAATTATTAATTATTTTTAGTTCAATCGTTTTCTCAATTTCAATTTTATTACTCTCTTTTTCGTTTTCAGTATTTATCATTTAGTGTTTATTTGGGGATTTTCAATTTGTTCTTTTACTAGCATTTTTGGTTGCATTTCCAATTTATTGATCTCCTTTTTCTGTATTTATTCATGTATGCATTCAGTAATATAAAACTTTCCCTAAAAACTGCTTTTGCAGTATGCCACAAGTTTTGGTATATTGTCTCATTGTTATTATCTTGAATGAAGTTACTGATTGTTTCTATAATTTCTTGGTTGAACCACTCATTCTTTGGGGTTAGATTATTTAGTTTCTAATTAGTATCTAATCTACCTTTCCATGCCACTTTATTACATATATATTTTTATTGCATCATGATCTGAAAAGGATACATTTAACATTTCTGTCTTTCTGTACTGGATTATGAGGTTTATATGTCCTAGTACATGGTCAATTTTTGTGTTATGTGCCATATACTGCTGAGATGAAAGTATTTCCCTATTTATCCCCATTCATTTTTTTCCCAGAGATCTATCATATCTACCTTCTCTAAAATTCTATTCTTCTCCTTCATTTCTTTGTTGTTTATTTTGAGGTTATATTTATCAAGTTCAGAGAGGGAAGAGATTGAAATCCCCCCAAAGTAGAGTTTTACTACTTATTTCTTCCTCTAACTCCCTTAACTTCTCTAAGAATTTGGATGTCATACCACCTGCTGTACATATGTTTAGTAATGATGTTGCTTCACTGTCAAGGGTGCCTTTTAACATGATATAGTTTTCTTTCTTATCTCTTTTAATTAGATCTGTTTTTGCTTTAGCTTTGTCAGAGATTAGGATTACTACCCCTGTTTTTTTTTCTTTAGCTGAGACATATATTCTACTCTAGCTTTTTACCTTTACCCTGTGTGTATCCCTCTGTTTCAAATGCATTTCATGTAAACAGCATGTTGTGGCATTACAGTTTTTAATTCACCCTGCTATCTGCCTCCTTTTTTGGGAGAGTTAATCTCATTTACATCCACAGTTATGATTACTATCTGTGTCTTACTCTCAATTTCATTCCCTCCACTGTTTTGCTTTTATTTCTCCCTTCTCCCTTCCCCTCCTTCCAAGTTTTCCTTTTGACCAGCACCTCCCTCAGAATTACCTCCTTATCAGCTCCTTTCTCTTTTCCTACTTTTTTTTTCTGCTTATTTCTTCCCTCCCTTACTATCCCCACCCTTGTCTTTCCCCTCCTAGTATCTGTAGGGCATGATTTTAGATTTTTATACTTAATAAAGTATGGTATTCCCTCCTTTAACTATATCTAATGAGAGTAAATCTCAGGCAATGCTCCTCTCACTCTCTTCTTTCCCTCTAGTATAAGTTTTTGTGTCTCTTCATCTTTTATTCCCATCTTTATTGAGTATGTTAATCCTTCCTTGAGCCAAAACCAATGAGAGTAAAGATCTTACAATGTCCATATCCCTCCATTCTTTTTATCTACTATAGTGTGTTTTTATGCCTCTTCATGTGGTATTATTTAATCTTTTCTTCCTCCTCCTTTCCTCTTTTCAAATTACAATACCTTTGCACCCCTTAATAAGTTTTTTGTCATCACATTAGTTTATACCCATACCCTCTATCTGTTGCTCTCTCTCTCTCTCTCTCTCTCTCTCTCTCTCTCTCTCTCTCTCTATCTATCTATCTATCTATCTATCTCTTTCAATGTCATGATAATTATGAAGCTCTCAATATTGACAGGTAACATCCTGCCCTATAGGTGGTTAAACTGTTTGTTCTTATTGAATAACAAGTTGTGTGTGTGTGTGTCTATGTTTGTGTGTTTTTCTTGCTTACCTTTTTATGTCTCTATTGATTTTTGTATTTGGAGATCAAATTTTCCATTAAGCTCTGAGCTTTTTTCATCAGAAAGGTCTGAAAGTCCCTTATTTCATTGATTGACCATCTTCTTGCCTGGAAGATTATTCTGTATATGGCTGCAGTCTAAGCTCTTTTGTCTTTCAAATACCATATTCCCATCCCTCCATTTTTTTAATCCAGATGCTTCTAGGTTCTTTGTGATCCTGACTGTAGTTCTGTGATATTTGTATTGTTTCTTTCTGACTTTTTGCAGTATTTTCTCCTTGACCTGATAATTCTCTAATTTAGCTACATTATTCTTTGGAGTTCTTAATTTGGGATCTCTTTCAGGAGGTGTTCAGTGAATTCTTTCTATAACTATCTTACCCTCTGGTTCTAGGACTTTGGGAAAATTTTCCTTGATGATTTCTTGGAAACTACTGTCCAGGCTCTTTTTTTCATCATGTCTTTCTGGTAGACCAACAATTCTTAGATTATCTCTCCTGGACCTGTTTTCTAGATCAGTTGTTTTTCCAATGAAATATTTTGCATTTTCTTCTATCTTTTCATTCTCTAGATTTTGTTGGAATGATTTTTTATGCCTCACAGAGTCATTGGTTTCCATTTGTCTTATTCTAATTTTTAGTGTATAATATTCTTCAGTTAGTTTTGGACTCTCCTCCATTTGTTCAGTTTTTATTTTTAGGAGTTATTTTCTCCAATTACTTTTTAAACTTCCTTTACCAATTGAAAAATTTTACTTTTTAACAAGCTACCTTCTTCAGTGATTTGTTTCCCATTTTATCAATTATATTTTTAAAAATAGTTGGCTAATTTATCTTCTACCTCTCTAAATTGGCTTTTAAAATCCTTCTTGAGCTCTTCCAAGAATGCTTTTTGGGCTTGAGACCAATTCATGTTTCCCTTTGAGGTTTTGAATGTGGGTATAAGGTCAATGTTTTCCTGTTCTGAATTTGAATCTACATGCTCAGCATAAAAGGATTCTAAGATTTTTGTTTTTTTCCCATTTTGATTTCCTATTCCCTCACTTATAAAGTTGATCTCTACTTCTGGGGTACAGAGGGCTCTGTCCCTTGCTTCTTATGCTGAGAGTAAGGGGTCTGGTTACTAACTATGTGTGCTGTGGTCTCTAAGTACCTAAACTGAGGCCAAGGTTAGGACTTTCAGCATCTCCCCCAGGGTTACACTGAAACTTAAAGTGTGAGATGTGGGATAGGAGTGTTCTGGCCATTTCAGAATTCTGCTTCTGAATCTCTGGGCTAGACCTCAGGCAGGCTCAGCTGTTTTGGTGCTTGGGTCTTCAGATTCCCCTGGTTGTGGGAATTCACACCAGAGATCCTGGTGTTGATTCTTGCTGGCCTCTCCTCCCTAGGGTTCAGGATTTTCCCCTGATTGACTGAGATATGGCTTTTTGTGATGACTCCCATCCTGTACTTTAGCCTCAGCACAGCCAGAAACAAACCCTTCCTCTAGCACTCCTAAGCCTGCTGCTGGTTCCACTATTTCAGAATTTTACCCTGGGACAATATTGTCTGGATTTTTCAGGGTTAGAGAAAGAGATTAGAGCAGCTATGGTTTACTCTGCCATCTTGGCTCCTGGAAGTTCAGGTAGGTGATTTTTAAACTTCAAGGCTGTCAGCTGATAGCCCCAGGAGCAGCTGCTGCTGCTGACACAGACCCTGTGCTTGTCTCTTACCCAGCTCTGACAGATCCATATCCTGTGTTATGAGGTTTTGGAAACACCCTGGAAATGGGTGAATCAGTTCTTCTGGGCTAGCTCTAGCTCTTCCATGGTCAGATCTGTATTGGTATGGCCCACTGACTCCATATTCTGTGCTCCCCCTGCATGGTGCAACAAATCCTACCCTTCCACACTTTCCTGGACTGGAATTTTGCCATACTTCATCTTCCAATGGATTCTGCCACTCTAAATACTGTTCCCATATACTTTTTAGGAGTTACTGAAGAAACTCATCGTGGAGTTCAGATGAGTTCCTGCTTGCACTCAACAATATTGGTTCCCCTCCTGGGATTGCTTTTAAAGTTTAGGTTGGGATAGATGGCAACTGAGCTCACTTTGAACTCTGACATTCTGTAATTCTGTGGTAAAGTAGATAAAACACTGAATTTCTAGTCACACAGTTGTTTGCTACCTAGAAGATCATGGGAAAGCTCCCAATCCCACTAAAGATTAATTTCTTTCTTAATAATATCAAAGAAGATATACTTCAACAATAACAGGTAATAGATATGAGTTAAAGGAAAAAAGTAGAACTATGAAGAGACATGGTTTCATTGAAATATTCATCAAGATTGAAAGAAAAGGCAGAGTTATCTAACATTCAGAGAAGAGAACTTGGGAACTAGCTATGCTGGAGACTTCCCCAACATAGTTGTCAAAGACTGAGGTAAACTGATGAAGTACAACACTAACATCACACAAATGTGCAAGCTCTGAGGATACTGAAAAGTCCTTTCATCCATCCCATATGGAAAAATTAATTTATTTTCCATCATCCTCTCAAATTATGTTCCTGTCTCTGCTCATAAGAGCACTAGTGATAGAGGTCTTTTTGTTTCTGGAAGTAGCTCATTCCACTTCTGGATAGCTTTAATTATTAGGAAATGTTTGTCCTTATAACAATCAACATTTAATTATGTGGGCGATCTATCATTTTAATTTATTTGTTCTTCTGGTGATAAGAATAAAAAACATAACTTTAATTACCCTCATATCAAACATGAGTTCCAGACTAAGTGGCTTATATGGTTACTTCAATCTCTAGAACTCTGATCCTTTGACATTCTTCTATGTAGGCACTCTTGGGACTGGAGGTAGAGACTTTCTATGCAAATACATGGATATTTGTTATATTGGTGGTGAAAGGAATTAAACATCCCATTGCAAATAAAGCAGGAACAATACTTTAGACTAAAAGTCTGGGTATCAGTTTCCCATCCAGACTAGGTATGCTTAAGATGATGGAAAGCAGCAGGGTCACAAATAGATAGGTTTAGGAAATATGATCTGGGCAGTAGAGACCTTGGTGACTTAGGTTTTTGAAGGTGTGGTATCTCCATGATATCTGGAAAAAAACAAAGAAATTAGAAACCTACAGAGGGCCTCTTAAGGGAAAATAATATAAGATTTGATTGGTGCCTTAAAGAATGCCTAAACTTTGAGCAATAAGAGAAGAAATTGTATTTCTTTTATACGATATAATGTAAGGTAACATGCAGAGGTTGGATAAAAATATTCCTGGGACTAAAGTGTAAACATCTGGAAGTCACACATCATGGGACCTTGACAATCACAGAACAAATATTCATAGAACATATAGCCTTATGATTCTTTTAATTATTTGTAGGAGCAAAGTAGAATGGGATTGTCCTGACTTGACTGATGCTAGGAAAAATTGGTTTAATTTGTCCATCCCAACAACTCTCATTGTAAACTGAGAAAAAGAACAAAACAAAAACAAACAATTGTATTTCAAATAATTCATAGATTAAATTTGAATGAACTTTAAATATTACCATTATTTCATTAGTCTTGAATCTCCCACCAGTATAAAATCATATTTCTCAATTGAAATTTACGTATACTTAAGGAATTTTCACTCATATCCCTAGTGGTAATGGAGCTTGTTACAGGCAGTATGGATATTCTGCATACCATTAAAATTCAAAAGTGAGCCTCGAAGATTCTGAATAGTACATGTTGACATTTTTTTTGGCAGGGGCAGGGGAGGGGAAATCATTCTTGCCATGGAAAGTTTGAGCCTCAAGGTTGCTAAAAGGTGATTCTGAGATAATAGAAATAAAATAAGTTAGAATGATGAATTACCAGGAGAGAGGAAATATGATGCACAAAAGGGGAACACATGGAAAGAAGAAATATAATTGGCATAAAAAGAATGAGAGAAGTCAGACTGAGAGCAGACATTGAATTGAAACATAATGATATTGAAGGTAACTTATTATAAGATAACTAGTAGAAATACTCAAAGTGATGGGAACTGGAATTTGAAAATTCTTTAAGGATACTTCCTAATAACTTTTCCAAGTTATTCCATCCTGTTCACTGGGGAAATAGAGAAATCTCTGTTCTTCACATGGAATGTGTTTGGTTTTGTCCATAAATCCATTAATGCTTCACTTTTCAAATGCCATATTTGACATGGGCACCAAGATTTAGGAGGTGGAAAAAATCTCTTCTCTCTTTTTGTTTATCTCTGCTTGAACTATGGCTGTTGTTTAATTCATTTTAAACAAATGCATGAACAGCTAGGTGTTGGTGCGATGGACAGACCACCTCCAGGCCTAGACTCAGGAAAACCAAAGTTCAAATATGACCGAGGTCATATTTGAAGTAACACTGTGATCCTTTGCAAGTCACTTAACCCAGTTTGTCTCAATTTCCTCATCTGTAAAATGAGCTGGAGAAGAAAACAAGAAACCACTCGACTATTTTTGCCAAGAAAATCCCAAATGTCATCACCAAGAGTCAGAAAATATCAATAGTAAACAAATTAATATGTGGGTTCTCTCTGAGACAGCAGTTTACTAAGTACATTAGGTATGAAAAAGTTTAAAGGAGTGATGTTTAAACTGCTCTAAAAGGCAAATACTGTTTTCAAGAATTTTAAAACGATGCTTCATTTTTATAAAATTGAATACTTTAGAGCTTCAAGGAATGTTGAAATCAGAGAATCAACTCATCAGTTGATCAGTGAAGACTTACTAAGTACTTACCATGTGCCAAGCACTAGGCAAAGCACAGGATACAAAATAGTAAAAGCAAGAACAGTCATTTCCTATAATGACCTTACTTTGTGATGTGGAAGACAAAGGATGGGTAAGTAACTAGGAAGAGAGAAGATACTTCAAAGTAAGTGGAAAGTAGTGTTAGAAGTAAAGACACTGACAGCTGTTCATCATTGTTCAATTGTTTGTCAGTTATGTCCAACACTTTATGACCCCATTTGAGATTTTCTTAACAAAGATATTGGAGTGATTTGCCATTCCCTTCTCCAGTTCATTTGACACATAAGGAAACTGAAGCAAACAGAGTTAAGAGGCTAACCTATGGTCACACAGCTCACAAGTGTCTGAGGCACGATTTGAACTCAGTAAGTTGATTCTTCCTGATTTCATACCCAGAACTCTGTCCACTGTGCCATCTAGCTGGAGGGATTGGGAGTTGCCTATTGCAAAAGGGAGAGCTTAGTTTGTATATTAATGACAGTCAGGGATTCTAAATGGCTAGGTTTTGATGGAGACATTATTCTAGGTACATATGTTTTAAATTGGGTGACTATGAGTATGGTGATACCCGCAATTGAAATAGAGAATTTCAGAAATGTTTGGAATATGACGGGAAAGGGAGATCATGAGTCATCCTTTGAATATGTTGAGTTGAAGATGACTATAGGATATCCAGTTTAAATTTTCCGATATTATTCTTTGTGATTGTAGCTCAGAGGAGATCATGAGGCAGCCTAAATAAATCTAGGAATCATTTGCATAGATATGATAATTGAATGCATGGGAGCTGATGAAATCAAGTGAGAAAATATAGTGAGAAAAGAGATGAATTTCCTTGCTTGACAGAGCTCTACCTAACACCTAATTTAATGCATGTGATAGGGATAAAGAAGCAACAAAAGAGACTAAGAAGAAGCTATTAGGTAAGAGAAGAACCAAGACTGTTCAGAATAATGAAAACCAAGGGAAGAGACAATGTTCTGGAGGAGAGGGTAGTCAATAGTGTTGTGCTGAAGTGAGATCTAATGAGTACTGAGATTTAGCAGCCTTTAGATTTGGCAATCGAGTTACATGCGGTGACTTTGTAAGAGCCGTTTCAGGTAAACACGGATTGCTAGAAGTTGGATGGTAAAACTACAAGTAGAAAGTGGAAGAAAAGAAAGTGAAAACATTGAATGTAGAAAGATTTCTTAAGGAATTTGACTAAGAAATGAGGTAAAGTCAAGAACAATAGCTTGAAATCAAGAGAGAATAAAGAGGTTTTCTTTATAATCTTTTTTTATCCTGAAGGTGTCTTGGTTATATTTATAGGCAACAAAGAAGATTCAGTAGGCAGGGAGGGACCAAAGCTTAGAAGAAAAGAGTAAACATTGGTGAGGATAGTACGTGAAGAAGAGAGGAGGGGAAATGATCAAGAATTCAGAGGGACGGTTTAATCTTGATAAGTAGAAAGGCTACCTCTTCATCACACTGGAGAAAAGGAGATGGATGAAGTCACAAGGTTGTGGGATAAGAGGGGAGAAAAGTAAAGTTCTACAACACAACTGAAAAGTAATCATACAGTGCCTGGACCTCCTGGGCTAAGAAGATCCCCACATCACCTACCTTGTATGCATGTCTCCAACCTCAGACTCCTCTTTAGGCTCTTCCAGATCCTGAAAGACTCCCGGATACTGACAGAAAACCCCGACACCCTCGTGAAGTTACAAAGTTCCTTTATTGCACATCTCTTGCTATGATTAATGTGCCTTCATGCCTCGTATCCCATATCCCTCCTCCTTCCTTGCTCTTTTATTAACCATTTGTCTGCCTTCTCTCACGTGCCTTGGAAACAGCCACTTACTACATGTGGAGAGCTAAACTCCATTAAGAAAAGCAGACTCCATATCTCCACGCCCCTTCCCCTTCCTCCCCCAAGGTACCCACTTCCCGTGGAAAGGAGTCCTGGGTCCTTGGTAAAGAGGCGAAAGGGCGAGGCAGAGCCCACTTTCGGATGCCTCTTGGACACGCGCCAAGTATCAGCCGTGTCTGCAAGGGCATGCTGACCAAGGCCAGATGTCTGGTTTTTCAAAGTGCGCTTGGAAAACTAAAAGGGGCCTTTCAAAGGGGTTTTCAGAAGGAAGGGGTTTTTTGAAGGGGCCCGGGGGGGGGGGCGGGGAGGGAGTTCTGGCCCATACAATACAGTTTCTGTCTGAATACCTCTGAGGAAAGATCCATTGCCCGTTGAGACTTCTCTTCCTACTTTTCATTCTTGGAGAGGTGTCCTAATACCCAACTGAACTTTGTCTTGTCAATTTACAACACTGGCTATTGATCTTTTTTCCAAAGACAAGGAGAACAAGTCTAACCCATTTCCATGTGACATTCCTTTAAATAATGTTTTCGTGTTTCCTTAAATTTCCTTAAATTCCTTAATTCTCCAAGGCTAACTATTGCCTATTTATTAGAGTGGGCATTTAAATTTGGAAGGGTTAACCTTTCTAACTTTCATTTTCCAGATGAAGTACTGAGGCTTAGAAAGTTTAATTAAGTTGCTCAAAATCACACAGATTATATGCCGGGGAACCAAGAATAAAACTCAGGTCCTCTAAACCAAACTTCATATCTCCCTCCAGGCAATAATAATACATTTTCCTTTCTGCATCATGTTCTCTTTAATTTATTTTTGTATGAATTTATCAATTAATCAGAAGTGTTTATTAAATACTTAGAATGTGCCGTTTTGGGGGGAAAACTTCTATGTGAAAGAAGTACTACCTAGTGGCTTGAAGTTTACATTCTAAAAAGGGAGACAAGAAGCGACCATCTAAATATAACACTAAATATGCTGATCCCTATTGACTGAAAAGTAGGTTGCTGCATCAGACCCTTCCATCTGGGTTTTCTGGAAACCTTTAAGAGAGATGGTGTTTCTAGGCTTTCTTCTAATTTCTCCAGTTTCCTTCAATATCTTCTGCCAAGTATAGGAAATGTTCTCCTGCACCCCAGATCAAATTAAAAATCAGCAGTGAGATTAGCCTAAAAATATTTACCTCAACGGTATAATCACAAATATAGAAACTTCTGCCATAATACATGGGAGGCATAATTCTTGCCCTCTCCTCCATTTTACCTTAATCTCTGAGGAGGGAATGGAATTAAATTCAAAGCTTCGCTAAAATTTTATGCAGCCTAGCCCCAAATTCTGTGACCAACGCCCTATTTAGTCTCATGTTCTAAGAACCCTGACTCAGCATGGTTTCCCTGATAGCCTGTCTGGATTCAACACCTCTCTTTGCAATCCAGGCTTTAAGATCACCATGGCTCAAACTCCAGGTCTGATGGAGACTGCTATCAGGAGGTAGCCATTTTCCCAGTTCAATTCATGCCACTCACATAGAAATGGAAAGAGCTGGCATTAGGGTACTCTTTTGTCTCTCTCTGTCCAGTTTTAATGATCCGTCCTTTCCTGACTATGCAGTCAATTAAAAGAAGCTATTCTCACCTGCATTGTAGGAAAAAAATGACAGGGGCTACCTCCATGTTAGGTGATCTACATATGCATAGGACGAATTGTATTAAGTAATAAATTATATACATGCATACATACATTCACATATATAATATAATAATTACAAATCGGATAAATAGGGAGTCATTTTAGAGGGAGAATGCTAGCAATTGAAATTACCAGGAAATGTTCATACAGAAGGAAGGCCTTGAAGTGTTTCTTGGAGAAAGGGATATTGTGAGGCATAGCATTTTCTAAGCAAAGCACTTAAATTGTACTTTAACCCCATATGGGGTCTTGAAAAATTAGACAATAGTAAAAGTTTTCTGAACATGCAACTACCAACAATTAATTCAAAATCAAATGTGTAATGAATCCAAGGTGCTTCTGGCAGGGCTTGCCCATGTTGCATTGGACAACTTTACTGCAGCCTAGTTCTGAACACAAAGCATTCACACTTTGTATAGGCCCTCAGGCCACTCAACTCCAAGAAACCTGCCAAATCAGGAAAAAGTGTCCCGAGTGGAAAAAGTTTAAGTTGCCCTGTTCAAGGCATAGTGGTAAGCACATTACACAGTAACGAAGAAGGGAGACAGAGTGTCTTTCATGAGGAAAAGGAAGAAGGCCAGTTTGACTAGATCACAATGTTTAGGAGGGAGAGTACATTTGAATGAAGCTGGACAAATTACATAGAGCAAGGTTATTAAAGGCTTTAAAAGTTAAACATTTTTTCCCTCCCATAATCCAAGAGTCAATAGGGAGACAATGGAATTTGTCAAGTAGATATCGTGAGATTTGTGCTAAGGAAAATTATTTGGAAGCAGTCATGACCAGTGCTGTCATCCTAAAACAGAAATGAGCTCTGCTAATGACACATAAGGATACAAGTAGGCCACACACTAGCTCAGTTTTAAAATGTCACATTTTCTATGGTTTTTTTTTATATTGTTAAATCCTGTTGAGGAAGCATGTAGATCATATGAGGCCTGGGAACACTTGCTTGAAACCTCTGAACTAAAGGCTTGATGGAAATGGAGCAAGTTTTGAGGCATGGAGATCAATTAGGGAACTTTCAGTAATTTGATCATGAAGTTTTAGAGGTCTCAGCTGTGTAATCAGAGAGGAATATGATGAGAGAGAAGTTGTGAAGGTACAAGAAGGGTTTGGCAATTCATTAGATACATGGGATTAGAGAGATTGAAGAATCTAGGCTAATACTAAGGTTAAGACAAGAAAATGATGGTTTCCTCAACAGAAATTGGAATGGTTTGAGGTAGGTGGCTTTTAGGGGAAAGGAAATAATTTTTTCTTTTGTATATATATATATGTATATATATATATATATATATAGAGAGAGAGAGAGAGAGAGAGAGAGTTTGAAATGTTTCTAGGGAATCCAGTTTCAAATGTCCAGAAGGCAATAGTGATTCAGGACTAAAGCTTAAGGGAGATACTTTGAGCAGACACGAAGATTTTAAAGTTAACAGCAGGACAATTAAATGCACAAAAGCTGAAAGGGTCTAGAGAGAGGGTATGTACAAATTAGGACAAGAGACCTGGGATAAAACCTTGTAGAATACATACATTAAGAACACGATGTAGATACTGAACCAGAAAAGGGAACTGAGATAACATGTAGACTAATATGAGGATAACCAAGAGAGAGCAATGTCACAAAAAATCTTAGAAGAGAATATCCACTAGGAAGTGGTGATCAACAGTCAGAAGCAACAGGTCAGAAGGACTTATCTCTTGTTTCTCCTTTAATAGAAATTGGTTTTGTTCTCACTTAGTCAATCCATGAACTATAAATGTATAAATAAAAATGAAAATACAGCTTATATTCCTCTGACATGCAACATGTACCAAAAGTATACATGCATTATAACTTACATTTATCAATGTATGCAGATACGTGTAACTATATATCTGATTAACTCTGCTCACATATTACATTTGTGGGGCATGGAGGGGGGAGAGAGAAGGAAAGATAAGTGAAAGAAAGAGATCTTCCATTGACCCCTTCTATTGTTCCCTCAGTTATTCCTCTTCTATCCAGATATTTCTATCCAGATTTCACTTTGTCCTTTTATCATACCTCTACCTATCACACACTATCTATTAGCCCTTTATGTGTATATGTATGCAAATATGCACGTATATTTATCTCATATATTTATCCATACACATTTACATCCATATATGCATATACACATTTATGTATATTACATGTATCTGGAAAGAAATACAAAGGGGAAAGGTTTCATGAATGCAGAATTTGGCTTGGATATCAGAAAGACATGTATTCAAGTGCTAACAATTTCTGCCTATAAAATCATTCCCAAGTCACTTAAACTCTCAGCATCCATAAACAATTAAGTTTAAGATGAAGCAATTGTCTGCACTGATAGCAGGATTTCCAAACAAGGACTACATCAATGAAATAATGAAACTATAGACCTACAACCCCACATGCTAACCATTATGCAATAAAAATAAAACTTACATGCACATTTATTCAACAGATTCACCCCAACAGAATTTCCTTCTTTCAGGTATTTGGATCCCTGGGCACACATACCTGCACTAAACTTACTGTGATGAATCACTTCTCTCACATTTATGGCATGATGCGTCTTTGGAAACCTCTTCATTCAAGTACCATTGAAACATCTTTAAAAGGTTTAGGATGCCCCCTTAGGACCCACAAAAATGCCAACTTAGATGTTCACCTTGACTTGACTCCTTCCAGGTTCAATGCTGAAAGAATGCTATAAGAGTAAGTATTTACATTTGCTATCCTGCTACACAACAGTTATCTGAGACCATGATCATTTATACTAAGAATCCTCAGGCTCAAAGGAAGATTGCAAAGAAACATGTCAAGGGAAGGCGCTTTGTTCTGATTTGTAAAATGCAAAGAGGGTCATGTAAATTCAATATACTGACATATTAAAATGGAGAGGTTCTTCAGTTCAATACTGATGAATGGAAAAATAAAGAAATCAGACAGAAATCAATGACAATTTACCAAGATCGAGTAATTATGTATATATTTAAATTTTACTGGAGATGAAGAAAACAAACATGCAAAGTACAGAAAGAAGAGACCAAACTCTACCTGTGTTCTTTTTTTTTGGTTCAGTAATAGCCCTATTCCTGCTTTGGTGTCAGTTTGATTTTTTAAAAAAAATCTTTGTATGTTCCTATGTAGATGAAATTTGTGTGATTTTGAGTGATAAAAAATAGGAAATGAAGGTTCTTTCTGGACTTTGTTATATTTCCAAGGTTATAATATTTACATTTCTGGTAAAATAATATGAAAATTGAATATACAAACCTGTCATTTCAGAATTAAAAAGGGGACATTCAGTCAAATCCATGCTTGAACATGAAGGTCTAGCTAAAAGCTGACATTTGGATAAGGCTTGAACCCAAGATGCATTTTACATCTATTATTTCATTGATCTTCCCAATAACAATTGGAGATATTATTATTATTAATTACTTGAAGTTATTATTATTCCCTTTTTGCAATTGAGAAAAGGGAAGCAGTAGAGATCAAGTGACTTTACCAGGGTCACATAGCTGATATACCTATGTATTGCCCAATCAGACTTGATTGAAAATCTCCAGTAAAGTGGGCCCCATGACAAGCTGCAGTAGACAATGGTTTTTGCTTCATACTTGATTGATAGAAATGTATTATTAGCTAATTAACATATTGAAGTTTAAATGGATGAGGTTTTCGTTTTCTGTCTAATATTCATCTAGGTTCTCAGAATGTATATTCTACATTACTCTCTTTGCATATAGGTAAATTCAAAAAGCCTCAAAACCAAGGGTCAGCAAACTTTTTCAGGTAGAAATGTTTTTTACTTTGTGAATATAACATAGAAGAAGGAGGAGGAGAGTTCTTCCTTTCCAATATTGGCAGGTCCATACCAATGAGCTGAAGAGAAGGAATTGTGCCAACAATTAGGAATTAATCTGAACAAAGGAAAAATATATTGATCAATGAAGAACAATTACAAGGGGATTTGCTTTTTAATGTATGTGTTTCAGGAATTTCCACATTTTTTTTCCTTTTTGGAGGGCAATTGGGGTTAAGTGACTTGCCCAAAGTCACATGGCTAGTAAGTGTGTCAAGTATCTGAGTCCAGATTTGAACTCAGGTCCTCCTGACTCCAGGGCCAGTGCTCTATTCACTGTACCACCTAGCCACACTGATTTTCCACATTTCATTGAGAATTTTGAAGGATTTCGAAGATGAATATAAATCCATACATGAAAGGAGTTCTCCTGCAAACATGCCCAGTAAGTGATCTACCCTTTGCTTGCGGACTTACTCTTTGAGTCTTAGACATATAGTGTTCTACCTTCATTGTTCTTCTGAGACATGGAATCTTTTTTTTATTCGTTTCTTTGTTTACATCATTCATTTTCATGACATTTTTGAATTACTAATTTTGTCCCTGTCTTTCCCCTGCCCCAATCCTAAAACAGCAACACCACTGTAAAGCCCCTCCCCTGCTCTGCTCTCTTGCTTTCTGGTAGGGCAGGGAGGGTCTCCCTATCCCAGTCCCTGTATAACTTAATTCCTAGTTTCAGGTATTGTAGAACTTTAAATTCTAGATTCTTTCAATTCCTCTCTTGTCACCCACCCCCACTGGAAGGACAATCAATTCAATACAGGCTGTGGATGTGTGATTATACAGGACATCTTCACAGTGGACATATTGTAACAGTGATCATCTGTCTCTCCTCCCTACCCCTCCCCCTTTTATTCTGTTCTCTACCCTTTCCCTGTCCATTTACTGAAGTATGTGTTTCCAGCATCCCTCCCCCAGACTCTGCCCTCCTCTCTGTCATCCCACCTCTCATCCCCATGCCCCCTACTCTCCTGTGTGGCATGATGCCCAGTTTAGGGTTTATACCATTTCTTCCTTAAGCCAAATACAATGAGATTAATTGAAAGTAAAGTTGTAACAGTTATCCCTTGTCTCTTCTATATGGGATGATTAACCCCATTTTGTCTCTCCCTGTCTCCTCTCATTCTAGTCCCCTCAGACCTCAGAATTTCACCTTTTTTAAAGTATCATCCCTTCGTATTCAATTCATCCTATACCCTCTATACACACATATACACACATTCTAAGATATGTATTCATATGCATATATAGCCTCCTATACGGACATATGTGTAAGTATACATACATATATATATATATATATATATGCACACACATCTGTATTCCCTTCATCTATCCTCATGCTAAGAAAAGTTTCATAAGTTATTATTATCATTTTTCCATATTGGCATGTAAATAATTCAAATTTGACAAGTTCCTTATGATTTCTTTCCCGTGTTTACCTTCTCATGCATCTTGTGTTTGAGTGTCAAATTTTCTGTTCAGCTCTGTTTATTTCAGGAAGAATGCTTGAAAGTCCTCCACCTCATTGAATGACCATATTTTCCCCTGAAATAATATGCTCAATTTTGCTGGGTAGTTGATTCTTGGTTTTAATCCCAGCTCCGTTAATCTTCGCAATATCAAATTCCAGGTCCTGCGATCAATCTGTTTAGAACCTGCCAGATCCTGGGATATGCTGATACTGCTTCCACAGTATTCAAATGGTTTTCTCTTGGAAGCCTGTTATATCTTCTCCTTTAACAGGGTATTCTGGAAAATGGCAATAACATTTCTAGGAGTTTTCTTTTGGGGATCTTTTTGAAGAGGTGATTGGTGAATTCTTTCAAGTTCTATTTTGCCCTTTGATTCTAAAACATCAGGGCAGTTTTCTTTGAGGATTTCTTGAAGGATGGTATCCAAGTTCTTTTTCTGGTCACGGGTTACATGTAGATCAATGATTTTCAAATTGTCTCTCCTGGATCTATTTTCCAGGTCAGTGGTTTTTTCAAGGAGATATTTCACATTGCTTTCTATTTTTTCATATCTTTGTAACTGTTTCATAGTATCTTGGTTTCTCATAAAGTCATTAGCTTCTACTTGCTCCACTCTAATTCTGAAGGAATTATTC
>CM053595.1:298239320-298263105 GCA_028646575.1 Pseudocheirus occidentalis
CAGATCCTGGGTTATCCTGATAGTGCTTCTGCAGTATTCAAATGGTTTTCTCTTGGAAGCCTGTAATATTTTCTCCTTTAACTGGGTATTCTGGAACCTTGCAATAATATTTCTAGGAGGTTTCTTTTGGGGATCTTTTTGAAGAGGTGAGTGGTGAATTCTTTCAAGTCCTATTTTGCCCTGTGATTCTAAAATATCAGGGCAATTTTCTTTGAGGATTTCTTGAAGGATGCTTTCCAAGTTCTTTTTTTGGTCATGGGTTTCAGGTAGACCAATAATTTTCAAATTGTCTCTCCTGGATCTGGTTTCTAGGTCAGTGTTTTTTTTCATGGAGATATTTCACATTGCTTTCTATTTTTTTTCATTTCTTTGTAAATGTTTAATATTATCTTGGTTACTCATAAAATCATTATCTTCTATTTTCTCCACTCTAATTCTGAAGGAATTATTCTCTTCAGAATGCCTTTGAGATTATTTTTTCCATCAGGGAAATTCAATGTTTTAAGACGTTCTTCTTCTCATTGGCTTTCTGGGCCTCTATTCTTTAAAGTGTTGTTTTCTTCAGTCAGGTTGTTGACTCTCATGATTTTCTCACATCATTCTCATTTCTCTTCCCAATTTTTCCTCCACTTCTCTTATTTGGTTTTCAATGTCCTTTTTCAGTTGATGTATATCTTCTAGGCATTCTTCAAGTGTCTTGGAAGCATTTGGTGTGGGAGTTCTGAGTTCTGGGCTCCCTTCCTCCCGTTCCATGCTTTGACCCTTTTTGTCCCCCAAAAAAGGATTCTAGAGTTTTATTGCTGTTTTTCATTTTGCTTCCTTTTCCTCATGTTGTCCAGTCAATTAATTGGTTGGGTTTTTTTTTTTAACTCTATGAAGCTCTGCTTCCAAGGCGGGGAGCTCTGTTCCAAATCACTGGGTTTTTCCCAACTGCTGGAGCCATTATTGGGGTGTTGCAAGTCCCCCCAGGTTTGGCTTGCTGTAAGCACACCCCAGGACCACCACACAAGACCATGATCCGGATCCAGGCCACTCAACGCAAGACAACTTGGCCCTGATCAATCGATTCAGCCCCCCTTCAGAGTCTGCAGTCCAGGGACTCTGAAGCAGCCTGGTGGGGGCTGCCACTGGTTCCAGCAGTTCCCTTCCCCCACTGTTTCCTTGAGCTGGGGGCAGATTGGCCAAACTGCTTTACCACCCCCAAATTAATTTTCAAAGTTTCACTTTCACTTACCTTCTCTGAAAGGATTTGGAAGATCCCCTCAGGCAGGTGCTTTAGATTTTCTTTGAAGTAGACTTAAGCTGCAACTTGGGAGGCTCACTCCTCCTGGCCACCCTGGGGCCTGGCCTGCTGGCCTGGCCACGGCTGAGGTTTTGGGTTCGGTGGTTTCTGCTCTGGTGAGAGCTGCCCCTCTCCCGTCCCCATTCCTCACACCTTGACAGATGTGGAGGTGCCGGAGGCTGTAGAAACACAGAAGACTGGCTGCAAGGCTCAGCTGAGCTCAGCCCAGCTCCTTCCCACCGCCCCAGGCCTGGCCACGGTCTAGGCTTCAGCCTGTTCCAGCCTCTGCTCCAGGCTGCGGCGATGATCCCCTGCTGCCAAGCTGCCTTCAGCAAGAGATATGTTCTCTGCATTTTTGTGAGTCTGAGAGTCCTAGACTTTGTCTAGGCTCATAATTTTATGGGTGTGTATGGTGGCAGTGTGGGAGCTGTGGGACCTTACTGCTTCTATGCTGCCATCTTGGCTCCACCCCACCAGGCTGGTTTTTTCATCATGAATTTCTGGTAGTCCAATAATTCTTAGGTTATCTCTCCTGAATGTGTTTTCCAGGTCAGTTGTTTTTCATGTAAGATATTTTGCACTTTCTTCTAATTTTCAATTTTTATGTTTTGTTTGACTGACTCTTGTTGCATCATAAAGTCCTTAAATTCAATTTGCCTGATTCTAATTTTTAGTGAATTATTTTCCTCAATTAGTTTTTGGAGTTCCTTTTCCATATGTTCATTTTTCATTTTTAGGGAGGTATTTTCTCCAGTTAGATTTTGGACCTCCTGTCCTAGTTCTTCAATTTTACTTTTTAAATATTTATTTTCTTCAGTGAGATTTTTTTTCAATTTGTTCACAGTAGATTTAAATTTATGTCCTACTTCTCTAATTTCATTTTTAAAATTTCTTTTGAGATCCTCCAAGATGGATCTTTGGGCTCGAGACCAATTCACATTTCCTTCTGTGGTCTCCAGTGTGAGTATAGAGTCTGTGTTGCCTTCTGAATTTGTTTGTTCTTGCTCACTATATAAAGATTTGATGTTCAAAGCCTTTACAGTTTCCTTCTTCCCCATTGTAAGTACCTATGTTCTGGATTTTTAGAGTGGATATCTACTTCTGGGGTGCTGAAATATTGAGCTTCTCAGGCTGGGAGCTAGGGGCTTGGTAGCTATAGGCTCCAAGTGTGTAACCTGAGGCCAAGGCCAAGACTCTCAATGATTCCTCTGAATTACTCTGAGGCTTACAGGGTAACCTATAGGTGTGGGGTGGTCTGGCTCCTTCAGGTTTCTGTGTCTGTGTCTCTGGGCTACAGCTCAGGAAGGCTCAGAGCAGGCTACAGCTAAAGGCCAGAAGCAATGCAGAGCTGCTGATTGGCCTAGTGGAACTAAAGCACACCTGGGATTTTCTTGTTAGGGCTTGCTGGCTCCACCCTCCTGTGTTTAGTCTCTGGACAGTCTTCTTTATTCTTTCCCCTTTCCTCAGCCACACCCAAGCCTGAGGCTGTTTCCACTAATACAAGATTCTACTCAGGTTAGGTCATTTAACTCCGGATTTTTCTGGGTCAGGAAGGGGGGATCAGAGCAAAGAGACTTTATTCCTCCACCTTGGCTTCTGGAAGTATGGGTGTATAATTTTAAACATCCATGTTGCCCCAGGAACAGCTGATAACCCTGATGTGGTCCCCCAGTTTTTTCCTACCTGGTTGGATGATCCTCTGTCTGTGGTGAGACAGCCAGGCTGGGTGAATCTGCTGGCTGGCTGTGGCTTCTTCTTGGTCTTCTATACTCTGCTCTTGGTTCCATGCTGATGAGGCTCTCCTGTACTCTAAGTTCTCCTTACTCAGACCTGAGCAGGCACTTTCCTGGGCTGGGAATCTGTCACACTCAGTCTCACAATGGGTTTTGTCACTCTTATATTCATTCAAATTCCCTTTTTAGCCTTTAGTGACAGAATTGTTGGAAGACTGTTGAAAGGTTACTGCTTCCTTTCCACCATCTTAGCTCCACCCCCCCCTTTGGCCTTTCTTTGTGTCTTTACAGTCTTGCTCAGTTTCTAAACACATTTGTTGCTGTTGTTGTTGTTGTTGTTGTTGTTGTTGGGTCATGACCAAATTTTCTTAGTCCCATATGGAATTTTCTTGGCAAAAATATGGGAGTAGTTTGCCACTATATACTCCAGTGAATTTTCTAGATGAGGAAACTGACACAAACAGGATTAAGTGACTTGCCAAGGTACAGAATGTCTGACACCAAATTTGAAGTCAAGAAGATGAGTCTTACTGTATATCATGTAATCTGTACTATTGTTCAAACTGACCTACTTATTTCATCCACTATCTCTAAGCTTTTGCATAGGCCATACTCCACACCTGGAAATATTTCCCTCTTCAGCACTAGCTTGTAGATTACCTAACTTATTTGAAAGATCAGCTAAAGTATAACCTTTTGCCAGAAGCCTATTTTTATTATTTAAGATCCTAGATGCCTCTTTGGAAGGTTATATTTTTCTAAATGCATTAATCTTCTTCAACTATTCATTGGCCTTAATTTTCTCTTTATTATCTGGCCCTTCACATCTCCCACAATCTGACATACTTTTTTCCTATTTTTTACTTTATCCTATGCCCTGGACAAATTAGAGTACCATTTATTTACATTTATACATTTCAGACTTCCTCAACCTTTTATTTCCACTCATTTCCACATTCAGAGATGTTCTTCTTGGCTCCCCTCCCTCTACCCAGCAGCATGCTCTACCTCTACTCCAATAATTCAGTATTTAGACAATCATAAAGCATTTATGAAGTTTCACATATATATCAGTCACTGTTCTATGCTAAGTTCTACCTACATTATTTATGTTTCTGAAGATTAACTCATATGTAGCCTCCTCCACGATACTTGTCAATTTGCTCATGATCTTCCCTTTGAATTTCATATAATGATTTTGTGTGGCATCTCTAATGCATTTATTATCCCTCATATCTAAGTTTAAGTTATAGCCTCAGTTAATCTCTAAGCTTCAAGGGAATAATAACTATTTCTTTTTTTAACAATATATTACTAAACATATTAATGTATAATAATACATATTATTGTACATATAAGTAATAATACAATTCCTCTTTTATCCAGTTACAAGAAAAGAGTTTTGGTAAATCTTGATGTTATTCATTCATTTCAATCATGTCTGACTCTTTGTTAGTATATATAGGGTTTTTTGTCAAAGATCCAAGATTACTTTGCCATTTCCTTCTCTATGTCATTTTACAGATGAGGAAATTGAGACAAACAGGGTCAAGTGACTTGCCCAGGGTCATGTAGTTAGTAAGTATCTAAGGTTGGCAAGAACTATTTCTGATGTAAGCTTTGAATTTTGCCAAACAACAATAATTTTTGCATGGAATATTGTGGTGTTTCCCCAATCAATTGTTTTATATTTATTTTATGAATTTTGTATATATTTTTGCGTTTTTAGTTGTGTATATATTCTACCAAATAGATGGGAAATCCCCTGAGGACAGTAACTGTTCCCCCTTCCCTTGTTCTGCATTTTTTTGTCTTTTTAAAAATTAAGTTATTGATTTTTGGTTTATAACATTCAGTTCCAAAAGATTTTTTAAGTATGTATTCTTTTTTGAAAAAAAAATTTCTATTAGATTACAACATTAAGTTCCACAAGCTTTTGAGTTCCAAGTTTTCTCTCTTCTTCCCTTCTCCCCTTAATCCCCCACCCCTGGCAGCATGAAATCTGATATAGGTTCTACACATACCTTCAGATTATTCATTAGTCAAGTTTAAAGAAGAATTATCACCAATGGAATGAATAAGAAGGAAGAAGAAATAAAACAAAGCAAAACAAAAAAGAGAGGGAGAAGTACTTTGCTTTAATCAGTGTTCAGACTCCATAATTCTTTTCCTGGATGTGGATAGCCTTTTCCATCATGAGTCATTTGGAGTTGTCTTATCACCTTGTATTGCTAATCTGAGCTGAGTCTATCAAAGTCAGTCATCACAGATATGATGTGTCTGTAATTGTGTACAATATTCCTCTGGTTCTGTTCCCCTCACTCATCATCGGGTTGTATAAGTCTCTCCAGGTTATTATGAAGTTTTTCTGTTCTTCATTACTTACAGTACAATAGTATTCTATTATATTCATATACTACAACTTGTTTAGCCAATCCCCAATAGATGGACATTTCCTTGATGTTCACATTTTTGCCACCACGAAAAGAACTGCTATAAACATTTTTATACATATGGGTACAAATGTACATATTTTTGTATGATCTCTTAAGGATACAGCCCTCAAGGTAGTACTGCTAGGGGAGAGTATGCACATTTTTGTAGCCCTTTGGACATAGTTCTAAATTGCTCTCTAGAATGATTGGATCAGTTCACAACTCCACCACATCTTTTCCAGCATTGATTATTTGCCGGTTTTGTCATATTATTCAATCTGACTGGTGAGAAATGTTACTTAAGACTTGTTTTGTTTTGTGTTTCTCTGATCAATAGTGACTTAGAGCATTTTTATATGTTTATAGATATATTTAATTTCATTCTCTAAAAACTGCCTGTTCATATCCTTTGACCATTTATCAGTTGGGGAATCACTTGTATTTTTATAAATTTTATTCAGTTCACTGCATATTTTAGAAATGAGGCCTCATTGTGAAAATTCTTTCCAAGTTTTCTGCTTCTCTCCTAATCTTGGTTATCCATTTTGAATTTCATAATGTCTCAATCTCTTGTTTGGTCATAAAATTTTTCCCTTCTCCATAAATCTGACAGGTAAACTATTCCAGGATCTCCATGATTGCTTACAATATCTGCCTTTATATATGTGTATATATACATGTGTGTGTGTACATATATATAAATATATAAATTGTGAACCGATTTAGACTTTATTTTGGTATATGGTATCAGATACTGTTCTATGCCTAGTTTCTGCCATACTATTTTCCACTTTTTCCAGAATTTTTTGACCAATAAGAAGTTCTTATCCCAGAAGCTAGAGTCTATGTGTTTATCAAACAGTAGATTACCATAGTCATTGACTATCATGTCTTGAATACCTCTTCTATTCCACTGGTCTACCACTCTGTTCTTCAACTAGTACCAAGTAGTTTTGATGACTGCTGCTTTATAATGCAGTTTAGAATATTGTATGGCTATGCCACCTTCCCTAGCATTTCTTTTCATTAATTATCTTGATATTCTGGAACTTTTGTTCTTCCAGATGAATTTTGTTACTATTTTTGTATCTATAAAATATTTTTGTAGTTTGATTGGTAATGATACTAATGAGGTAAATTAATTTAGGCAAAACTCTCATTTTTGTTATATTAGCTCAGCCTATCCACAAGAAACTGATGTTTTCCAATAATTTAAATCTGACTTTATTTGTGTAAAAATGTGATTTGTAATTGTGTTCATATAGTTCTTGGGTTTGTTTTGGCAGGCACACTCTCAAATATTTTATAATGTTTACAATAACCTTAAACAGAATTTCTCTTTCTTTTTCTTACTGTTGGGCTTCGTTAGAAATATATAGAAATGGTGAGAATTTATGTGGGTTTATTTTATATCCTGCAATGTTACTAAATTTATTTATTGTTTCAAGTACTTTTTAACTCAATTCTCTAGGACTCCCTAAGCATATCATATTATCTGCCAACAGTGATAGCTTAGTCTCTTCTTTGTCTATTCTAATTCCTTCAGTTTCTTTTTTTCTGCTCTTATTGTTACAGCTAATACTTTTCGTACCAAATTGAGTAAGAAGGGTGATAGTGGACATCTTTGTTTCACCCATGATCTTATTGGAATGCATCTACCTTATCCCTGTTACATATAACACTTTCTAATGGTTTTAGGTAGATTCTACTTATTATTTTAAGGAAGAATCCATTTATTCCTTCCTAGTGTTTTCAAAAGGAATGGGTGTTGTATTTTGTCAAAAGCTTTTTCTTCATCTATTGAGATAATCATATGGTTTCTAATAGTTTGTTGTTGGTATGATCAATTATATTGATAGTTTTCCTATATTAAATCAGGCTTTCATTCCTGGAATAAATCCTACCCAATCTAATGTATTATTCTCATGTCAAAGTGCTGTAATCTTTTTGCTTATATTTTATTTAAAATATTTTCATCTATATTCATTAGTGAAATTGTTCTTTAATTTTCTTCCTCCAATTTGTTTCTTCCCAATTTAACCATCAGTACCATTTTTGTTTCATAAAAAGAATTTGGTAGGAATCCTTCTTTTCTAGTTTTCCCAAATATTCCATAAAGTATTGGAATTAATTGTTCTTTAAATATTTGATAGAATTCACTTTTAAAGCTATCTGTCCCTGAGATTTCTTTTTCCTAGGGAGTTCATTGATCACTTCTTCAATTTATTTTCCTAAAATAAGGTTAAGTATTTTAATTCCTCTTCTGTTAATCTGAAAAATTTATGTCTTTGTAAATATTCATCCATTTCACTAAGATTGTGAATTTTATGGGCATATAATTGAGCAAAATAATTGGTAATTATTGTTTTAATTTCCTCTCCTTTGGAGATAAATTTGCCCTTTTAATTTTTTATCCTGGCAATTTGGTTTTCTTCTTTATTTTAGTCAAATGGACTAAAGTTTTATCATTTTATTGCTTTTTCCCCAAATAATAGTTATTGATTTTATTTAGTATTAGAGTAGTTTTCTTAATTTCAGTTTTATTAATGTCTCCTTTGGTTTTCTATATTTCTAATTTATTACTTAATTGGGAATTTTCAGTTTGTTCTTTTTCTACTTTTTTAAAAATTGTATGCCCAATTCAATTATCTCCTTTTTTTCTATTTTATTCATGTAAGCATTCAGAGATATAAATCTTCCCCTAAGAATGGCTTTCACTGTATCCCATGAGTTTTGATATGGTGTCTCATTATTGTCAGTGTCTTGAATGAAGTTCCTAATTGTTTCTATGTTTTCTTGTTTGAGCCACTTATTCTTTTGGATAAGATTATTTAGATTCAAATTTATTTTTAGCCTATCTTTCCATGACCCTTTATTACATTTAATTTTTATTATATCACAATTTCAAAAAGATGCATTTAGTATTTCTGCCTTTCTGCACTGGATTGTGAGGTTTTATGCCCTAGTACAAGGTAAATTTTTGTGTATATGATTTGTACCACAGAGAAGATGTATTCCTTTTTATTCTCATTCAATTTCCAGTAAATGTATGTTATAGCTACCTCTTTAAAATAATCTACTCACCACCTTAACTTGTTTCTTGTTTATTTGAGGTTAGATTTATCAAGTTGAGAGAGGGGAAGGTTGAAGTTCCCCAATCATGCAGTTTTGCTATCTATTTCTTCCTCTAACTTGCTTAACTTCTCTAAGAATTTGGATACGATACCACTTGATGCATGTATGTTCAGTAATGATGTTGCTTCATTGTCAATGGTACTTTTAAGCATGATACAGTTTCTTTCTTTATCTCTCTTAATTAGATCTGTTTTCGCTTTTGCTTTATCTTAGATTAGGATGGCTAATCCTGCTTGTTTTTGCTGTAGTTTAAGCATAATGTATTCTACTCCAGCTTTTTATCTTTTACCTGTGTAAATTTTTGTATTATGTTTCAAATGTGTTTCTTATAAACAGCATATTGTAGAATTATGGTTTTTACATTGTATTCATATTTTTCCATTTGTTTGGCTCTGTTTTGTAGTGTCTTGATTTCTAATAAAGTCATTAACTTCCATTTGCTCTAATCTAATTTTAATGGAATTATTACCTTCAGTGAGTTTTTGAAATGTATTTTCCATCTAGGCAATTCACCTTTTTAAGGCATTCTTCTCCTCACGGGGTTTTTAGTCCTCTTTCACCATTTGAGGTAGCCTGTTTTTTAAAGTGTTATTTTCTTCAGCCTGGTTGTTGATTCACTTTTCATGATGTTCTTGCATCATTCTAATTTGTCTTCCTAATTTTTCTTCCACTACTCTTACTTGATTTTCAAAATCCTTCTTGAGCTCCCCCATCACCTGGAACCAGTTTATGTTTTTCTGGAAAGGTTTTGATTCCAGAGTTTTGACTTTGTTGACTTCTTCTGGTTCCATGTTTTGATCGTTTTGTCCCCCTCCAAAAGGATTCTATGGTCTGATTGTGCTTAGTTTGCTTGCTCTTCTTGCTAGTCAATCACTTGACTTTTGAGCTCTTTGCCACAGCAGAACTCTGTTTCCAGAGTGGAGAAAACTGTGTCCCAAATCACTGGGGTTTTTGCAAATGTTGTCAGAGCTATGAAGAGGGAGCTATCTCTACAGACACCCCAAGCTCTGGAACACTGGCCACACATCCAAGGATCACCACCCAAGAATACGATCCAGATCTAAGCAGGTTAAAGCAAGAGTAATTACACTCTGAATGGTTGCTTGGTCCCCCTAATATCCAGGAGCTCCAGAGGCAGCCATGTGGCAGCAGCTGCAACTTCCATGCCTCTTCCAGTTCTTGCCCATAGGGGGCAGGGGCTGGACCATGCTCTTCCATCACTCAATTCCATCAATCCCCACTGACCTTTTACTTTCTCTT
The DNA here is from genome assembly GCA_028646575.1 of Pseudocheirus occidentalis. Classification (NCBI taxonomy): domain Eukaryota; kingdom Metazoa; phylum Chordata; class Mammalia; order Diprotodontia; family Pseudocheiridae; genus Pseudocheirus; species Pseudocheirus occidentalis. The sequence goes on from CM053595.1 coordinate 298,249,166, forward strand.
GGTCTTTATGGGTTGAGAAAACTGAAAACCACCACAGCCACTGGTGACTCACTCTCTTGAAGCCATGATTTGTGCTGCTGGTTGGAACCTCCCCAGATCTGGGTCCATGAGGCTCAAGAGGGACTTCACTTGCCACCTATCTTAGTGTGATAGATCCTTCCTATCAGCCTACCAGGCTGCCTTCATTGGAAGAATTTTTCTCTTTGTCACTGTGTAGTTTCTGTAACTCTAAAAAAAATTTAGTCCTATTTTACAGGTATTAGAGATTTTTAGGGTGGGAGCTCAGATAAATTCTTGGTTTTACTCTGCCATCGTGGCTCCACCCCAGGATTATGGTTTTTAATACATTCTGCTCTATGTCTCCATTTTATGGGGGAATTTATCACATTCACCTTCACAGTTATGATTATTATCTTTGTCTTTTTCTTCATTCTCCCACCCCATTTATGCTTTTATTTCTCTGCTCTCACTTCCATTTCTCAAAAGTTCTGCTTTTAACCACTGCCTCCCTTGACATTCCCTCCCTATCACTCTTTGTCTCTTTGCCTCCCACTTTACTACTTCTTCCCTTTTTTCTAATCACGCCTCACCCTTTCTTTATACTTTCCTCTCCTACAGCCTGTAGGACACATTATATTTCTATACTGAACAAATTATGTTATTCCCTCCTTGAACCAAATCAGATGAGTAAATCTCGAACAATGCTCTTCTTTCCCTCCACTATAAGTTTTTTGAGTCTTTTTATACTGAATTTCTATAATTTACAGTATGTTATTCCATCTTTCAACTGAAACCAATGAGTTCATACAATGCTCATCTCCCTCCCTTCTTTCCCTCTACTACAACATGTTTTGTACCTCTTCATGTGATGTAATTTACCCTTTTTCAGGCTCCTCCATTCCTCTTCTTCCATTTAAATCCATTTACACCCATTAATTAGATTGTTTATCATCACTTCAGTTCATTTTTGTCTACACTCTCTATCTATGTATATCCCTTTTAAGTGTCATAACAATTATACAATTCTCAAGATTAATAGGTATAATTCCCCCCATATAGGGATGTATACAGTTTGCTCTTATGGAATAGCAAGTTTTTCTGTATGTTTCTGTTATTTTTTTCCCCTGTTATATGTCTCTCTTGAGTCTTGTATTCAAATAACAAATTTTCCTTTGAGATCTTGTCTTTTCATCAGGAAGGCATGGATGTCCCTTATTTCATCAAATGCCCATATCCTTGCCTGAAGGGTTATGTCCAGCTTTGCTGGTAGTTGTTCCTTAGTTGTTTTCCAAGCTCCTTTGCCTCATGAAATATCATATTCCAAACCTTCCAGGCTTTTAATGTGAAAGCTGTAAGTTCCTGAGTGATCCTGACATCCAGACTGTAGTTCCACAGTTTTTTCACTGTTCCTTTATGGCTGCTTGCAGCATTTTCTTTTTGAATTGGTAATTCTGGAATTTTACTACAATATTGCTTGGAGTTTTCAATTCGTGATTTCCTTGAGGAGGTAAACAGCGGATTCATTTGAAGACTATTTTACCCTCTGGTTCTAGGACCTCAAGCCAGTTTTCCTTGATGATTTTTTGGAAGATAATATGCAAGCTCTTTTTTCATCATGGCTCTCCAGTAGACCAATAATTCTTAGATTCTCTCTCCTTTATCTATCTTTGAGGTCAGATATTTTTCCAATGAGATATTTTACATTTTCTTTTTTTTTTCATTTAAAAATTTTGTTTGGTTCTTGTGATCTCATAGAGTCATTCATTTCATTCTTGTCTAATTCTAATTTTTAAAGAATTGTTTTCCTCAGTTAGTTTTTGAACCTACTTTTCCATTTGGCCAGATTTTACTTTCAAGTATTTATTTTTCTCCTGGTAGGTTTTAAACCTCCTCCTTCATTTGGATAATTATACTTTTAAGGAGTTGTTCTCTTCAGTGAAATTTTTTCCATCTTGCCAAATGTATTTTAAAAATAATTGGTAAATTTTCCTTCTACCCCTTTAATTTGTCTTTTAAAATCCTTATTTAACTCTTCCAAGAATGTCTTTTGGACTTGAGACCAATCCATATTCCCTTCTGAGGCTTTGGTTGCAGGTATAGTGTCAATGCTGACATATTTCGCATATGAATCTTGATCTTCACCATAATAGGTTTTGTTTTTTCCACTTTTTTTCTCCATTTTTTTTTGCCTATTTCCCAGCTTTTAAAGTGGATCTTTGCTTCTAGGACTCAGGAGCTTCTGACCCACACTTCTTATGCTGGGAGTTAGGGGCCTCCTTATTGACTTTATGTACTATGACCTCTGAGTGCCTAGACTGAGACCAAGTTCAGGGCTTTTGGCATTTCCTCAGTTTTGCACTGAAGCTCATAGTGTGAGTTGTGAGGGTGGGGTGGTATAATGGTAATGAAAATTTGAAAATCTTCCATGCTCCTTAATAGGGCATATATAATCTCATGGACCCCATGGGGGAGAGATTGCTGAAAGAGTAAGGATGGAGCAGGAAGGAGCAAGAGAAAGCCAGAGCAGATCTGGGAGCAAGCAATGTGGCGGAAGAGCAGGTAGTGTGAGTGAGAGTGGGGCAGTTTTGCTTAAGGGAGCCTGTTTTGTTTTGAAGGTCTGATGCAGGGAAGGCTTGGGGATGTTGTTGCTTGCTGCATTGGTTATGTGTAATAACTTCTTAATTGCTATGATGGATTTGGCTTTTGGTGTTAGGATTTGATTTTCTGGTATTTGAAAAAATAGTTTTGTTTCTGTCTTCCCCATGGAGAGTGTCACGTTTTGTGATTCAGAATGACATCAACAAATCCATAGCTGTTGTGGGTTGTGAATATCTCATTGGCATTATAGGTGATCTGTCTGTTTTAGGTTTCCACCTCTATGCCCTTGGTTTAGGGCTCAGGCTGGCTCAGCTGATGGTGACTGGGGCCATGCTGTCTTCTATCAATTCCCCAAGTTGTATGAAGGCACACCTGAGGTTCTGGTGTCAGTGCTTTCTGGCTCTACTCCCTGGCAGTTAATGATCTCCTGCTGGCCAGCTGAGATGGAGTTTGCTGGGATGCTTCCAGTCCTTCACTTTAGCTTGAGCACAGCCTTCCTCTAGGTCTTCCACACCTGTACCTGGTTCTACTACTTCAGGATTTTATACTGGGGCAATATTATCTGGGTTTTTCCGGGTCAAGTGGGAGATAAGGGCAACTATGGTTTACTCTGCTATCTTGGCTCCCAGAAGTTCTTGAAGGTAATTTTTAAACATCTAGACTGTACTCTGCTAACTCCAGGAGTAGCTGCTGCTGCTGCTGCAGGCCTTATGCTTGTCTTTTATTCAGTTCTCACAGACTCCTGCCCTGTGGTGATAGGTTTGGTAATTGCCCCTGCTTTGGGTGAATAAGTTCATCTGGCTCTCTCTGCCTCTTCTATGGTTGGATTTGATCTGGTGTAGGCCATGGGCTCAACATGCAGTGCCTTGAACTCCTCCCTCCTGGCTCAACAAGTCCTAAATGAAGCTGTTTGTGTTATTTATATGGGTTGGAAAACTGTCACACTCTGTCTCCTAGCGGATTCTTCCACTCTAAAATTTGTTCAGATTCACTTTTTAGAGGTTACTGAAGGCATTTATGGGTGAGTTGAGGTGAGTCCCTCCTTTCATTTCCTCCACCAGTTTTGAGTTCCAAATTTTCTCCCTCTCCCTCCCTTGATACTTTTCCCCTCCCCAAGATGGCAGGCAATTTGATGAATGCTGTACATATGTGTTCATATTAAACATATTTTCATATTAGGCATGTTGCAGAGAGGAATTAGATCTAATTGAATGAACTATGAGAAAGAAGAAACAAAACAAAAAAAGAGAAATAGAGAGTAAATACTATGCTGAGATCTGCATTCAGAATACACAATTCTCTGAATGTGGATAGCATTTTCTATCATGAGTCTTTCAGAATTGTCTTAGAATCTTTCATTGATGAAACAGCCAAGTCTATGAAAGCTCGTCATTGCAAAATATGACTGTAACTGTGTACAATATTGTCATGGTTCTCTTTTCCTCACTCAGCATCAGTTCATTTAATTCTTTCCAGGTTTTTCTGAAGGCTACAATAGTTTCATCTTACTATCCTCAGTAACTAGCACAGTAATGTATATGTTATTTGCTCAATTGAATCAAATCACCATAGCGACCTCTCCAGATTGAAAACTTTTTTATTGTAGACAAGTGGTTCTCAACCTGTGGGTTATATTCAATTTGTAACAATGAAAATATATCCTGCATATCAGATATTTACTTTATGATTTATAACAGTAGCAAAATTATAATCATGAAATAGCAATGAAAATAATTTTATGGTTGGTGGGGGTAACATCATGAGAAACTGTATTAGAGGGTAGTGGCATTAGGAAGGTTGAGAACCACTGTTATAGACCAAATCTCAAACATAGTCAAAGTTTCAAAATTCAAGAAAGCCTTGAAGAAGATAAGACTCTAATTTTTAAAAATCACTCTGCCAAATGAACAATTAAAAGAATCAATGAAACATAAACTAAAAATAGGACCCAAGTCTTTCTGAAAAATCAGTATAGATGGAAACATATTCCTGAGAGAATGACAAAAGGTACTGGCTGGAAACTCCATAGTATGAAATGATTACCAGGCTAAATCCACCAGGACCCCACCCCTAAGCTAAGCCTTTAATACCTTTAAGTAGCAGGGAAGACAATTGTCAGTCCAGTTCAGCTTACATTGTTACTGGGCCTTTCTCCTAACATATTCTTGTAGCAGGGTCAATCAATAATTCTTCTATAATTTACAGAATTATACAGTTTCTATGGGGACAGTAAATGCCCATAATCACACTCATAGCTTGTGTTAGAAGCATAACTCAAACTCTAGAGATACGTATACCAAGGGTAGGCTTCTATCCCCCAATCCATCCTTCCTCTCTTTAAAATCCATGTGCTGTTATTGAATTTTGAGTGTATAAGAACCCAGAATGATGATGTAAAAAAAGAAAAAAAATCCCCATAGGTTTGAGTCAGTGATGCTCATGTAATTCACCCAGTTTAGAGAGAATTGGTAATGTCCATAAAACCAGGACAATTAACTAAAGCACAATTCATTGTATGGCCTTTCTCCATGTTTTAAATAGGGGGAATCAATATACCCTGATTCCCAAGTTTGATTGCAGAATACAAATTCCCCAAATTATTGGCCTTTTTTTGCAATACTTCAAGCAAACTGGCATATGTCAACAAAACCAAAGCACACCAAACAAATAAACAAAACCTTAAATACTGATCATATAATTAGGCTGAAAAAGTGGATATGCCCCTTGGAAATTTCGTGGTGGCTTGTGATAACTCCTTAGTTTACTGACTGTTTCTTATTCCAAATGCTGTCTCACTTATTAGAATCCCATCAGCCTGAAATTTGCATCTCTATGAATAGTAACACAATTTTTTCCAACATGTTCTTCAACTAAATCCTTTATAGGAAGAAGGGAAGTAGGCAGGAAATTGAACAATTTTGGACTGACTCTGGGAAGGCTAAAAGTTAACTGATATGAAGAAAGAAGGTGGGAAGAGAAGCATGACTGTAATATAAAGAAAAAATAAGAAGGGAAGCACTGGATAAATACAGAAAAAAGATGCCATATTGATTTTGAGACTAAAGAAATGTCCCAGCATATGGAGTATTCTTCACTGAAGCATGAGAAGGACCAGTAATATGATTCAATGTCACTATCATCATCATCGTCATCATCATCAGCATCATCATCATCATCATCTGTACATTTCACTAGAGGATTAATATTCAACATCAATACAACCGACAGGTCTTTTCATGTGTCTTTGAAATTTACATCGGACAAGATAACAGTGTAACTGGAGACATGTAGAGACACAAATTTGGCAGAAAAAGTATTCAATTAGAATCTAGATAAACGAGTGGGCAAATGACTTAGTTACAGGTACCAGTGATGTGCTATATAGGAAAAATATGCATGTGGTCACAGGTATTATACAACACCCTGGGATGGGAGGGCGTCCATGAGAGGCTTCTGCCAGACCTGGAGAGCTTGAGCTTCAGCCATCAGTGCTATTACTTTACTCTATACCAAGGCAGCTCAAGGATACTGATGAGGAGTAGGGTTTTCTCTTTTTTGGAATAACTATCTGCCTGAGAGATTTAACTTGATTCCCTATTTCTGATGTTACTAACATGGGAGGGTCTTCTGAGAAGATAGAAGCTTCATAAATAACATGGTCCTAGAAGATTCCAGGGGAAAAAAAGAACAGGGTACCAGGCAACAGAAGAGGTGTATATTAAGAATAGAGATAGTCTATCCCAAGAAAAATTAGGCTTCATAATAAAAATTCTCCAATAGCTGTTGATGATAATAATATTATAGATGACTTAGATTGTAGTAGATAAAGCTTTGGAGATGAATTCAGTTCAAATCCAGCCTCCAACACTTATTAACTGTGCAATTTTTGGGAAATCCCTTTCTCTTCCTCAGACTCAATTTATCATTTATAAAATAGGGATAATAGTAGCACCTACCTTCTAGGGTTATTTTTTTGAGAATAGAACTGAGTCAACAGTTGCAAAAACTTTACAAATAAATAAGGTACTACATACATGCTAGTGATGGTGATGATGACAACACATTAAAGTTTTAAAGTGCCTTACATGTGCTATCACACTTAATCATCAGAACAGTCCATAACTAGGCAAATGCTAGTATTTTCACCATTTTAAAGATGAGGATTCTGAAACTAAGGGAAGTTAAGTGACTCTCCAATATTCACGCATTTACTAAGTGTCTTAGGCAGAATTTATAGTCAGGAATTTATTACATGAACAGCCCTATATCAACTATGCTAAATTTGTTTGCTTTCATTATATAATGTGCTTATGGAATATGAATCTGACAGAGTAAATCCAGTAATTTTCATTGCCCTAACAAGTACTCCATTTTAAAAAAAATGGTTGAGATCATAATGGAAAGGGTGGTTAAATGAACAGTAGATTTGGGGATATGGTTCTTTGATTTTTTTTTTCAAAACAGCTCTCGGGGCTTTTTGTTTGTTTTAACCACGTGCAACATTGACTACTCTCTCTTCTGTTTTTACCCCCAATTTTGCAATGCCATGTCATTGCACACTTTCCTATCTTTGTGGCCAAATTACTCCATTAGAAGGATTTTTGTTTTGTTCTGCTTTTCAGTATGTTCCTCCTTAAAAACATTACCTTACTTAAGGGATGGATGGAGACTTTTAACATCCCTCACCTTACTCAGACCTATTCTGCTCTTTTGTTTCCCAGGAATCAGTCAGCAAAATGGTCTCTGAGCAAAACACCCTCTTATTATGGTCTCAAAATATTTTTCCCTAGCTATGAAAAGGAAAAGTCTCAGGCACAATCAATACTAGTTATAAGACATACAGTTCCATCTGGAGAGTATCTTTCCTGACTAATTCTAAAGGAAACCAGCATTTTTTCTCTTTGAACTGGCAGATAAATTTACCTTTATTATATCACAACAATCATGTGAGGTAGGTCCTGTAGTTCTTATCATTGTTTCCATTTTACAGATGAAGAAACAAAAGTCTGGCTTGGTGAAATGATTGAGTCATGATATCATTGAGTTGTGGTGAAGAGAGAAGTAGATTCCAAGTCAGGAAGATCTCAGTTCAAGTCCTGTCATTGCACATTCCATCTCTGAGACCATGGACAAGTCACTTAACCTCATTTTACTCAGGTATGACATGGGGAAATAACAATAATAACACCTACATCTCAGGGTTGTTGTAACATTGAAATGATGTAGGATTTGAACAGGACTTATTTAGCACCATCTTTGGCACATAGTAGATGTTTAACAAATGCTTGTTTCCTTCCTTTTCTTCTTCCTTAACCTTTCAGTGTCTCAAGCATCTCCCTAAGACTCTAATTTGCAGAGCAAGTACAATACATCAACCTGTATTGATGGAGGACATTTCTTTATCAGAAGTTCTCTGCTCTAATGAACTGACTTGCCCATAATAAAGAAAAAATAAACAAACAAAATAACAAGAACAAAAAATAGATTATAAGTGTCATAGGTGGGATTTAAACTTAGGTTTTCCTATTTTTATGCCACCTCTCAAAAATGCTATGTAACTTTCTATTCCCATGTCTTTGTAGAAGCTGCCCCAAATATCTAGATTGCACTTGTTACTTGCTTTCTATTTTTAGGATCCATACACATATTTGCTTTACTTTGATACATGTTTCACATATACTTGTATAAACGGTGACTGTCCAAAAGGGGGCCTCTTTTAGAGGATGTGTGGTGTGCTCTGCCTATTGACTAAACCACTTGAGGATTTGGTGAGCCTACATCTAGAAATGTTTGAAGATACATAATGGACAGAACCAGTCACCAATTGAGAGGAGATACAGGTATAATGTTTCTATTCCTGTTGACATTTTATATGAAAAAAGAAAACAATTTTATTTAACTATTCAGTTGGGAATGATTGTGCATACAAATTGCTCCAATGAAAGAACTCAACCATTTTCACATCTTTGTAGAGAGCAAGGAAAGAACTGCTGTCAGTCTCTGAATGAGGAAGGGGCCTTAAGTCTTAATCTTCCCACTCAAGCCAGTATACAGCCTTGAACATCTGACATTTGTCTTAATTTTCTTATTTGTCAAAAGAATCTTTAAAACTAGGCGAAGTTTAAGATTGCTCCTATCCCTAATTGAATAATCCTGTGATCCTAAAACGTGTTTCATGTTCTCTTAAAACTAAACTCTAGCAGGCAGTATAAATTATCATTATTTCCAGTGTTCTGGGCACAAAAACCATTGGGCGGTTCACCTAGTTCTACTAAATAAGTATTTTTCTTGTATAGGTGTTGCTTCCTTGTCCTAAATGTTTCCTGCTCCTTTAGTTCCAATCCTTGTAGACAGAATCAAACTCTTAGCTCAAAAAGAATATTGAAAGGCTATCTAACCCTAGACCTTAACCTTCAACAATGACAACAACAACAAAAAACAGCTGGAGTTTACATAGTGCTTAAAAATTTGTCATATAGTTTTTAGATTTGCAAATTACTTTACATGTTATCACATTTGATTCTTTACAATTATGAGAAGTATGTACTCTTACCTGCATTGCACAGATTAAATTGAAATTGAAATTGAAGATGAGACCGTTTAAAATACTTACCTAGCATTACAGATCAAGTATCATTACAGAGCAAGTATCTGAGGCAGGATCTGAATTCAGGTCTTCCTGACTCCTAGTTGAGCATGCTATACACAATGCTGTTTAGCCTCTGTTGGTCTCAGTTTCCTCATTAGCAAACTTACGGGTTGGGTATTTTTCCTTATGTTTTAGCTCTACATCTATGATTCTAAGAACCTCTCATTTGAGGTGTTCAAGTAAAACCTGGGTTACTGCTCAGGTCAATCTTCTTGTCCACTGTCACATAGCAAGTTAAGTATACAAAGCAGTGTTGGAACCCAAATCTTCCTTGTTCTCAGTCTAGGGCCCCAGGTGTTAAACAACAACTATCAAGGCAGCTTCTTGTACTTTTAAATAGCTCTGGTGGTTAGGAAGTATTTCTTGAATCAAGTCTGACTTGGCCTCTTTGAAATTTCTATCTCTGAGGCCAAATTGCAAACGCTGGGGTGTAACGGAATAAGACTGAGTTACATTGGAGTCATTCCCATGGCACTAGGAATGTGTCTTTTGGCTTTGTGATGAGGAACACTAGAGTTCTCATCACTTATATTATTTAGCTTGGTCTGTGGGAAGCTCTCCAGTCCAACAACCCACTCCATACTTTATTCCATGTATGAAATTCATGATATCCTGTATGTAAAATACTTTGCAAATCTAAAAGCTCTATTTATATATTCACTCCTTTGTTGCAGTTGGGATTTGGAAGAAGGACAACCAGATCTATCATTTCTGTCTGTAGGGAACTCTTGGTTTAGAAATTTCTTATCCTGATGCAGTTCAGCATTTCAACATGGCCTTTAAACTTAGAGAATTATCTGGGGGCATTGAGAGATTATGTGACTTACTAAGGGTCACAGAGTTAACATGGGGAAGAAACAACTTGATTTAAAGTCTTTCTTTGTCTTGCTACCTATCCTTCTCTTTCCATAATCACCATCATCACCAGAATTCTAAGTGTTGGCTCTGTCATCTGAACAAAATCAAACAGTCAAACAAGATGGCTGTTGTGGCCCAACCCATCACTTCGTGCATGTTCTTTCTTTTCTTCCTGTTCTGCGCATGCTATAGCAAGGTTTGTGGAATTCATAAGATGTTTATTTCACTACTTGACAATCACAGTTTCATTTGTTCATAGGCTCACTGTTAGAAGGGACCTCAAAAGTAATTTAATAAAAATCCATGGTTTTATAAACATAGGGATTGATGGAGACTGTCTAGGATACTTAACATCAGATCCGTTGAAAAAGAAATGTCCTCCAAACCACCTGATCTGCCTTCAGAATAGCCCAAACAGCTATAATTAAGGGGAGTAATAATTATGGAGTTGTGGTCAACCTTCCTCATCACTACCAACCACAACTGCTGAGCAATTTAACAGGCTTATAAGCTCAAGAGTCCTGGGAATGGCAGCATATGCCAGTCCACTGGTTCTGCTTCCACCTCAGCCCTTCTAGTGATTAGAGGAGGTGTGGGGAACCTGCAGCTTTGAGGTCACATGCAGCCCTTTAAGTCCTCAAGTGGGATCCTTTGACTAAATCTAAAGTCTGCAGAACACATCTCTTTAACAAAAGCATTTGTTCTGTAAAATTTGGAGTCAGTTAAAAGGCCACTTCCAAGGACCTAGAAGACCATATGTGACCTTGAGGCCACATGCTCACAACCCATGATCTACAAGGTGGCTTCTGAGGAGAAAGGACTATCCAGGCCCATCAATGGCCACTCAAAGGGCTGGTAAGATGGTCTAGCTGAAGCAAGAGATACTGAGGAAGTTACAGGAGGCAACATGTACGAGGCAAATAAAATCATTACCACTATTAGGATTATCATCTGCCTTCAGATCCTGATAGAGATAGCATGAACCCAAGAGCTTGGGAATAGCATTGCTTCCAGCCCAGTACTCTTGCTTATCATCCAGGATAAAATCCTTGTGGAGATGTGACTTGGCAACTATTGCTTCCACAATTGTCACATCTAGAAGTACTGAAGACCCAGAATAGAAAATTCTTGTCATCATAGTTTTTATCCCTATCAAACTGTCATTGTTCCTTCTCTTTTTTTAAGTAGATCAAAGACAACACAGGGTGATATATTGAATTGTCCATGAATTAGATTTAAGTGAGAAAGAGTTGCACAAATCTGTCAGCCTCATTCCCTCTTTCAGAGTCAAAGAAGTCCAGTAGCAAGACAGAAGTGGAGATAACTAACAATAGCTGTGGGATACAAGTATACCTTGGCATCTTCAACATCTGACCATGGTCTAAGTATTTCATATCCATCCACTTCAACTTCATGACCACTGGAACAAATTTTTCTTATCTGTCCATTCCTGTTGGGGGGACACCTTTACATGTTTGGACTAGTCATCACCTAACTCACCAATAGATTTGGAACCTATAGGTTACCCTCAAACTGCTTTAACCCATGTGTTAAAATGGTTTGACTGAGGTATGGTCACTTCACATGCTACAGTTTCTTGGAGCCAAAAGTGAGAGTTGAATGCTAGGTGGACACCAAAGATGAAAAGAACTGAGCAAGCCCTCACCCAAAAAGTGCTAAGTCCATGAACACCTATTACACCCCGATCAATAAAATGGTTCAGCATCAGAAACTGCTATGATTTTATCATTGAAATAGCATTAAGAAGATGTAGCACTGTTCGCATTGCTGTTGAACCCTAAGGATCATGGCATATTTCCACTTATCTTGAAGCTGAAACCTTCCATATGCATTGGTTGCCCCATTAAAATTTCATCTCCTTGAGAGCAGGGACTGGCTTGTATTTCTATTTGTAGCCCCAACAATTAACACAGTCCTTTGCACACAGCCAACATTTAATAAATGCTGTATGCATTGCCATCATCATCTTGAGAAAATAATCAATGAGAAAAATAATAAAAAAAAAAGAATCAGTGTTCAAGAACCCAGATTCTACTTCAAGTTTTAGATTCCTTGATGTGGAACTGAGCCCTTATCATTGGTTCATTAGGAGAAGAGTGGTCTAAATGAGAGATACATTACTATACCCGATAAGATCACCAACTTAATTACAGAGAGGGGACTTGTAGATTGCCTACCCTGGAATTTTAATGACTTCAGAGAAAGCCTGTCCTTAACTCCATTCGTTTTCCAGAGCAATTAATAATCTGCTATGGGACTGAATGGCCAGGGTGTCTATTAAGTGTGCCAGTAAGTAAATGAGCGAAATGCCCCACTGTCTCAACAATGAAATGGGATGGCCTCACCAGCCTGCTCTTTGCCAAAGCTCATTTTTTGTCTCATTTGTCCTCTCGTTTTAATATGGGAATGGGAATCTTGAAACTTGGCTGTGTTTGAGAAGCAGAGAGCCTGGCTGACCCTCCCATGACACTTACTTTTAATAAGATCACTGGAACTCACTGGATATGGGCGGAAACCCTACACCATCAAACCCTGCATTGCTGACATACCATCTGTTCCTGTATCAATCTTTCTTTAACCTCTTAGGTTGTTCCATCACTTTTTAGCTATAGTTATGATTTTTTTTCTTTTCCCTTCCAAACAAGCATAGTACAATAGATCAACCAGATACTCAACATTTTCTGAGTTGTTAACTATTGAAATTTCATTACAATTTAATTAATTGATCAATAAGGCTTCTAAGAAGTTCTAAAAGTGGGGGCAGAGCCAAGATGGCGGTGTAGAAGCAGCAAGGTCCCGCAGCTCCCACACCGCCACCCTACACACCCATAAAATTATGAGCCCAGAAAAAATCAAGGAATCTCAGACTTACAAAAATACATAGAACAAATCTCTTGCTGAAGTTGGGCAGCAGGGACTCATTGTGGGGTGTGGAGGAGGCTGGAACAGCCTGAAGCTGAGACCATGGCCAGGCCTGGGGCAGTGATAAGGAGCCAGCCACCACAGCCAGTCTGCAGAGGTTCTACAGCCTCCAGCACCTCCACATCTGCCAAGGTGTGAGGAACGGGGACCAGAGAGGGGTAGCTCACACCAGAGCAGAGACCGCCAAGCTCAAAACTGCAGCTGTGGCCAGGCCAGCAAGCCAGGCCCCAGGGCAGCCAGAAGTAGCACAGCCTCCCAAGCCGCAGCTTGAGTCTACTTCAAAGAAAATCTAAAGCACCTGCCTTAGGGGAGCTTCAAATCCCAGTCAGAGATGGTTAGTGAAAGTGAAATTTGAAAATTAATTTGAGGCTGGTAAAGCAGTTTGGCCAATCTGCCCACCAGGCAAGGAAGTAGTGGATGAAGGGAACTGCTGGAACCTGCAGCGGCCCCCACCAGGCTGTTTCAGAGTCCCTGGCCTGCGGAATCCACAGGGGGGAATGAATAGATTGATCAGGGACAAGTGCTCTTGCCTTGAGTGGCCTGGATCCGGATCGTGGTCTTGGGTGGTGGTCCTGGGGTGAACTTTCAGCAAGACAAAGCTGGGGGGACTTGCAACACCACCCAATAGATCCGGCAGCTGGGAAAACCCCAGCAATTTGGAACAGAGCTTCCCCCTTTGGAAGCAAAGTTTCAAAGAGCAAAAATCCAACCAATTAATTGACTGGACAGCATGAGGAAAAGGAATCAAAACAAAAACAGCCATAAAATTCTAGAATCCTTTTTTTGTGGACAAAAAGGGTCAAAGCATGGAACGGGAAGAAGAGAGCCCAGATCTCAAAACTCCCACACCAAATGCTTCCAAGACAATTGAAGAATGCCTAGAAGCTATACA
>CM053595.1:298263605-298322373 GCA_028646575.1 Pseudocheirus occidentalis
AGTTCTCAGTAGAAGCTGTAGAAGCAGGATCTCAGGAAAAAGGTGCAAACTCCCGGTGGTGTCTGTCTTTTAGCTTTATTTCTTCTGGCTTGATAAATGAGGAGATTGCCCCAGGTGCTTCCAATCCACTCTCCTCTCAACTCCAGCTGTGGCTTCTCCTAACCACCCTGGGGCCAGGCCTCAGTTTTGGGCTGGGCTGGCTTCGGCTCCCATCCTGCTGCGATGAGCCCCTCCCTGTTCAGCCCACCCCTGCTAAGGTGTGAATTACTCCCAAGGAGTCAACTGGAAGCAAGGAGCTAAGCCCTTGAGGTGCCAAGTGCCCTCAGTAGGTGCCAATAGAAAGGGGCATGGAAGATCTTCTGATTTCATTAACATTACAGGCAGGGCATGCAGAAACATTAAAATTTCCCTCTGCCACCTATCAGGTGGTGCTCTCAGTCAGACAGATTGTTTTTGCATTATTCTTCTTCTTATCCATTCTTTTCCATTTGTGGGGAGAGGCCAAGTTTAGGGTTCATGGATCCAAAATAACCTCAAGTAAAAGGAAGATTTTTATGATTTGGGGTTTAGTTTTCAATAGTATCTTAGCTACCATTTCGCAATTTGTCTTGTCTCCTATTAGTATGTAAGCTCCTTAAGGACAAGGACTGTATCTCTTTTGTACCTCTACCCCTGACACTTATCACATTTCCTGACACATAATAAACATTTAATAAATATTTTTATCTATCCATCCATATGTCCATGCATGCATGCATCTATGCATCCATCCATCCATCCATCCATCCTTCCTTCCATCCATATATTCATTCACTCATTCATTGACTCATTCTTTCCTTCATTCCTTCATTTCATTCACTGAAACTATGTGACAAGATAATTAAAGATCCACAATCAAACTAGTATGCAAATAATCTTCATAATGAAAAGGTTTTCTGAACTTTGGTTATAGACATTCTTACTAATGGTAATAAATAAAGTTTAAGACACCTAAATCTGTTCCCACACTAGTTCTTATTTCTTTTTCAGCTGGTGATTATAACGGATCCTAGGTATAAAAGGATTGAAGCAACAGTGATGGCACTACTTTGTATAGGAACCAAAAGTCCCAATTATAATTGCCATTGTGATGACAGACATGTCACTGACTGTTTCTGGTCTTTACATTCATAAATTCTCAGAATCCCACAGGTCAGAGGATCCTAATAAGTCATATAAAACTATCTACACTTCAACAATGGTCCTCTTTATTATATCCCTGACAAATGTTCTCTGCTTGAAAAAGTCCGCATTGACAAAGAAATGTCAATGTATCCCAAGAAAGTCTATTTTTGATGAGCTTTAAATGAAAAAAGGGGTGATTTTCCCTCACCCTTGTATTAAAACAAAATTTACCTCTCTCAACTGTTCTGCACAGTTCTATCAAGGGATAACATAGGATCTTATATGGTATCTCATTACTACCTTATGATGAAAGTAGATTTTTACAAATAATCATCTACCCTTATTCACTCATAAATAGCTTTTTAAAGCCTTGGGTGCTTACCTCACATACACATAAGCCAAGCTTGAAAAAAAGTATTTGAATCTTGGTCCACTTCTCACAAGCCTAACTCTGACATGCATTTGTATTCATTCCAGTTCATTTAGAAGGACAGACTAATATGCCACAATTAAGGTCTGTCATAGATGTGTACAATAGGTCTGATATCCTATGCTTATTGGTAAACTCACAGATTTCTTAATGATAGCCTCCTTTTATTTGGAAAATAAGATTCATTGGCTCAATATTTTTATAAAAACAGCAGACAAAGTATTATCACATTTTATACATACCCTCTCTTGGGTCAAGAATGCAGTTGTTTATAAGATTTATATATAAAAATTTGATGGCATATTATTGTGTCATAAATATTGATGAAGAGGACTGCTTCAGAGAAACCTAGGAAAGCTTGTTTGAACTCACAGAGAGGAAAACAGGACCAGGAGAACAAGTTATTCCTATAAAACTAACATCTAGAACTCTAATTAACAGAAAATTGGGACTTAAGTACTGAAGAATGCTATCAGAACCTGACTGAGTGGTAAGAGAATAAATATGCAGATTGAGGTACATAATTTTTGGATATGACCAAAATGGAATTTTATTTTTCACGACTATGTAAAAAGTGAGAGAAAATAAGCACTAGCATATGTATGTGTGTACATATCTACATATACATGTATATATGCATATATAAACATACACACATACATATACATATGTAAACAAATGTATGAATATGCATATTTTGATATCTATTTGGATATATATCACACTTCAAATTCAGCTAAGTCATTACATTGGATGTTTCATGATTCTCCCTTCTGTGAGCATCTCTCTAAAAAACACCTGTTTATTTCATATGTAATTCCCTACGTGTTTATATGGTGTTTGCCTCTTTTGAATGTAAGCCTCTTGAAGGCAAGCTTGATTTCAGTTTTGTCTTTGTAACTCTAGTACCTTTTATAGTGCCTAAATATACTCAGCATTTAATAAATGCATACTGATGAAAAACAATCAAATAAAGCAATAAAGATTTGTACTTCTACTTCTAAAAGGATTGGGGGAACAATATATTTAAAGAGTGAAATGGTAAAACATTAAATGATACAAATTATAGGGGCTGTGTAGGACACAGAAGTAGGTTTGTCTAAGAATCTGAATTAAGCATATTATAAGCAGCTTCTAATGATAATGGTATTATTATTTGACAATAAGGTGTTTGACCCTTAAGGGAACAGGAAATAGGAATCATCAGCTTTTGTTTGCCTCAACAGAATGCATACATAAAATGCACGTACATATGTATACATGAAATATAAGACATGTGCATGTAGTGCCTGAGTCTTATATTCATATATTTGTATATATGTGCACACATGTGTGCACTTTATTATTTCCAGGCACTAAACTCAAACAGTTTGGGTGGACCTTTGCTTAAAAGTTATTGAAACTTGTAACTGATACTATTTTCCACCACAGGCTTGGAAATGGTTCAATATTATGCTCCATGAATGGTCTAGTCGGAAACATAGCTTGGAGTTAGAAAGATGTAAGACCAAGTCTTAACCAGGTATGGGATGCTAAGCAAGTTATTAAGTTTTGAGTCCAAAGCATCTCCCCAAAATCTTGTAAACATGCATCCATACATATATGTATGTATATTTTCTAATATATAACATTTCTCCTTATCCCTTCTGTATATCTACACACAAATGTTAACATCTCTTGCTGGACCATTGATTGATGTATGTTGTTTGAACTTCATTTTCAAAGAGGACCAATGGCATCATTGGTTATATCTGGACTCCAATGTGAATTGAATTTCAGTGAAGCAGAGTTGTACCATGTCATCTGCCTTACTCTCTCTCTTCCAGAGTCATTGAAGTCCAGTGGCAAGAAAGAAGTTAAGATGACTGGGGACGGCCTTGGATGACCTTGACAGCCATTTGGCATCCAAAAGGTGATTGATAACTATATAGTGATACAAGCACCTTGCCTTGTATTTATGTATTTATCTTAATGCCAATAAAATAAATTTTATGATTCTTTTTGCTATAATATATTTATTGAAAAGAGAGAAAGCATGACCACATGGACAGAGAGCTGGCTTTAGACGCAAGAAAAATGGAGTTCAATTTTCACTTCTGCCACATTCTCATGCTTTAACCATAATAAGCAAGCCGTTCAATCTTTACTTACTGTTACTCCCTGTACTTCTAAAATAATCTGAATCAATGGAGAATATTTCCTCTCAGGGATTTGTATTCATCAATAAAATATCAGATTGAATCTAAACCTCCACTTCAGATAACAAAAATGTGCAATCATGTCGCTTAAAATGAAAATAAAATAATATTAATACTATTGCTATGAATAATTATTCAAAAGAATGTAGAGAAGGATAAGATATCTGTGAACTGGAGACAGGGGTGGAAACTTCACAAAGGAGGAAGAACTTAACCAGGAGGAAAAAAAGAAATTAGTTGTATCTTCCTTCTAAGACTGGACATCTTTCAGAAAGCCAGTTGGCAAATCTCATGAGTGTAGGCTGCTAGTCTGAGGTTTTAATAATCCACTAGTCATATGTTTATTTGGTTTCAGGCATAGTTCCATCCTTCATTTGCATTATGTTAAATTCTAAGTATTATGTTACCCTTCCCCTATTCTTTTTTCAGGTGAGGAAGAAGAAACTCAGAAAATCCATGTGATCCTCAGTAAAGCAATTTTATTTCTGAAACTTGAAGTTGTAACCTATGCTACTGTACATCATGTTGAAGAAATTTAGATTTCATAATATTGACAATGAGTGAATCTTGCTTCATATTATCCATTCTAGTTTTCTTTCAAGATCAGTTCAGGCTGGACTAAGTATGTGATTTTTTCCCCTCAATTTATGCATTTTTGCTAGTGTATTTTGCACATACATACATGAAAGTTTTCTAACTCCACTCTCTCCTCCTTCCATATAAGTCCCTTGAGAATAGGGCCATTTTCATTTGTTTGCCTAAGCAACAAAACAAATATTTAGCAAATAACTGCTGATTGGAAGCAATTTGGGGATTGATATTTGTATTTCCTATCACTTTAAGGATCCTCAACAATTCAACTTAATTTAATGAATATTTGTCAAGTATATGTCAAAATACTGGGCCTGAGGGACAAAGCAATCTTTACCTTCAGGGTTCTTACTTTTCTTATGGAGGGAAGGGAGAGAGAAAGATAGATAGATAGATAGAGAGAGAGAAATACACGTACACACATACATACATACATACATACAAATATATATGAAGAGATAGACAGATAAATAGAGTTGGACATATACAGATGTATCACTGCCTATTCATATATCTACAGTTATTCATATCTATAGAGTGATAAATTTAGACAGATATAAATGGAACTTGAAGATCTTTTTAGTTCAAATCCTATAGTAATCTTACAATCTAGCCATTGAGTATAAATTGACACATAGTCAGATATATAGATATAGATATGTGTATAAATATACACTTTTACCTAATAAATTCTACTCACAATTTTTATTTGATATTAGTGTATATCCCTTATTTCCTATACCTCCTGACTCTTCTACTTTACTGTCTGCTACCTTTCCCTCCTGTTACTGAATCTTCCTCCCTTCCAAGTATCCTTTCCTTTTCCTTCCATTCCCATTAATCTAAATACCTTCCTATTTCCCTCCTTATCCCGTTCCATCACCCTCTCCTTTGGAAATTCCTCCCTTATCCTCTCCCCCCTTCATATCCCTTCAGCCTTTTATTTCTTTGTCAATTTAGAAGACTTTTAGACCATTCTATCCTTTTAAAGTAGGATTCCTTAACTTCACTCCCTTCTCCCACATCTTATAACTCTGTGTCAGTTCTTCCCCTCAGACCTCATTTGTATAAAATAATGACTTTTGTTACCCATTCTTAAATGTTTTCACTGTTTGAAATCATATCATACTCAGGTCTACCCAGTCTTTCTTATGAACTACCCAATTACAAATAGGAATCTTAGACATATGTTTTACATTTCTTCATATAAAAAGTAAGCAGTCTGTCCTTATTGAGTCACTTGTAATTAGTCTTTTACATGTACCATATATTTCCCTCAAATCTTATATGTTAAATCTATTAAGTTCAGGTTTTGCTTTTGCTTTTTTTAAAAAAACAAAATCCTGAAATTCTGGCAACTTGTTAAATGACCATTTTTTTTTATTTTCTTTTTTTCCATTTAAGATTATGCTTAACTTTTCTGCATGTGATATTTTCAGCCACAACACTCTTTTGCTCCTTGTTATATAGTGTACTAAGACCTATGGTCTCTTTGTATAGCTGCTTCTACGCCTGTTGTATTTCTTATTGTGGCACTAACATATTTATTTATTTTTCTTGTTGCTCATAATGTTTTATTCTTGATCTGCGGTCTTCAGCATTATATTCCTGTAGGTTTTCCTCCTAGAATTTCTTTCAAGTGGTCATCGGTGGATTTTTTTTTCTTTTTCTACTTTTCCCTCTTTTTCTAATTTTTCAGGACAATTTTCTTAAATTATTTCTTGTAGTATCGTAGCAAACTTTTTTTATCTTGGTTTTTCGGTAGTCTCATTATTTTTATGTTTTCTTTTCTTCATCTCATCTCCAGATCAGAGGATTTTTATGAGCTGTTTCACATTCTCTTCTATTTTTTAAAATTATTTTTATTTTCTTTAACTCTTTTTTGTCTCTTGTATCTTAACTGGCTTTGTCTTGCCCAATTCTAATTGTCATGGAGTCATTTTCTTCCTTAAGATTTCCTTTCCTTGTTGGTAGACTTTCTTTTCATATGATAATCTTTTAATATCATATTTAACTAAAGTCTAATTTAATCAAACAAAAGGCTCTGATTAAAATGCCTTTCCCTGAATCTGTAACTTCAAAGACCAGAGGTGAGATTTCCCATATTTGGGACTTACTCCACACGAGAACAGAACAGACATCCTGAGACCATAAAATGTAAATAGACCCTGCTCTGGTCCTTGTCAATTTGCATTTACAATCAAGGAAATCTGTATAGATGATAACAAATGGAAGTTATAAAGTTTTCTGACATGGTCATCCTGAACTGGGATGGTTCTGAAATGTATAAAGATTCTTATGATTTCTCTGTTAATCAGTCAGGACTTTAGTCCTGCAGTCCTCAAGCAGGTATTGCCAGTCTTAAGGAAATAATAAGGAATAAATAATGTAATTTTTATATTATTATCTATCTCTTTAACCAAACATTTTCTAGTGGTTGACACATAATATCCTTGTTTTTCTGGATTATTCTTATTTAAAATTTTTTTCTCAATCTCCCTCATTTCATTTTTACAGTCTTTTTTTAAAGTTCTTCTATGAATTCTTTTTGGGCAGGTGACCATTTGATGTTATCCTTTAAGGCAGAAGATGGTTTATTTGCTTCAGTGTCCTCCACTGAAGATGAAACCTGGTCTTCTTTATTCCTATAGCGAGTTTCTGTGGGTTGATTCTTTCTCTTTTGCCTGCTTTTTAAAATTATAGCCCTTATTTTTTTATAATCACCTCTAAAACTGCGGAATGGGGGATGGGGCCTCTGGTCTCAGGTCCTCCTTTAGTTCTCTCCTCTAGCTTGAAACTGAAAACAAAAATTATATCCTCCTTTAAGTGCCCACAGCCAACCTTTTTCCTGCCCACAGCTGGGACTGGTGTTCTTATCAGCAGAGGCTCCCTTAATCTTCCTGGTTCAGATCCATGACTCTTCACAGTGTCAGGGAGGTGAAAGTTCCAGTAAGTGGGGTTGAGGCTATCTCCCAATCCAGCTAGCCCCTGGCCTCTGTTGTTTTCAGGTAACTAGCCTGGAGGTGTTTGCTTTTCACAGAAACCAAACCAATTTAAATCCTGGGATTTCTTTTAATCTTCTGTGATTGTCATTGGAGGACCAATGTTGTTCCCCAATTCTTGTTGATTTCTAGCACTCTGTGTTCACCCTGAGGTACCATTTTCTCTTATTTGTGGGTGAAATCTGGAAAGCTTGAAATTTTCTATCCCACTTTGGAATCTTCCCAGAATCCTTCTCAAATATATGTATATATTTTCTTAAATCACTCAAGTTCACTGCACTCTGTGTTAAGAACTTCAGATAGAAGATAATTTGTGGAAGAGATAACAATATTTATACATAAAAGTAAATTAATTCCACCTAAAAGAAGGGATAATAAGTAGACCTGTACTTTTCTGGATAAAAGGAAACAGCAAAACCAAAATGAAACAAAACATGTCCCTCTAAAAAAAACCAGACATCAACTTCTATAAGTTCATAGTCTCAGAGAATGGCTTCATCAATGAGACTTTAAGTAAACTATCCAGGGTCACATTGCCATAAAGTGTCAGAGGTTGAACTAAAACTCAGATTTTCTTGACTACAACAATGGTCCTTCATCCACTAAGTCACAATGCCATTCTGTATAGTCAGACAACATCATTTAAAAAAGGAAAAAAATACATTAAAAAATGGTGGCCTCATGTAGGAGATGACACTTGCATTGCCCCTTAAAGGAAGCTGGGTATTCTCCAAAGTAGAAAGGAGTCAACCCTATCAGATTTTCTCTTTTCTTACTAAACTATTAAAACACACCCCAAACATCAATCACTTTCTTGACAGAATATAATTTTAGTAAGGTCTTCTGTGTCACACTCATCTAAAATGGATGAGACCCAAGATGTCCATTTCACATGAATCCCAACCCCAGGAATGGTTTAAAACTGCATCACTGAAATTCTATAGTGTATCCATTTCTCAAATGACTTGTAGCAGCATTTTATAGCCCACAACAGCCCTATTCAACAATTTAAAAAGTCTTCTTAGGAATGCAGATCACAGTAGAAAAGCAAATAAAATACTGGTCTATTATAGTCCACTGACTCATAATAACCATAAAAGATGAATAAAATCTGAATAAAGACCCAAGATTAAAATGTGCTTGAATTCTTTCCATAAAATGTGTGAAAGGAAGTGTGTTATGGAAATGTACACTTTGAGACTTCCCTCCTGATATTTCTGGACTTCTTAGACTTTGACATGAAGCCTATCCATTTAATAAATCATCTTGATGTACCTTGAACTGATTTTTACATTCATCTCCTAATACATCTTTGGCAGGAGTAAGACCATGAAGACCAGGATGCAAATGTTTATAGCTAAATGTATATGACAGTTTCTTTTTTACTTTATTTCCCTTTGAGGTGGAGAAGAAACAAATATGCAGTTTAAAGAATGCAGGTCACAGAATTGGGAAACACTTGGTAGTGAATCCCAGATCTTTCTTATAAGGTATGCTACCTGAACAAGTCATTTAACTCATCTGGGCCTCAGTCTCCTCGTTTATAAAAATAATTAAGAATAGTTAATCTATAAAGCTCTTTATAATTGACAAGCCAATATTAGTCTTAATTCCTCACCTTGTTAGGTATATAAGATTTCAATCTGTGATCCATGATTGTGTATGTCAGGTAGGGCAGGGGATTGGAATTCAAGAAGTTCTGGGTTCAAATCCCACATATTTACTAGCGTGCTAAGTCACTTAACCTGCGGGAGCCTTAGTGTCTTCATCTATATAATGAAGGCATTAGTTTAGATGACATCCAACCTCTCTTCTCTTCTTAATCCATGGTTATATGACCGTTTCATCTAGTCCAACTCTTTATTTTGCAGATGAGGCAATTGGTTTTCAAAGAAGCAAAATAATTTCCCCAAGTTCCATTCAGCTAAGGCCATGAAAGTAGATGCCTATTTTTTTTGTAAGAATAAGCCAAGGGGTGTATTTGAGACCATTCTCATTTCTTTTTCTCCATTCATTGGCCCTTTACCTAGTAGCAGTACTTAAAAATCTCAAAGGATATACCTGAGAGCAGAAGTAAAAATAAGAAATCCCTTGCTTTCACAACATTCTTTACTTTAGAATTTCTTGGACAAAATAAAATGACGTATTGGCTTGAGATATTTGGGATCTTGAGAGGAAGGATAGGGCTTTCTATTTAGAGTCAGGAAAATGCAGGTCTGAATCTCACTTCAGATACACACCAGCTGCTTGATTCTAGCAAATCACATAACCTCTTCATGCCTCAGTTCCCAAATCTGTAAAATGAAAGGGCTATACCTCATGGCCTTTATGTACCCTTCCATATCTAATCATACAAATGCTAATCATATGATAATTTCCAGCATACAGGGGAAAATGGAAAAGTTATCTTATTGCCATACTTTTCCTGCTTCTCCATGAATTGCTCTGGTAGGACACTTGGTTATTTGTGGTATGTCCCATCTTGTAGAATCCAGAGGATTCTATCCATCATAAACAGACTTCTAAAAATATTATTTTGGAAGTATATTTTCTGCATCACTTCATTCTTTCCCCTGTATTGCTCATTAATAAAAAATATGCTTATTTAGATATTCCCGTCTAGCCACTATGTAGCACAATGGATAGTACCTTGAACTTGGGTCAAAGAGGACTGTGTTTTAATCCTAATTCTGATACAGACCAGTTGTGTGATCTTGAGGAAGTCACTTAACATTTCTCATCTTCAGTTTATCTGCAAAAGTTAACTTATTTAAAGATTTTAGGAAAATCAAATAACATATCTAATATGCTAGACAAACTTTGAAAGACCAGAAGAATCCTTAATATTATTGTCAAATTAATGGAGGAATTAAAATGAGTGACTTGATCAACTGCTGTATTATTCTAGGAACATATTCTCAGCACTCATTCACAAGGCTGAACAACTAAACAGGAGTGGAGCTGGCCAGTGCTTTCAGTTAAATATCACAAAGATTAAAGACCAAAAATGAGATAAAAATGGAAGTGAAAACTTGGGTTTAAACAGGAAAGCTCAACTGAAGTTGAGGAGATCAGGAATATACTTTATCTTTAGGTAGGCTGGCCATGAGGTCCAGGTGGTTAGAGGGTCATCAAGATTAGTAACCTTTCATTTGTGGTTAGAAATTGTCCTCAAACCAAGTTTATAACAACTCTTGACAGTTGGTGGCATTGAGTCTACAAGTATTAAGTATAGCTAGAGAATGTCAGAGCTCTGCAAGTGAATTCAGATCCTGATTAAGATCAGTGCAGAGAAACAGAGATTAATTCAGAGACAGAGCCCCAGAGAATGGAGCTTTGGGCCTGATATTCATTGAGTACTTACAGATGTGGATTGTCTGTGTATTTGGCAAAGACTAACACAGCAGGCAAATGGGAGATTTGGATCTAGAAGCCTTTTTAGGATGCCACAAAAGGATAAGCCTACTGTGTTCTATGCAGAACACAAATAAATCATTACACCACCTCCCCAACTCCCAGAAGTGGTGACCATGTTGTCCTGGTCTTTTCAGAATGTTTCATCATAATCTCTTAGTAATATAGTGACAAAAACTATGGGCATGTGGTATAACTAGGTAGATTCAGGGATCAATCTGCAGCTGTAAAATCCCCTGATAATAATACATAGTCTGATCTGAGGTCTATGATCTCAAATAAATAAACAAATTAATTAATTAACTGATTGAGAGCATGTGTTTGATTGTAAACATGTATATATATATATATACACATTATGTATACATATATGTACATATATGTTCAATTATATTTCAGCATATGTCTTTGTAATACTTTGCTTTTCATGAATTTAGATAGGATTTGTAGGCTTTAGAAGACTGTCAAAGGTTTCCATGACTTAAAAAAATAGGAACAGGAACTCTTTCCCAACTCCTTTTAATTCTAGGACCTTCCTTCTTTTATTTTGCTTCTCTCTCTCTCTCTCTCTCTCTTTCTCTCTCTCTCTCTCTCTCTCTCTCTCTTTCTGTCTCTTTCTCTTTCTCTCTCTCATACATATTTGTTTGTCTGCTGTCTCTTCCATTAGACTGTGATTTCACTGGGACCAGGGGCAATCTTTTGTCAGTCCTTTGAACAGTGCATGGTATATAATAGGTGATTAATAAATCTTATTAACTGATTAACCAAAAAACCTTGGACTAGACATTTGTCAAATATATTAAAGAGGAATCAGGGTACCTCATTGTATCAACAATGCAGCATTCACAATGCCTACAGTAACTGTATGCTGATATGGTTATTAATCACAAAAATGTAACAGGTTCTCTACATGGGAAATATAGCTAGATTATTTATTCAAATACCAGAAAACTGAGTCCGAAAACCAGAAAGTCAAAGCCAACACAGTAGTTATGAAGTTGTTACATGTATTCAATGTAGTAAACATGCACATTTTCAATCCTTTAAAACAGGACAGGCTACCTCAGGCAAAGATCCTCCTCTCCTCACTCACACAACTGTTCAGTGTCCAGGCAGCTTGCTCCCAGCAGCTCTGGTCACCCTCAGTTTCTGTCTCTGGCAGTCTTCAGCAGGAGTCCTTAGCAGAGATTTTGGCAGGCTCAGAGAAAAAGGAGTTCATGCCACAACTGCAGCTGCTGCTGCTGCTTCTAGTCACCATGGCATGGACACTAGCTTGGTTCCAGCTTTCTCTTGCTCCACCCTTTCTTGCTACATCAGCAAGTTAAAGGGCATGGTAGATCTTAAAATTACAGTATCATTACACTCAACCCACTTCTGAAGGAGCTATTTAGAGAGATGTGATGCTGGAGAACTATGTGAATTTTATGTCCTTTGAACTGGAAGGTTATGGGCCAGGCAAATCAGTCTTTTGGATGGAATACAAGGTTTTTGGGGTTTCTGAGAAAGAATATATAATGGGACTAGAACCAAGATGATGGAGCAAAGGCAGGGATTCTCCTCAGTTCTTCCAAATTCATCTCCAAACAAAATTAAAATAATACCTCAAAATGAATTCTGTTGTGGCAGAACCAAGAAAAGAATGGAATGAGAAAATTTTCCAGCCAAAGAAAACCTGTGAGTTTGGCAGGATAGGTCTCTCTCTCTCACCAGGGTAAGAGTGGAGCATAGTCCAGCAGAGTAACTCAATATAAAGCTTTTGGGGTGATAGAACTGGTGGTGGCAACTGTTTCTGGATATCTTAGCCCGTAAGTTGTAAGGTGGTCACATAACTGTTCAGAAGGAGATTACAGGGCATCCCTTGCTGGTACTGGGAACAGGACTCTGTTGCATTGCCCATACATGGGTCAAGGTCACAGTACTAGGACAAAGAGGAGCACCAGCAGGAGCAGGGACAATGGTCACAGTCCCAGGGAAGAAAGGAGGACTTGTGGTTGTTGATGGATCAGAGTACGGGCCAAGAGAGTAGTGACCACATCTCTTTTTATGTCATACTACCTTAGAAGAACAAAGAGCCCTAGAACTAACTCCCAAAATAGAAGCATGAAAAACTTGAAGCTTGGAACAGTGTCTTCTCCAGACTGGTTGCACAGAGCAACTTTAACATAAAGTTAAAAGTCAAGAAATGGGATGAAAAATTACTAAACAACAACAACAAAGAATGTGCCCATATGAAGTTACTATGATGACAGAGGAGCTCAAAACACAAACCCAGAAGACAACACAATAAAAGTAGCAATATGCACAACCTGAAAGAAAAATGTTAACTGGTCCCAGACCATTGAAGAGCTGGACAAAAAATCAAATGATAAAATTAAAGGATAAACTGGGAAAATAAATGAGAGAGATGAAAGAAAATCATGGAAAAAGTCAACATCTTGAAAAAGGAGGCAAAAATATGGAAGAAAACATCTTTAAAAGTAGATAATAAATGGTAAAAGAATTGTAAGAGAATTTCAAATAGTAAAAGGGAATTTCAAGCAGTCAGAGAATGTCAGTTTTAGAATTGCAAGGGCCTGCTGTGCTTCAACATACACTTTAATAGGAATTTAGTCTATAAGATATTTCTTCATTATATGGTTGTTCAGAATTTTCTTGAAGACCACTACTGAGAGTTGTTCCCATTTCTTAAGTTTTCCTGTTCTTATTTTGTATTCATTTAATCACCATCATATTTTCCTTGGCAAAAAGCCAAAATTGCCCCCCCCCCAAAAAAATCTATTCATTGTTACTGGACCTACCGTCTGAGACCAAATTGAGAATCTCAAAACTTCCTTCCACATGACAATCTTTCAGGTAAGTAGAGATAATCTAGTTATATATCTCAGATATTTTGTTCCCTTGTCTGAATACTCTAATTACTTCAATAAATGTTTATATATTGTGATTTTAAAGGATTTCTGTTTTATTTTGAGATAAATTCTATATTATCAATATACTCCCTAAAATGTGGTTGGTACACAAACAACCCATCAATTAATCAACAAAAACTTTACATAATTAAATAATTTGAGAATTTGAAGGTATTCAATTTAACATCTATTCTGAATCATATATGAAAATAATCCCCATTCTAATCTACCTGAAAAGTAATTTTTCATATACTGCTTGAGGATAATTGAGGAAGTAGAACTTATTACCATTCCATATATGCAATTCCTTTTTTTTCATAGAAACTTAATTGTTAGGAGGTATGTGCTGACTTTAGCTCTAAATATATTCCTTTGCAATTTTCACCCACTGATCCCAATTATATCTGTGGGAAAATCAAACAAATCTAATCCCTCTTCCAAAAGACAGATCTTCAGATTCTTGAAGACAACAACCACATTCCACTAACATACCACATATCTTTCATTGCTCATATTAAGTTTCTTCAACTGATTCTCATATGGCAAAGAATTAAAGCCTTTAAATAATATGGTTTCTCTCTCTAAATAATCTTTGTCCTCCTTAAAAGAGGCTGCCTAGAACCAAAAGCAGTACTCCAGACAACTTCTACTCGTGTAGAGTAAACTTTCCATTGGAAACCTCATATCATTTTGCCATTGGAATCCTAATAAGTACTTTTAGAGCTGATCATCTAACAGGCTTTGTATCAATCTAATTGTATCAAGCCCTATCAAATAAAGGATATTAGGCAAATCTAGAGCAGAAGTTCTTCACTTCAGTGTCAGAGATATAATTCAGGTGATTTGTGAAAATAGGGAAAAAATCTTTGCTCACTTTGAATTTAAATTTAGTATTTCCTTTAATTATTTCAGACATGATTCAGTGCAGAGGTCGATAGTACACACACACACACACACACACACACACACACACACACACACACACACACACTAACAACCACTGGTGCAGTGTGATGTGCTTGCTGAAGCCATGCACTGTCTCTGACAGTTTTTTTTCCTCTTGCTAGTATGTTATGAGCCGCCCCTTTACAAATATCTTTAAAACTCTTATATGAACCAAATTTAGTGACATGTAGTCTGCAGATTTCATTATCTTCATTGTTTAAAAATTTGTTATTCGCTAGTTCTGAAGTACATATCATCTTCTCCGGGAGCTGTACAAAATCATTGATCTTAGTCCAGAAAAAAAAAATCTTCCATTTCAATATCCAGCATGTAGTTCATCTGAGTTAGACAATTTGAACTTATTAAGGGAAGTTAGGTGCTTTCTTACAAACTTCTTGCTTTCTGGGTTATTAACACTTTACTAACCATAACCCCGCTATCTTTTTATCTCCAATAGCTATTCACTTTACCGGACAAAACAAAACACAAATAAATATTGAGTGGTTCTGTTCTTCTTTGTGATCATACCAATTACCCGAGCTGAGGTTCTGTGCTTTTTTCATCCTCCTCCTTTACTTAACAGGTGACTGTGAATGACTTAGATCAAGATAATAGCTTTCCATTCAAGTCCTTGTCTATTGTACTCCCTTGTTTACCCTGAAGGATTTTGTCAGAAGACAGACTGAAATGGCCTAGATCTGAGACCTTCAATGCTGGTAATTAACTAAGTAACAGCATCTGGTATTTCTATGACTCTATATAGAAGATATGCTACCCTTAAAGGATCAGGCTTGTTAAACCAGATATCCAATGTTTCTCTTCTGTACAAAAAAAAAAAGTTAACTGTAGGAGACCTAGGGATTATAAGACATTTTATTTTCTATGCTTTGATGAGCTGTGGTTGCTAGGAGACTATCTTTTTCTCTGTTTTTCCATGAAGTCACCCAACATTGTAACATTAAACAAAATAACTCATCAATCCATTGAGGCAGATATACTTGTGTGAATTGTGATAATGGAAATAAGTGCTATCTAAAATCTCATTCAGAACTTATGAACAGTGTGATCATGGGCAAATCACATCCTTTCCAACTGGCAGTTCCCTTATATATGAAATAATATTGCCTATCTAATAGAGTTCTTGTTGATCATATTGAATAAATTATGTTGAGTATTTTGAAAACCTCAAACTGCTATATAATTATAGCCGTTGTTATTGATAATGTTTTCTGGTGTATCAAGTTCTTTCACAATTACTTTAGCTCATTGACTGAAAAAAACCATGCCTTTCACTGCTCTGATAGACCACTTGCGGGGCACAACTCAGTCACATAAAGGGATAGGTCACAGATGAAAGGCTACAGACACAAGGCAAAACTTTACTTTCTTTATACTTGAATTGAGAATAAGGCATGATCCTAGTCACATGATTTAGAATGTCTATATATGAAGGTTTCCCAGAAGAACATGTGGTAAGATACAGCATCCTCCAAAAGTTCACACTCCTTTTTTCTGCTTTTCTGCTGACAGTTTTATGACTCCCAAAAAAACAAAACAGAATAATCACCCCCCCCAAAAAAAACCTTTAACTCTTTTCTAACCCATTTGCCCCCTTTGTTCTATCCCTTCTGCAGCTGATTCCAATGACCATCGCAGGCTTCTAGAGTCACAGACATGGTTCATGTTGAAAGAAATATTTGTCATAGAAGACATAATTGCTATGACCACCATTCATGATCCATCGATCTTTAACATTAAGCTCATGAAATTCCTAAAATAGTCAATAACTTATACAAGTGTGAGTATCACACTTTTTAAAGATGAAAGCTTATGGAAAATATACTTTTCTATTTTGCTTTACTTTATGCTTTCCTCCCCCCAACTTCCCTCTTCTATACTTTTCTTCACTTTTCTTCCCTTACCATGACATACTTTTGAATATTCTCTCTCCCTGCCGAACCGTGCCACAAACTCTTAAGCAAATATGAAAAACCATTCTCCTCTAGGGATTTATAAGGATCTTCCCTTGGCTATGATGAACCATTGTCTGGTTCTCATATTCTTTTTTTTTGCTTTTTGGAGGGCAATTAGGGTTAAGTGATTTGCCCAAAATCACAGGGATAGATTTTGTGTCAAGTGTCTGAGGCCAGATTTGAACTCAGGTCCTCCTGACTCCAGGATCGGTGCTCTATTCACTGCACCACCTAGCCAACCCTAGGTTCTCATATTCTTTTCTTTTTCTTTTTTTTTGCTTCTTGGAAGGGGGAAGGCAGAACAAGTTTGTGCCCAAGTTAGTAAGTATTAAGTGTCTGAGACTGGTTTTGAACTCAGGTCCTTCAGACTCCAGGGCTGGTGCTCTCTTCTCTGCACCACCTAGCTGCCTCTGGTTCTCATATTTCTAATCATTCTTCAAGGGTCATTTGAGGTTCTATTGTATCTATTTAACATTCTCTCATATCCACAAGCAACCATTCACCAGCACATCAGCCACTCCCAGAGCATATATCCTGATTTCTAAGTTTATGTGGTGGTCAGGGTCTCACATTATTCTCTTGTTTTCCATAGGACAAAATTCACTCCCTGCTTTCTGGGTCTCTGAAAATGTTTTTCTCTTGTATGGAAAGTCTTTTATTTTCCTTTTCAAATCATTCCCATTCTCTAAAGGCTTTAGCTCAAATATCCCTAAATAGTAAGCAAATTTTTGCTCAGACCCAATTTGTTTCTATGTCTCTACTATGCTTTTTGTGAAATGTTGTGCATTCAAGTATTCTGCATTCATGTGTTAGGCCCCTGCTCAGTTGTAAGCTCCATGGAGAGAGCAACCATCCCTTATTTAAACTGGATGTTTTCACTAGATCCTACTAACAAAATTAGAATTCAGTATCCTAGCATCAAGTGAATAAACAAATAATGACTCTAGAATATCTCTTCTATATTCCTTAACCTTCCTTGTTCTGTTAAAAACAAACAAGAAAAAGAATGAATTCCTTGGTTTTCACATATATGGAATACTGATGTAATTGGAGTTTATCTCCACATGGAAGAACCTGCATAGTCTGATTATTTCAATGCATGATGACATTTAATGGAATGGCTCCTGTTCTCTGATTTAGAAAATGCTGACTCATTTAGATGTTGATTCCAACTGGTTAACTAGGTATCCAACTCAAGTTATTTTTTTTTCTATGATAGTGTTTAAGAAGAGGGTCTTTCTGTAAGCCTCTAGTTAGATGGAAATTTTTGTCCCCCTTATCTAAGATTCACATGTATCCTGTAAATACAGGTCTCCATTTTTGCCTCTTCATTTATTGTTTCCTCTTTGCAGTGAAGGAGACTCAAAATGTATATAACATTATAGTTATGAAAAGTGATGATAGCAGTATTCCAGAATTTAGGGACCTTGAGTCCATATTGAAATGAACCAGATGCCACAGAGGGCAGAATAACATTCTAAGTGACCTACCTGGTCAAGTTTAACAGAAGCAAAGATGTAGATTTATTCATTCATTGGCCATGCCACATTTAGAAGTGAATATGGGAGGGCAAAAGTAGTGTAATGTAGAAAGCATTATATTTGAATCCACTGACACTAGGGACCAAGGTGTTATAGAGAAGTGTATTTTCCCAAGTTTTGGGGTAGAGGAGATGTATATGCCTCTGTTCTTTCCTATATTTTCAAAGTAAATATGTCTTTGCAAAAGCTAATTGGTATTAATAGGTAAAATCAAACTAGACTACTAATAACTGGCAATTAACTTTGGAGAGAAGAGATTGAAATGAGGGCTTGAGCCTATATACTTAGGAAAAGATACTCCTGATCTATCAGAGTAATTTTTAAGATCCTAAATAGAGAGATGTATCCAGCTCCACTCTACTCTGACTATTATGCTACAAACTGAAAACATCTTATGTCAGCATCCCAAGAAATACATTTGAACTGATAAATTACAGAGAGAGAAAAGGAAAGGTTAAGCAAGAAAATGGCATAGTTGACCCTTGTCAAGAGTATGAAGTATTCTTAAATAGAGATTTAATCCCTAACCTTGAGGCATGACAACTGTAAATGTATACCCATTAAAATCATATTCAGAATAAAATTTAGAAATGTTATTCTACATGTTTAAATCTATTATGTGATTAATCCCATATGAGGTCCTATAATTTCATAGCCTGCAATGATGTCCAATGATCAGTTTCTAGTCTAGGTTTGACAAGTTGTGGGATGAATTGGATCACCCATTGTCTTTAGTTCTCAATTTGTTGAGCTATAAAAGGAGGAGGGTTTGGAGTAGGTGATTTTTAACATGCCTTAGTATTTTTTTTTAATGGAAAAAAAATGAAGACTGTCTCAAATCAAACAACCAAGATCTATTTATTAAACAACTATTATGTGCCAGTTATTTTGTTGAAGGCTAGTTATACAAAGACAAAAAATATGAAGCATCTCCTGATTTCATTCTGTTGAGAGAGATTATATATATATATATATATATATACACATATATACATGTATATACACACATACATATATGGATATACATATGCAAATATATGTATAAATATATATGTATACATGTATGTATGTATAAGCATATATAAAAATAAAAACAAGGTGATTTTGAGAAGCAGGCAACAAATGGAGTATTAGGGAGGAAAAAATTCCATAAAGAAGGTAGGGATTGAATCACATTTTGGTGCACACTAGGGACAATAAGACAGTCATCTTATATATCATTAAAGAAACTAAGTTCACCTGATTTTCAAGTGAAGAAAGGCAATTAAAACCTCCAGAATATCCTCTGGGTTTCATTTCAGACATTTCAGGGTTGGATAAACTCATGCATTGGAAGTCAAACCTTTCCAGGGTAATTTTGATAATGTCTTTGCTGTTTCTTCTAGTTCCATTATTCCTTCTATAAAACCCAGAATCTAGAATCATCTCCATATTTCCTTATTGTCTTTTCCATCACCTTCTTATTTCTTTCTTTTGAAGTATACAGGAACTGATTGAGGATAATGGAGTTTAAGAAAAGGCAGTGGACTCACAAAATGGGAGATGGTCATGAAAAATTCACAAATGTACTTGTACACTTAGAATGGAACTTGATTCAGCCTATCTGATTCTTCATCATTTTCCTCCCTTCTCCCTCTAACATTTTTTTCCCTGGTATTATTTTTTCCACACCATCTACCAACCGAGTCCCTCTTTATCACTTCCTTAACCAGGCTTTGTGTTTGGGGCAAGTTTTCTTCTCTCTCATTTTATTATTTTCCCTTCCAAATAGATTCAAATTTATTTTTGCATGTGGGCTTTTTAATCTCCAAGTTCAGCATTATAAGTCAACCACAGTTGATAGCCTACCCTAATTTATAGTCCTGGATACTGTCCAGAAATCTCTAATGATTAGTACTCCAAAGAAAAGCCAATAGTTTTACCTTGAAATGTTGAGAAATTATCATTAAAGAATAGGAGTGTACACAGGCCCTGGCATAAAGATAGGACAGGAACGTGTGTCTCAGGGCTATTTATCTCCTGTTCATTAGACAAGCCATGGTGGTAATGTAAAGTCAGCTGTGTGCTCTTGAATTTACATGTGCACTGTCTCATTCCTTTGACTATCTCTTGATTCCTTGGAAAAGAAATACTCTCTGTTCTCAGTGTTTTATTGTCTCAGTGAAATGGGATTTTAAAGTTCAGGAAACTTACTCCCAAGGCATACTACTTTTCGTTTGCTCTACTCAGGCAAAGTGAAATAGATTCTTTGGCAAAACTTTGGAAATGATAAGAAATAAAAGAAAAGGAGGGTAGTGTGTGGTTCTAATGTGATGTTACTAACCAAAGAACTTTTCATCTTGCTCACATTTTTTTCTTAATAGCATTTTTCCAATTACTTGTAAAGATAGATTTCAACTTTCACTTTTTAAATAAAATTTTGAATTCCAAATCCTTCTCTCAATCTTCTTTACCTCTCCTTTCCCCAAGATGGCAAGCCATCTGATATTGGTTATGCATGTACAATACTGTTAAACATACTTCCACATTAGTAAATTCTGTGAAAGAAGAATCGGAACAAAAGTGAAAAAATGATGAAAAAGAAAGAAAAGGTGAAAATACCATCCTTCAATCTGCACTCAGATTTCATAGCTCTTTCTCTGCATGTTGTTAGCATTTTCTATAAGTCTTTTGGAATTATCTTGAATTATTGTATCTCTGAGACTTGCTAAGTCTATCACAGTTAATGATCACACAGCGTTGCCCTTCCTGTGTGCAATGTTCTGGTTTTGCTCACTTCAATAAGCATCGGTTCATGTCAGTCTTTCCAGGTATTTTTTTTTCTGGAATATGCTTGCTTGTCATTTTTATGGAATATTGGTATTGCATTGCATTGACATGCCACACCTTGTTCATTCCCCAATTGATGAGCATTCTTTCAATGATCAATTCTTTGCCACCACAAAAAAATTAGTGCCTACAAATATTTTTGTATATGGGAGCCTTTTAATAATGTTTTAACTTTTTAAATAATCTCTTCAGACACAGACCTAATAGTGCTTGCTGAATCAAAGGGTATTTATAATTTTATAGCTCTTTGGGGAGAGTTCCAAATTGCTTTCCAGAATTGTTGGATCAGTTCACAACTACAC
The DNA here is from genome assembly GCA_028646575.1 of Pseudocheirus occidentalis. Lineage (NCBI taxonomy): Eukaryota > Metazoa > Chordata > Mammalia > Diprotodontia > Pseudocheiridae > Pseudocheirus > Pseudocheirus occidentalis. The sequence goes on from CM053595.1 coordinate 298,284,904, forward strand.
CAACAATACCTTAGTGTTCCAATTTCCCCCATCTTCTCCAATATTTATCATTTTCCCTTTCTGCCACATTAGCCAGTCTGATAGGTGTGATGTGGTACTCAGAGTTGTTTTAATTTGCATTTATTTAATCAAAAGTGCTTTAGAACATTTTTTTCATATGACTATAACTATTTTTAATTTCTTCATCTGAAAATTTCCTGTTCATATTCTTTGACCATTTATCAACTGGGGAATGACTTGTATTCTTATGAGTTTGACTCAGTTCTCTATATATTTTAATTATTCAACCAGGTTCTTTGATAAAACTGAGGATGTAAGAAACAACAAAAATGTCTTTGAAAAGAGAAAAAAGGGGGGCAGCTAGGTGCTTCAGGGAATAGAGCACTGGCCCTGGAGGCAATTGGCCCTGTGTTCACACTGGTACTGTGTTCAAATTGGGCCTCAGATATTTGACATGCTGATTAGCTATGTGACCTTGGGCAAGTCATGTAACCCCAACTGTCTTGCTTTCCCTCCTCCAAAACAAAGAAATGAAAAAGATTTAGAGCAAATATGGAAGTGAACAAATCCTCTTCTCCTGTATCCTTCCCTTATTTTTCCCATCATGGCTCATCCTACATCACTTTTCTTCTCTTCTTCTCTTTTCTGCTTTCTTCTTACCTTGTCTCCTCTCTTTTCCTCTCAACTCACATATAAATCATAGTTAGTTGCGCTGCATCTGCCTCCACAACACCTTTCACGCAGCTATCACTCTGATTACAGCCCTCATCACTTTGCTACAGGGTTATCATAATTACCCCTGAATTAGTATCTCTACTTCCACTTTCAGTTGCTATTTTCAATTAATCTTCCACACAACTACCAAAATAATCATTCATTCCAGTGCTTAGCAGAGTGCCTGGTGCATAGTAGGCACTTAATAAATGTTTACTGAATTGAATATTACACTTTTTACCATCTCACAAAAACTTTTAATTTCACTCTGTTGACTTTCAGATAAACTGAAAACTTCTCAGACTGGTGTTTAAGAACATGACCAACTTGGCACTAGTCTATCTTTCCATATTTATTTCATATTGATTTCCTTCATGTACTCTGTGCTCTGGCCAAATTGGCCTTTTAGGTCTCTCCTACGTTCAATATCCCATATCTTGATTTTGCATGGGCACAGTTCATCCACCACGGCTAAAATATGGTCCCTCCTCATCTCTGTTTCTTCCTTAGGGCCTCAGAGAATCTGTATTCCACCCCAACACACACACACACACACACACACACATCTCTTCTTTGTGAGTTCCACTTACTCAAATTATGAAGCAATTAAAATGAATAATGTTTTATGTTTGTGTTAGAGAATTTTTCCTAAGAATAATAGCTACCCCAAAGTGAAAAAAATGCAGAAGTGGATGGGGACTTCCCTATGACTCAAGGTGTAAAATTGAAGACTTAATGATCATCTTCCTGTTGTGTTATAGATATTATCAACTGGCCATAGAGCAAGCGGTCTATAAGGTCCTTTTCTGTTTTCCAATTTTATCATTCTTTTCTAAGAAGACTGAGGGAATTTAGTATAACAAATATTAATGTTTACTAAGATAATTACCTGAATTTTTTTCTTCTTTCCTCTTTTTGACCCCTTCGTCTTGTTGTGAAGGGTTGCTGTCCATGAGGGACATTGCTTTGGTAAAATGAAGGCACTGATTTCTCTTGATCATTTCAGCCACTACTTCTTGGTGGGAGAGTGGGAGAGCTGTCAAAAACAATCTGTTTTCGAAGCTTAATGAGTGGAATTGAGCCCAAAGACTTCTTTAAAGAAGTATTCAAAGATTCGAATGCTTAAATGACAGTGAAATGAGCAGTGAGATTTGCTTTAAACATATGTTCACTGCTAAGTGCTGTTGAAGTCATCCTGAGTGATCTGTGTTTCCCTTGTCACTATCCTACAGATGTTTTCATTAGGCAAAAATCCCAGGTTGCATATCTCCTATTAATCATGTCCCAGGTGAGTTTGGGACTCATAAAGCAATGCACCATTTGGAAGCCTTAATTAGATATTTCTGTCTACCGAAGGCAGGGTTTTGATGATATAATATAAGAGTTTGAAAAGTACAAGAAACGATGAAGTTTTCCACTTTTATCTGAAAAGAGAATAAAACAAAAACCCATGTCTCCATGGTGATTTCAGCATGTTTATTGTTGGAGAGAGTCAAAATTCAGTCTGTTCTAAAAACTGTCCTTAAAATAATTGAATTTAAACATTCTGTAAACACTTCAATTGTTCAATTAAACATCTATGCTACAATTTAATGATGACCATCTAATGATGTCCATGTGGAGATTCATCTTTTGGTGTTTTTGAAAAATACTGTTTGTTAGAACCAGGGAGTTGCCTTGACAAAATTCTCTTAGCCTCTTCCCTGCTTCATTTTGTACTCCAAAGACAAACCTGCCTATTCTTCCAATTAACTTTTGATTTCCCATTTTATCACTCCAATCCTCTATGATGAATTTGACATTTTGTTTGTTTTTAATGTTATTTCAAGATGTTGTTGGTTTTCGTAGAAGGGAGCAACTTTGTCCTCTTTGGTATCAGTGGTTGAGAAAAAAAACTTGCATCACTGCCGTGTTGAATGGTTTACCTTAGATCTGAACAGATATAATTCTGTTAGCTTTGAGACTATATCCCAGTACTACTTTTCTCTAGCAATCACTTGAATTAAATTCTTTCCTTCCCATTCATTTTAGTTATCTTACATACAAAATGTCAATGTTTTATATTCTGTTTGACTACATCCAGCTTACTTTGCTTCATAGACCTTATATTCCAGGTTCCTATGTGATATTGATCTTTTACCAAATCAAACTTTCCTTTTGTCACCAGACACATCCATACCTGAGCTCTCTTTTGGCCTTGGCCTAGACACATCATTCTTTCTAGAGCTACTTGTGATTACACTCCATTCTTCCCCAGAAAAGTGTTGGATGCCTCCTAACATAAAGAGCTCGTTTTCTAGTAATGTATCTGTTATTGTTTTAAAACTGTTGACAAATGGGCTGACACATCCATCCTCACAGACGATAACAGTCCTTCCAAATTTATGTTCTTTAAAGCTTTCATCGTTCCTCTCCCCCCACTTTTCCCTAACTAATTCAATCCAACAAGTATCTTTTAGGCACTATTGGCACACTACAGGGTGTTTTGCCAATGGGGCCAGGAAGATGAAACAATAACAGTACGACTTGCTCTCAAGGAAATTGTGTTTTAACGGGATGGGGTGTCATGTAAAGATATACACACATAAGCATTCCCATACACTTAAATATATAAGTCATGTCAAGATACAACTTTACATGCCACATGTATATACATATCTTTCCATATGTGTTTATGTTTACCTTTACACATATCTCCATCTATTTGACTATCCATACTAGCCGCTAGGAAAATTAAGAAAGGTTTCCATCAGAGTTGGACACATAGTTGGACTTTAAATGTCCCTTAAATAAAGGTAGAGTTTCTAAGCTGCAAAAGTAAAGAAGAAGCACATTTTGCACTGGCTAGTAGTCTGTGCAAAGGAACACAGGTAGGAAATGAAGTGTCAACTTAAGAGAACCCCAAATAAGTAGGTTTGTCCAGAAATTAGATTGTATTTAGAGAAGTGATGAAAATCCACTTGAATTTACACCAGATTGTGAAGGAACTTCATTGTCAAGCTAAGGAGTTTATATTTTATCCTAGAAAAAAATAGACAACTATTAAAAGTTTTCTCTGAGCAGGGAAAAGTCATGGCTAGGTTGTTGTGGATAAGCAATTATGGCAGATGCATGCGGGGCAGAATGAATGACAAGCCTCTAAAGAAAAAGTTCATTCCAAAATGGATTGCAATAATGCAGGTGAGAGGTAATGAGGGCTTGAAAAAGGCTAACGGTTGCATGTGTGGAGGAAATGGTTTAGCAAAATTTCATGTGCCATGAATTACTCATCCTAAGATCTATCCTATCCAATACTTTCTCTCTCTTCAGGGGAAAGAATACTAGCTTATTTTTCTAAGACACTATTTAAACAAGGTCTCTCAAATATCTACCTAGTAAATTATTTTCTTTTATCTTTTTTTTTTCCTCTCACAGACAGCTTCCCATGGCCATGTTGTTATCTTTTTTTCGATGGTAAACTCCATATGGGCAGGGAATTTGCTGTTTCCTTAATTAGTTTTACATAGCACCTGGAACTGTTGCCTGTGAGCCCAGTTCAGTCATGAATAACATCTACCCCCACCCTCTGGGCACCAAGGGGATGCAACAAATAATACTCATTAAACACTCATCTTTTTCTTGGCTTCATCAGCCCACTCCTCCCATGCACAGGTCAGAGCTGGATTTGTTTGCAATTATAGGAAGGAAACCCTCTGTGGGTTGATGTGGGAAGGAGAAAATTCCCATACATGAGCAATTAAATATGATTTATAATGTGTGAGCTACAATTACCTAATGCAAAAACAGCTCCCCCAAGTGACTCCAGTTACTGAAATGAAATCAGAAATTTGTCAGATTGCTTTTTTCCCTTGACACTCCACTTTAAGATAACAGAAAAATAGAAATGAATTCATATCTTGGTTTTATTGATAATAATTCTCACCACACACATATGTAGACATACAGACACATGTGTATGTATGTAGATAGATAGATAGATAGATGATAGATAAAAATATAAATATCCTGATTATTCATCCTATGGAAATGGAAACTTAAAAAAAGAAAATGGAACTTAAAAATGGTTGGAAGATCTAAAAAAGACAATTTTAGAGATGAAGTAAAAGAAATGAAAAAGTTCTTAGTAACAGGAGCTGTACAAAAGTTGAAAGAGCTTTCAGGGAAGGTATTAGATGTTTACTCAATAGAAATTTTCAAACACAGGCTAGAGAGTTGGTTTTGATGTAGAGAAGATTTGTGGCTGAGTAAAGCTTGGAATAGATGACCTGAGGGTCCCTTCTACAACTGAGGTTCTGCAGACATAAATATATGAGCCAGCAGGGTCAAATTGAGAATTTTCATTTAAGGCACTTGCTTTTGATTTTCATCTCAGACATTTAAACCTGTGGAATAATGAGCAAGTAATTTAGCTTCTCTAGATCTTAGTTTTATCATCTTTAAAATGGGGGTGTTTATATTTATACCATCTTAATGAGATTTTTAGGAGAAAAGAGAATGTACAAATATTACCTATTCTTCTTTAATTTTCAAAAATAAACACAACTTCCACAGAATATGCAAACCTCAGTAAATACTAAGATAGCTTTCTTATCTCTATTTAAATTTATTTTAAACATTTTCTAGAGGTTACTAAAGTTCAGGATGAACCCTTTATTGTATCACTAAAAGATTATCAAGGTTGAATAAGAGCTTACTTTCTCCTTCCTTCTCTCCTATCTTCTTCTTCTTCTTCTTCTTCTTTCACTTCTCCTCATCCTCCTCCTCCTTCTCCTTCTCCTTCTCCTTCTTCTTCTTCTTCTTCTTCATCTTCTTTTTCTTCTTCTTCCTCTACCTTCTCTCCTCCTCCTCCTCTCTGTCTGTGTCTCTCTCTCTCCCCTCTCTTTTTTCACCCCTCTTTACTGCTTTCCTCCCTCATGATCTTCTTCTTTTTTCTTTTTTTCTACTTTTCCTCATCCCTCCCTCCATTTTTCCCTTTCAACACAGACAGTTGTTAAGCAAACTAGCTTTGCTGTAGTCCAAAGGGCCCTGGGTTTTGAATGTTCGCTGTCCCCTAACTAGGAATATAACTTTAGCCAAGTAATCTCCCCTCTCTAGAAACCTGAAATAACATACTCATGAATATACATTTATGTAGATATGGAGTATTTATTAGAATATAGTAATTACATCTAGTTTTTTGGTTCCTTCTTATAATACTGGTGATTTCCAATGTCAGGGTATACTGCTCTATCCATACTATCCATAAGCAGTATGTGATCAAGTAAAGGAAGGCTAGGAAATTTGTCTTTACCCCATTTCTCAGTGAATGATAATTGTGGGGCTTGTCTTCAACAGATTTATGCTACCCTTACCTGGCACCCTCCTAAACTCCTTCCTTCCATCTTTTGATCGTATGGTATAAGCTTTCAACATTACCCCACCAGAGTCTGAATATAGTCCTTCAGGTCAAATCAAGTCAACAAACATTTATTAAGCACTTGTTCTGTTCCAGACATGGTGTTATGTATAATCCTACAATTAATATTAAGTATAATCCAAATATAAGAAGAAACATCTAACCACAAGTAGCTTATGTGCTAATTGTGAAATTTAATGCATATAAGGAAACTGAAAAGATGAGACATGAAGAAAATGCTTTCCCAAGGGCATGGTAGAGAATCAATTTTGGAAAGTTGGCAGTGGGACCTGTTCAGAAAAGAATGATGACCCAGTGGACTGGACATTTTCCTTAAAATGAATGTTTGGGGAAGAGCCAGTAAATCAAACTATGGAGCAGCAGTTATATCTAACTGCTTCCTGAAGACAAGGTATACATCTAGACTGAAAAGTTGGAAGATAGTTCCAGGTTGGGAAAATTAGGGATGGAATTAACTTCCAGGTGAGGAGGCATAATAGAGAAAATCTAGAGTCAAACCGATTTAGGGGAAGAATTAAGATGCAGGTGGCTTGAGGGATTTCCTAAAGATGAAATTTGGGGGAAGAATCAACCAATTATAGGATGTGGCTTCAGTATAATTAAGAGGTAGCTGTGGACAGTGCTTGTGTCATTGGAAAAAAATCCTTCTACCTTCCCAGTGTACCCAACTCCTGCCCTTAGATCACCTCATGGCTATGCCCCCTGGAGTGAAAGCCCTTTATTGTAGAATAGTTAAGAATAATTAGATTCTGGGTGGCTAGATGGCACAGTGAATAGCGCACCAGCCCTGGATTCAGGAGGACCTGAGTTCAAATCTGGCCTCAGATGCTTAACACAAAAAAAAACCGAGCCATGTGACCTTGGGTGAGCCACTTAACCCCAATTGCCCTCTGAAAAGTAAAAAACAAAAACAATAACAACAACAACAACAACAACAACAACAAAAAGAATAATTAGATTCTCATCTCCCCCCCCTCTGAATTTTGAGTGGAATAGAGTGTGTAAAGTCTAGAATTCTCCTGTCTGGAAAACCCTGTACCTCTCCCATAAGGAGTGTGCTTTTCAGAAGAAAGTAAGAGGCCAAGGAGCTCTAAGTTGATTATAGGTAGTAGTTTAATCAATCATTATGAATGATTACAAACAGGAGCAATCTTATGTCCAAGTAATGGCCAGTTTAGTGGATCTGTGCTAGGATCCTCCAAAATCCCTATGGAAATTCATGAGAAACAGACAAAGGGAGAAATTATTGATTGCATCTCTACTGATCAGTGACATTTTTTAATTTTCTGCTTAGTAATGAACTTGGCAGTTAAGCCAAAATTTTGTCCAAACATAACTTTTTATTGTCTATCATGTTCTGGTCACATATATGTCACAATATTATTCTTACGGCTTTCATGAGTCAGAGTATCTTAAGTTATGTCTCAGTGCCTGAAATACAATTCAGTATCTAAATTATGATTCTGAACAGGTCACCAAATTTGGGTTTCCAGTTTTCACGGAGTTTAAGCTTTTATAGCTTTTCACTTTTGACTGTATTTTATGACTTTTTCTCAATAGTAACCATATAGAGTGGTTCACAAAAATGAGCAGACATGCATAGAGCATGGGTTGTGATTTATATCATGAATTACATGACTTTACGTCTCTCCTCAATTCTTCCCCTTCCAAAATTCCCTTTCAATAGAGAATGCACCATCACACTTCTGGTCACCTAGATTTGCAACCTTGGTGTCATTTTCAATTCCCCATTCCATTTTAACCCAGTAAATTGCCAAATCTTGTAAATTTCTCATTCATGTCATGCGTCACATTAAACTCTTTCTGCTCATAACACATCCATCCTCATTCAGAACTTAATAATCTCTCTGTGGACTATTGAAGTAAGCTTCTATTTTTTTTATCTAAAGTTTCATGTTCTTCAAATTATCTTCTATTAGCTTCCAAAGTACATTTCCTTAATTTCTGACCTAAGTTGTTGTCCTACTTAATAAGTGAAATAAACAACTGGACAAAATGAAAAAAAACAATGACATTATATTGTACAATATTGGAACATGAATTTAGGATTTAGTATCCTAAGGTTGGATGCTGGGAAGCTAGGCAATTTAAGCCCTTAGTAATCCATCGGGGCAATAGAACTACTAAAAAGGTTTGTACAACCTCCTCTCCTTCCCTTCTAGTAGGCAGAGCTTCTCTAGTCACCCACTCCCTTTCAGGAACTTTATTTACTTTCAAAGCCCAGAATGGCAGAACATCTATAAAAATTAATGCCACAAAAATCTAATGCAAAATGCTTCTACCCATCACCTACTGTCCTTACCAACTAGAAATCTAAAATCATATGAAACTGAAATTCATATGTAAAGCCTATATGTTCTAAGACACCTTTCTCATTTAATCTGATTGTAAGCTAATTCTAGGCTGTAGAAGAGACAATAAAGAGATTGGTATTTGGTGTGAGAGGGCAAAGGATCATTTTTTTAAATTAAAGTTTTTTAAAGAAAATTTTCTTTTTCTTTTTTTACCCCAAAACAAGTAAAAAAGAAAGAAAAACAAATACACAAACACATGTACATTTACATATAAATTTATATATATACATACATACACACTCATATACACGTTCGGGTGCGTACATGTGTATGTTTATATAATGAAGCAAAATGAAATCTCTTTGGACCTTGGCCATTAACAGAAAATATATAATTCTACACTCTAAATCCACAAGATCTCAGTCAACAGGTCATTAGCCTGTTTCATTATTAGTACTTTAGAATCAGATGATCATTATGGTGATCATAGATCTCACACCCTTCAGATATTTGCCTTTAGACATTTTGTTATTGTATAAATAATTACATGAATTATGACATTCTGTAGGATGCCACTTGAGTACCAGCCTCCTCAGCTGTGAACAGAGACGTGCGTGAGAGAGGGAAAGAGGGAAAGAGTGGCAGCGAGAGCGAGAGCCAGAGCGACAGCAGTGGGGGGAAGGGAGGAGGAGGGAGAAGAATAGCCAGACAATGTCGGTAGTTCAAGAAAGAACTATGAAATCCATGTATTGATGCTTGGAACAAGGTTTTTAAAGATCCAAAGGACAAAGATTCAAGTATCCTCATCAATAGACTTAGTTTTTCACATCCTGGGATATTTTCATAGTTTTATTATTTCAAAGATCTGCTACATCCTGGAAATAACCTCAGATATAATCAAACTTTCTCATTTCTTGACTCCAAGAATCTGGGGGCAGCCCATCAGGTCCTTGGGAAGTCAATCAACATTAACAAAGAGAATGAAAATCAGAGCACACCTCCAAACATCTAGATCTTGTAAATCATCTTGAATCTGCTATACATTGGAACCTAAACAGGAAAGGCTTGTCTTAAGTATCTGAAGCTTTGAGAATTCTAGGCACCAAAAGTCTTGGGAAATCCAACAGGTCTTTGGAAGTCAGTCAACATTTTAAAGGCATAGACAAAGGTGATGCAAATGAGAGCAGGTTTCAAAGCATTTAGGCTTGTTTAACACAAATCTATGCCAAAACCACTTCTCCAAGCCATCTGTATGTAAACTGACCCCCCAAGACCAAATATTTTGGCTTACTTCAACATACATTGTTCATTACCTTTTATTTAGTTTATAAAATACATTTTTTCATTTTAATATAATAACCATGTTATAGTACAAATTATTCTGATTCTGTATACCTTACACTGCATCAGTTGATGCAAATCATTCCCAGGCTCTTTGAAATCATCTATTTCCTCCTGTCTTACAGAAAAATCATATACAATCACATTCACATTAACACCAGGTCATATTCACATATATTTTTTCACCATTCACAATTTGATGGACATCTCCATTGGTTCTGTTTTCTGTCATTAGTGAAAGAGCTACTTAAATATTTTTGTACGTGGGGGTCTTTTCCCACTTCCTTTGATCTCTTTTGAGTACAGTGGTAATAATGCTATAACTTGGTTAAAGAACCCTCACAGCTTAGTAATTTTTTTCTATATTTCCATGTTGCTTTCCAGAATGGTTGTACTAATTCATAAATACAATAACATAGTGTCAATGTGCCTATTTTCCCACAGTCCTTCCAATAACTGTGATTTTCCTTTTTTAAAAATCATCTTTACCATGATGATGAGAGTTAGAAATCACTTTCTTGACCTGTAAAACTAAAGGGCAAAACCCTACAGTCCCTTCTAGAACCCAATTGCTACTTAATCATCCTAAAATATTTCCCTTTCAGGACCAAATTAAAATCCAGACTATATTCTTATTAATTGGCCAAATTTAAGTAATGTTAGAAATTCAGGACATTATTAAAAAATAGAACCTAGAACAGAGAAAAAGATACTGATAAATATATTCTTCTACTCAAGTCACATGACCATACTGACTTGGACCCCAGATAAATTTAAACCTTGGGAAATGTCACTTTTGTCTGCTTATTATGATATTAGGATGTGCAGGCTGATTTTCACTGTAAGCAGCAGTTGTTAAGTAATTCTGGGGTTTGGCCTGAGGGAAGTGAAAGAAAACCACACAACATAGTCCCAGACTCAGCATTAACATGCATCTACTGTTTGAATGTTTCTTTTGTGGCTTCAAAATATGCTGCTCTGAGCATCTCCTTTCTGTTCAGAGAAGCAGATATCAGTTTAGTACAAATATTTTTTTTTTCTGGATCTGGGAAAATGCTTACTCAATCAGTGTATTCCCATAAAGACTGACCCTCATGTGCTAAGCATTGAGTATCTAATGGGAGTATCTAATGGGAGCTGTGCTTGGGCAAGGTCAATTTACCGAGGAAATTTATGGTTCTTTTATTAATTTTTGGTGGCATTATCTGTATGTATCTTTACGTTCTGGGATGTAGTAACATATCAGACTATTTCAGACTTTATATTTTATTTTCTTTGATTGTGATATTTACCATTCAGATGAAAGATATTGAATGAAAAATCAGAAATATGAATAGGCCGTTGAAAGTCAGAAATTAAGTTCATATGTAAGTTTAATTAAATAAGAGTTCTGTGTTCTCCCACATATAGCAAAAGATTCAAACACTGCTGATGGAATCCTAATAAAGTTACCTCGAGTACCAATATTCTAACTTCCTTATATACTACACTGAAAAACAGGCCCACTGCTCCTACCTAGTCACTCACTATCCCCCCACTCCATATCCTAACTTCATATATGTCTCAGTACTCCCTAGAACAACAGGTGTAACCATGAACACACATTTCTCACTGATGACCAGGCATGACCATGTGATGGGATCCTGCTGCCTCTAGCTAGCCACTGCCCCCAGATCCATTCCTCATATTATTCCCCAGAGACAGCACATGTGGTCATGCCCTCAACCACAACCACATGTAACTAAACTTACACAGGACAACAATACCCAGACAATGGGAAAGCTACATCACCAGGATGCCCAAGCAGTATGTAGACCCCAAAACAATAGAAGGGACTTTCCCTAAGGAGGCACTTGGACAGTAATAGCAAAGAACTGACCTGGAGTGAACTTATGACATAGAGAGGCTTATTATAATATCACTATCATACACGCATACCCCTCCAACAGGTTTTTATGTATGCATTCTGGGTAATCCTATGCACAGTTCCACTGTGGCTGGAACCCCTCCTATATTACCTAAACCCTTAACAAACACCTCCTGTGTTTTTAATATTCATGATTTCTATAATTGCATCTTTACCTTATAAAAATCCATCTTACTTTCTCTGAAGTTGCTAATTCCTCCTAGAACTTAGTCCACTTCTTGAGAAGCATCAACCTCAATAAATGTCTATACTTGGATTAGAGTGGTCTGACTAGGAAAACTTTGAGATGGTTCCACCACAATTCATTATTAAACCACAAGAGTTTTTGGTGTCACTGGGTGGGCAAAGCCCAAACCACAACACTGCTAATCAGAGTAACATAGAATTCCGTAGAGTTAGAATGAGAATTGGATAAGAATATTATTTGCCAGGAGCTGTTCAAAGAAAATAAAATGAAATCTGCCCTCAAGATGTTTTCTATGGAAAGGTTAGATACATATTTAAGAAATATCATCTATCTATCTATCTATCTATCTATCTATCTATCTATCTATCTATCTGTCTGTCTATCTATCTTTCTATCTATTTTTCTATCTCTCTCTATCTATCTGTCTGTCTATACACACACACGCAATATTACCTTTATAAATACAAACCTATGTACCTACTACCTACCTACCTGCATACATACATACATACATACATATGACACCCTTACTTCTAAGAGAAGGCAAAGAGAACTATCAATCACTGTTATCTCCCTACCCTATTTCTGTTGTTTGGGCTATGCTAGGGCTCATTTATGCTTTGAAGTGTGACATTATCTTTAGACACTGGAGAAATTTATTTACTGGAGACATTTGCATACACCCACATGCACACATACACAAAATACACATATGTGCATGTAAATTTAGTATATTTTTATATATCTATATAATATGCATAAAATGTATATAAATATAAATAAATATATAGAGAATTATATGTTAAGTATGTTATATATTTCAATTGATACGTATTGATAGACATAAATTAGATATGAGACATCTACTTGAAACAGTGGATTGAGTGCAAGGCATGGAACTCACATCTTTGTGAGTTCAACTATAGCCTCAAACTCTTACTAGCTGTGTGACCTAACATAAGTCACTTAACCCTGTTTGTCTTAGTCTCATTATCTATATAAATAAGCTGGAGAAGTAAAGGGCAAACCCCTGCTGCATATTTGTCAAGAAAATCCCAAATGGGGTCAATGAGAGTCAGACACAACTGAAAAATAACTGAAAAACAAAGAGAGAGAGAGAGACAGAAAGACAGAGAGAGACAGAGAGACAGAGAGAGACACAGACACAGAGACAGAGACAGAGACAGACAGAGACAGAGAGACAGAGAGAGAGACAGAGAGAGGGATGTATGTATGTATGTATGGATGGATGGACAGATGATAGATAGACAGATAGATAGATAGAAACAAACACTTATTTTCTCCCTTTTTCCTACCGCCCATCCATTTATATAGTTTTGTAAATCACTGTGTATATATGATATCATTTAACTCTCACAACAACTCTGTGATAAATGCTATTGTTACCCTCATTTTTTAGATGAGGTAAGTGAGGCCTAGAAAGGTTTAATGACTTATCCAGGGCCATAATAATAGTAAGTATCCAATACAGAATTCAAATTTCAGTTTTACTGAATCCAGATCCAGCATTGTATCCCTTGAACCACTTAGCTCTTAGGATGGCCCATAGTGAGCATCTTGTTCAACCTATACCAGAGAGGGGAAGAAGAATTCTTTGTCAGCATATTCAAAATCTAATCATTGGGCCACTGCTTCAAAATTTTCAGGGAGGAAGACCTCCCAAGGCATTTAAGAAGTTTCTATTTATCTAAGTTCTCAATTTTCTCCTTTAATTTCCCCCTCTTCCTTCTAGTTCTACCTTATGTGGTCAAGGAAAGCAAATTTTATGCTTCTTCCTCATTTTACTCTTCAAATAACTCACCCATTCCCACCGATCTTCTTTTCTCTAGGCTTAGGGGAATCTTAAAGCATTTGGTCCTTATATGACATCGACTCAGTTTCAAATATCCATTGCTAGAGCTTCTTCAGCTTATCAAAGTCATTCCACCAGTAACTATTAAGCCAGAATAAATTTAAAGTTTTACTGTTAAAATGCCCATCAGTCTCTGATTAAGTTCTTTGAAGAAAAAAATAAATGCAAACATTAAAAATATGTATGTTTAGACTCTCAAAAATTATCCTAGACAGTCACCTAGGAAACTAAAGTGGGTTAAGAACGCATATTTTTATTCATTCGATAAGAATGAATCTCAGATGAAGACAGTCAGAATATTGATGTAAGATGCTCAAGTGATTTCCGTAAAATAAAAGGGTACAAGGTCAAAGAGATATACCTGAAGTAGAATCTTTTTCATTTCTTTATTTTCATCTTTCTTTACACTTTTTTGTACAGTTGATTTTGGAAGGGGAAATTTTCTTCCTAGCTTTGGACCACCTGTTGGTCCAAAATTGACTGAGTCAGATTTCCCCAGTATAGGAAAAAAAATGAGAATATAGGGCTCAACATCCCCTAATAAAAGTCCTATCTATATCTAAATCATTTGAGAAAGAGTATAACATCAATTCATTCAGAAGAGAATGTGGTGTATGCACACACATACACACATGCATACATGCACACATACACACATGCATACATGCATACATACACACATACACACACACATACATACATACATAAAGGAAATGTGATCAAAAACAAAGATAAATGTTCAAATACCACTTCATCTATTTTAAAAAGAGGCATTTGCAAATTTTCTATAATAAGAGTCTTTGTTTCAAACAAATACACTACAGAAAATTCCCCCCCCCCCCTTTCTAAATAAGATTCTGTGGCCTAACTCCAGGAAGACTCCAATGTTTAAACAATGTAATTCATGTGACAAGCTGTTCATGTATAATAGGGGATAATAGATTTGGGTGTTTTGGAAAAGAAAACAGCTGGGGCTTTGGAAATTGGCTAATAGTCACCCAGGGGGGATTTGGGGTATTTTTTCATTTCGTATGTATGTGTTCTAAATGCATCATCACAGGAATCTGAGTCATTAGAACATGGAGTTAAAATTATATATAAATTGATCAACCATTCAATTATTTCTTTCAAAACTTATTAGGCAACACAGGTCCCTATTTAAGCCTCTAGGATGTGAAGCACAAAGTAACAGAAAGACAATGACATTCAAGCCATTACAACTTCAAGGTTGAATCCTAGTGACTCCTACTGTCACTCCATATCAAAACTTAGTCTCTTTTGTCGGGAAATAAGAGTGTCAAAATTTAGGGTGTCCACCCAAAATCTGACTCAGAACTAGAAGATACTTAATAATAATTGCTAAATCCAATCTCTATTTCCTGTGTGGGAGGATAGTGGGATCAGGCAAGCAACAGTAGTCAGCTCAGATAAAGAATTACAACCAATAGATTTTCATTGTACTTGAAATGGTAAATGAGGGATATGGAAAACCAGTGCCTTTTACTTAATCATCTGTTATAGACTAGGAATGCTATTTAGAGATGACTTCAATCTTTTTATTTTTCTAGTGAGGGAATGTTGGTTCAAGGGGTCAAATACCTGGATCCCTTGACCAAACATGTGCTGTTTATAAGAATTGCAATTTGAACTCAGGTCTTCTGATTCCAAAACCAGAACTAGGAATTTTTGCACATAAGACAGGTACCAGACACCATATCTCATATATTCATGATGAAGTTTGTCCTAAATTTGTTGGGAGAAATGCAGGGGCATGTGATGGTAGAATAGGTATTCATCCTACCCATCTGTTTGTTTTCAACAACATCAACAACACTAAAAAATAATGATACTGATGAGGATAGGTACCTAGCATTTGCATGGTACTTTTTTTGGATGGGGGAAGGCAGGGCAGTTGGGGTTAAGTGACTTTCCCAAGGTCACATGGCTAATAACTGATAAATGTCTAAGGTTGCATTTGAACTCAGGTCCTCCTGATTCCAGAACAGGTGCTTTATACACTGCAGCACCTAGCCAACCCATGTTTAGTATTTTAAAAAACTAAAAAATTCACTTTTAAAATATATCCTCCCAATGTCCCCTGAGGTAGGCAGCATCTTAAAGATGAGGAAACAAAGCCTGGGTGGTTGTGTTTTTCCAAGGTTCATGCTACCATCAGAGGCAAGATTTGAATTTAAGTCTTCTTGACCCATGTTCATTATTGTATCCAGTACTTAACTTGTCTGCCTTTTAACAAATTATTCTTTCTACGTAGGTCCTAAACTCTATTTTATTTCATGTCATGCTGAATTGTGAGACTAGGGTGAGACTTCCATTCCTCATGGTGCTTGCCCTTCTCTGGCCATTGATGGTGATTGGGCATTTCTTAGTATTTGTGATAGCATTACTATGGAGAATTTGTACCATTTGATTTTGGCACTCTGGGGTGTCTCTCTGGTTTCTCAATTCTAGCTAAGATTCTAGATTCATATTATAGAATTATTATATATGTGTGAGGTTCCTACTCAATGTATCACTCAATGTTATAATTTATGAAGGGCTAAAATAGAGACATTATTTTATTTCTATTATTTTGCAATATGTAAACATTTACAAGTGTTTACAATAGAACATAGCTTCTAATATTCTAAATAGAAAATTAAACTAATAAAATTGATAATATAGAAAACATGCTCTAGGGGAGGTCAGAAAGGAAAAGGAGCTCTAGATAGGGATCACAGGAAGTTTCATAGAGGACTTATGCTATGAATGAAATAGAAGAATTTTATTGCAGTGAAGAAATCAAGAACTATCCAAAAAATAATTTCTATGCTCCATTGACATGTATGTTAGGTCAAGAGATAATGAGAAAATCCCTTGGAAAATGGATTGAACTCTGGTGGAACATTATATTATGATGTCGGCAGAAGGCACAAAGTTTGTGAGGGTTTGCATGGCTTTGGAGATGGGTCATTAGAGTGTTCCATGTGGTAGAGATTAGAGGTACATTAGAAGTAGGGAATTAATGAGTTTTATAAGTCTTGCATTGTACAGATGTTGTGTATGTGGGAAGGTGGAGTTGATGTATCACCAGTAACTCAAAACACAGCAGGAGTCCTTACTTATACTAACCAGTCATCTTAGAAATTAGAGGTCCCATAATTGACACTTGGAAAATGTTATTACTACTTTTCTTTAATGGAAAGGTAGTTTCTTTAAAACTATTGTGAGTTCAAATCTAACCTCAGACACCTACTTAATAGTTGTGTGATCCTGGGGAAGTCACTGAAGCCTGATTGCTTAAGTTACTTATCTGTGAAATGTGCTGGAGAAGGAAATGGTAAACCATTCCAGTATCTTAGATAAGAAAACCCGAATTGAAGTCACAATGACTTAAATGACTTAATAACAGCAACAAAGTTGGTTTTCAATAATCACTTGATGAATTCATAAATAGATAAATATATAAATTTATTGGTTGTGATATTCACATAATTGAGTTAATAGCAACTTCCATTTCTCTGAAATCTTTCTTTGAAAGTATCTCAAATATTTAGATATTTGTAGTCATTTAACTCATGTGTCACAGAATGCTTCATGTCATTCAGGGTACTTTGCTAACTGCAGGTAGTTGGACTTGCTAAGTCCTATCATCTGCCTGATCTGTGTTGGAAGTTTGTCAATAGCTGGTCGGAATTGCTATTCCTTTTCATGAGTAAATGCTTCCTGAGATTAAAGTGCGTCTTAATTGATTTTCTTGCTACCAGTTTTCTCCTTCCTGAACTATTCACCATGACTGCCAAAACCATCTTCCTTGGACACAGTCTTGGCAATGTCACTCTCCAGATCCAAAACTGTTGCTTTCTATTATCCTGAGTATAAAATGACAGCTTTTCAACCTAGAATTTGAGTCCCTGTACAATATGTTTTGAACCGGCTTTTTGAGTATTTTTCATATTTTTCTTCTTGATCTTGGCACATTCCTTCTAAACAGAGCTAATATATATTCCCTGAATTCAACAAACTATCTCCCATCTCCACTCATTCACCTTCTTCATCATATGGACCTCTCAGCTTCATTACTTTTAGACTAAAGGCTTCCCAGATAACACCATGAGATCATCAGTCTTAATTGACCTTGAGTATAGTTCAGTTCTCTGCTGCTTGTGCTAATTTTGGTTTAACAATTAACATCAAGAAAACACAAGCACTCCATCAACCACCACCACACCATCTATACAGGAACCATTGGTTACAGCAAATGAAGAAGCTTTGAAAGCTGTGAATAAATTCACTTACATTATGCTTTCCAGGGATGTACACGTTGATAATGAGGTTGATGCACACATTACCAGAGCAAGCTCAGTGTTCTGGAGGCTATGAAGGAAGGTATGGGAGAGAAGAGGCATTAGACTGACTGTGAAACTGAAGGTCTACAGAGCCATTGTGCTGACCTCTTTGTTGTATACCTGCAAAACCTGGACAGTCTACCAGCACCATGCCAGGAAACTGAATTGATTCCATTTGAATGGTTTTGGGAAGATTCTGAAGATCACCTGGCAGGACGAGGTGCCAGACGCTGAGGTCTGTAATCGAACTAAACTACCAAGCATTTAAACTCTGCTTCAAAGAGTGCATCCCTGATAGATTGGCTATGTTGTTCAAATACAAAACATAGCCTTGCCAAAAGGACTTGTTTTATGGAGAACTCACACAGGGTAAGTGTTCCCATCATAGTCAGAAGAAGCAATACAAGGATACTTTCAAGGTTTCTCTTAAGTACCTTGGAATTGATTATGTGACATGGGAATCACTGGTACAGGACTGCTCAGCATGGCATGCGTTCATGTCAGAGAAGGTGCTGTGCTCTATGAGCAAAGCAGAATTGAAACAGTTCAAAGGAAATGCAGGGAGCTTGAACTTGAAGAATCTACTCCAAATGTTCATGCAGACTATTTGTGCCTGACTTATGGTAGAGCATTCCAAACCAATATTGATCCGAACAGCCACGCTTGGACATATTTTTAGAATACTGATGTCATTTTGATTGTCTTTGAGAAGGAAGGACAGCAACCAGAGAGTATGAATACATGAGCACATAATGTATCCTCCAGTAGAATAAAAGCTCCTTGAAGGTGGTGAGATACATATATGTGTATGTGTGTATACACCCATGTGTGCATATACACACATATGCATATGCATACGCATATATAATATACACATGTATGTATGTGTATATATGTATACACACATTTTTGTCTCCATTATATCAAGTCTCTTGAATATATTATGAATGTCACCAATAGTAAATTTCATGAATATATCAAATCTCATATATAATATGTATAAATATTTCCAATTATGTTATTCATATTACTTTTTCTATTTCTTAGCAAAATGTTTATTATATTAAATTGAAACGCCTTTGGGGTCCTCTTCAGCCTCATGATGGCATGATACATCCAGGTACCTTCATTTCAGGAATTATTGCTACTCTCTTCTATAAATAAAATGTGTACCTCTAGGGAGGGTCACCAAGCAAAACTGAGAGCAAACCCAGCTGAGTCACTTACGAATCAATTAGACTAAGTGCACTTTGGAGATAATTATGGCCTAAAAGGGACTGGAGATGGGTAGATTTGCCTCTTAGCTTCTATAATTTAAAATGGGTTTTACATCTAATGATTAGAATGCTTTGGAGGGATTACCATTAATTTTACTTTAGATAAAGAAGAAATATAGTCTCAGAAGTGGTAGTACCTGTGTATCTGACTGTTTTTGGAAAGCCTTGAGAAGATTTCAGGAATCTCTTGATATGGATCTGGAAAGGCATTCAAAGAAGTTCTTTTTTATCACCAAATTTTTATGTGCATGTCTGAAACTGGAATTCTTTACAGGATTAAAGTAACATTTGGCCTTAGTCAAGTCACTATAACTTTCTGTGCCTTAGTTTCCTCATTTGTAAAAGGGGGACATTTAAGGTCATTTCTGGCTCTAATTCTACCATCCTATGATATGTGATCTATGTCAAGGGGGAAAATTTGTTGTGGTTAGGATTTTTGAAGGGTCCTCACATGGGAGTGGGATGAGATCTTTTCCACTTAGCCACAAAAGGCAGAACACAAGCACTGTTTGAATATTTAGAGAATTGACTTTACATTAAGTGGCTAAATGACTATCATTTAATCTCAAGTGGAGTGAGTTACCTTGGGAAGCAACGTCTTCTACTTCACAGATCATCTGCCCAGGTTAAGAGGATTTCAGAGTTGGAAGGGAACTCAGTAATCACCTAGTCCAACTCATAAAAGAATCCTACCCCTCCCCCCCAATATAACACACATAGCAAGTGTACACGTACCATCTGCCTACTAGAGGGCAAAAACAGGATGTCCACCTGTTAGTGATGACATTTAGTGGGGAAGATTTTGGTCAATTTTGAAATTCATAATTTTTGGAGCCCTTACAACTAATTGTGAGATTCTAGTATCTTGTGATCCTCCCCCTATTCCCCTATCCCTACCAGAGCTATCAGGCCCTTTTGAGTCACTTGACTGGAAGTTAATGGACTTGATTTCCAATCCCCACTCTTCCAGCAGCAGCTATTGTTCTTGGTTTGGGTTTTGGGTTTGTTTTTTTTTTGTTTTTATTTTTTTTTTTTGCTTTTTGGAGAGGAATTGGGGTTAAGTGAGTTGGAGCTATTGTTTATAGCAAACACTTGTTTTAGCCTTTTTAGGCTTCAATTTATGATATAAAATAAAAAGCTTGAAAGAAGTGAAGCATAAATCTAGAAGGCACCTAAGAGTTTATCTAGGACAGTTCCTTGATTTTACAGATGATGTGTGGGACACGAAATTAGTGAAAAGCTTCTCAGTCTGGAATGTACCCCCCCCCCTCCTGAGTGTCTACCCTCCCCCTTCTCCTGTGAATTACTTTTATCTTCCTTTGTTCATTTCTTCCCGCCTGGTGAAGGTCAACCCCCTTGTACTCTCATTGGGGAGAAGGTTGGGAGGTGAATTTTTCACCAATGAAAGAAGGCAGTTGGCCAGCAGAGGGGTCATCCTAATTAGGTTTTTAAACCTTGTAACAGGGCTAGGCTCTCTCTCTTCCGGCCTGGCCTCATGCATCAACATGGGTAAGACATCCTCTGATGGGGCACCCCTTTCTTCCCGGGAGAAAGGGAATAAATTCCTCTTCTTATCTAAGGCATCTCTGTGTTTACTTTTCTAATTAAATTAAGAATAATAGGTATTTTTTATACCACAAACAATGAGAAAACCAAAAACATTAAGCTTAAGTGACTAGCCTAAGGTCACAGGTGATAAGCATCAGAGGATTTGAACTGAGCTCTTCTGTCTCCAAATCCAGTCTTCTTTTACTGCATTACATTGTTCCCTTAAATCTTTATGATATTGTGGCTTATGTCTCATTCATTTATATTTCTGAAATCAAGGAAGAATGCGAGCAATTATTCAGTTAGTTCATTTACTTTCACACAATTATCATCATTAAAGTCACTAGAGCCATAATTAGAAATAATGCTACCCATGGAAAGTACCATATAATGTCTCCTTTTTAAAATTTAAATAGTATTTTATTTTTCCCCAATGACATATTAAGAAAATCTTTTAGCAGTCATTTTTACAAGATTTTGATTTCCAAATTTTTCTTCCTCCCTTCTCCCTTCTGAAAATGGTAGGCAGTTTGATATCTTATACATGTGCAGTCATATAAAATATATTCATTTGTCACCGTTGTGGAAGAAGACAGAGATCCAAAGAAAATAAGAGCTTGAGAAAGAATAAAGTAAATGAAAATAATATGTTTTAATCTGCATTCAGAGAAAACCAGTTCTTTATCTGGATCTGGATAGAATTTTCCTTCATGAATCTTTCTTTTGTATTTTCTTGGATCATTGTGTTCCTGAAAAGAGTTGAGTTATTAATCGTTGATCATCATACAATTTGCTGATATTATGTACAATGTTTCCCTGGTACTGATCATTTTACTTTGACTTACTGTGTACAAGTATTTCCAGTATTTTCTGTTATCTACTTGCTCATAATTTCTTATTGTACAACAGTATTCCATTACATTTGTACTCCATAGCTTGTCCAGTCCTTCCCCCATTGGTGGGCATCCTCTCAGTTTCCAATATTTTGCCACCATGAAAAGGACTGCTATAAACACTTTTTGTATATGTGGGTCCTTTTACCTTTGTTTTATGATCTATTTGGTATTGCTGGATCAAAGGGTATGTGCAGTTTGTTTGCTCTTTGGGCATAGTTCCAAATTGCTCAATAGAGTGGTTGGATTCATTCACCACTCCACTAACAATGCATTAGTGTCCCAATTTTTCCACATTCTCTCTAAAATTTAATTTTTTCCTTTTTTTGAGATATTAGCCAATCTAGCATAAATTAGTATTTCAGAGTTTTTTAAACACGTATTCCTCTCATCAAATATGATTTATGACACTTTTTTCATATGCCTATAGGTATCTTTGATTTCTTCATGTGAGAATTGCCTGCTCATATCCTTTGACCACTTATCAATTTGGAAATGGTGTGTATTTTAATAAATCTGACCTGGTTCTCTACATATTTGAGAAATGATCCTTCTATCAGAGATACTTGCTGTAAAAATTGTTGCCTAGCTTTCTGCTTTCCTAATTGTAGTTGCATTGGTTTTGTTTGTACAAAAGCTTTTCAATCTAATATGATCAAAATTATTCCACATTTTGCAATGCTCTCTATTTCTTGTTTAGTCATGGATTCTCTCTCTTTCTCTCGCTTTCTCTCCCTCTCTCTCTGCTTAATCTCTTCTCCTCCCCTCCCGTCCCCTTCCCTCTCTTCCCTTTTCTTCCCTCCCCTCTCCTCTTCCTTCCCCCCATAGGTCTGACAGGTAGACTATCCTTTGCTCTTCTAATTAGATTGCTTGATTGTTTACGTATGTCTTCATCTTTTAGCAAGATGTAGTTTTCTTCCTTATCTCAGACATATTTTTACTTTTACTTTGACTAGTATGAGGTTTGATACTTCTATGTTTTTTTGTTTTGTTTGTTTTATTTTTACTTCAGATAAAGCATAATCGATTCTTCTCTAGCCCCTTACCTTTACTCTGTGTGGGTTTCTCTGATTCAAGTGTGTTTCCTGTAAGCAACATATTGTAGAAATCTACTCTACTATCTACTTTAGTTTTATGAGGGTGTTCATCCCATTCATATTAACAATTATGATTACTACCTGAGTATTTCCCTCCATCCTATTCTTCCTCCTGTTTATTCTCTCCTTTAATGCTTTCTCACCTCACCAGTGTTTTGCTTATACCACTTTTCTGATATACCCTCCCTTATGTTAGTCTCTCCTTTCCACCATTAACATAATCCCCCCTTCTTCCCTGTTGGGTGAGATAGATTTCTTTATTCAACTGATCATGAATGTTTTTCTCTCTTTGAGGCAACACTGATTAGAGTAAGGTTCAAGCAATGCCCATCACCCAGCCTCCTATATTTCCCTCCACTGTAACAGGTTTTTCTTGCCTTTTCATATGAGATAATTAACCCCAGTCTACCTCTCCCTTCCTTCTGCACTCTTTGTACTCCTTTTTCTCTTTCCTTATTTTTATATAATTCCATCAAATTTACTTTATATCCATATCTTCCATCCAAGTATCATGCAATGTCTCCTAAGCCAACATTTAAATACAAATTCAGTTCAAGTAGAAGACACCTCAGAAGAAGACCTAGAACTTTAGATAATGTGGAGAAGCACAAATATGTTTCTTCATAGAGAAGAAACATGGACCCTCTGTTTATAAGGTCTATGAACAAGAACTATGAAGCCGAATCTAGAGAGATGTACATAAGCAGGAGGAAAAGCAGAACAAGGATTGTGGAGAACTAATTTTCAACATAATCACTGGGGGGTTGCGGGTAAAAATAAAAGCCATCAGGTAGCTTACTGTTTTTACTATGTATTCTTGATAATTGATTTGTTAATTGCAGTTATTTCTCCTTTCTAAAATACTACGAATGTCATCAGAGTCCATGAATTTTGGTACCTTGACCAAACTCATGGTTACTTTATCCCATTGGGATAATAATGACAGGCATGTAGAACACTTACATTTACTTAGATTTCTAGAGTCTTTCTAACTGAATTTAAATATTAGCTTTGTCATTAGTTCCTTCCAAAATAATGTTTCCGTGGCATCTTCCAAATGAAAAACGCAGCTCTCTAATGCAGATACAGATGATATAGTACTAAGTATGCACTCATATTTCTCCAATTCTTTGCAGAGGGGAAGGAGATGTATTTTAACTTTATTTACAATAACCATCTTCTGCTTCACTTGACTTATTGCTTTATAGTAATTTCTTCTTTTACATTTTTATAGCTACAGTATGTGTTTTTCTTTCTTCATCAATCTTTTTCTTCTATATCAGTTGATACATATATTTTTGTGTTAACAGAATTCTTTATAATCAGTAAGAATAATATATATATTTTTTGCATTTGTCAAAATTGTTCATGCATTCTTCTTGTTTTGGGTAAAATATTTGTTATTTTTTTCTATTACAGAGACTGCTTCTATTAATATTATATGCATGAAAAGGAATCTTTTGTCCATTGACTTCCATATAAGTTCAGGAAGGTGATAACAGGACCATAAGGCATGAATAATTTCATATTTTTTGACATGATTCAAAATTATTTTCCAGTAGAAATAAGAACATTCGCATTGTTCTTAGTGTATCTGTTTTCACATAATTTTCCAATGTTGACTGTATGAATGACCATAAGAGCATTTTCAAAGTGATTATTATGTGTAAAAAAGTACTAGGCACTAGGGATACAAAGCCAAAAGTGAAGTAGGACCCAGTGCCAACCAAAATGAATACGAACAGGATAAAGTACATGCTTTGTTCAGTGAAGGTACTATTTTGTCTGAGGAATCTTAAGGATTGTGTGTGAACTCATAGTGAAGTTCATTGTCAAGCCTCTTTCCAAAAGTAATAGTAGTTGGGGCACTTAGGTGGCACGGATAGGGCAATGACCCTGGAGTCAGGAGAACCTGAGTTCAAATTCAGCCTTAGCAGTTGTGTGACCTTAGGCAAGTCACTTAACCCCAACTGCCTTTCCTTATCCCCCCCAAAAAAACAAAAAGTAATGGTAGTACTGATTTGTTTTCTGTGACAAAAGTAAGAGAGGGAAAGGAGAGGAGTGCTCATGCAGGCAGCAGGCCATAAGGGCAGATGATCAAGATGCCAGCTTAGATGGATGTATTGTCCTGTTTGGGGCAGATGTGTGGACTTATTTGAGCAAGTTTGTTCTCATTCAAACCAAGCTCAATCCTGATACACAATTAATTCACACTTTTTCCCCCTCAAATAACTGTGTGGAATAGTTTTGCTGAGCTGTTCAAATTCCCTTTAGTAAGTCGATTTTTGTACATGGATTCTAATGATTTATATTTCTGTATTTTCAAGGGGTTTGTATTTATTGAATACTTCTGAGAAAATTGTGGTTTTTCCCTTTAGATTTGGAACATTTCCCTAAAGATTTTGGATATTAGACTTAGAGAAGCTTAAAATGATTTTTTTTCTTTAATTGACATATTTTCTTATTATAAGACATTTGTTTTTCTTTGTGAAAAATATTTGTTTATATAATTGAAATTGTTTATGTTGTCTCATAAATTTCTCTGTCACCATATTTTTTCAGCAAATGTTTGAATAAATGAATTTCTTTATTTCTTTTTTTACAGCTTGATCTTATTGTGGACTTTCTCTCCCTCTTTTGTGGGTGTGGGCATCTTTTAGTAATCTACAGAATGATTTTTTTTCTTTTATTGACCCTAACCAGTTTCCAAATTCTTCCCCTTAAAAGTTGTGAAAGATGGTAAATTTCAACCAATTTAATTAATATATTTATGCTAAGGTCAATTCTCTAGGATCAGTGATATTAAGTTATCTCTCTCATCAACTTATGAATAACCCAAAAATAATTATTAAATTGCCTTTTTCATGCTTTTGGTACTTTCTTTTCACTGCTAAGATTCATCTGAGGAATTTGCATGTTAAATGTTCTGCTTAGTTATGGCTTCTTCAGTAGAAATTATTTTAATTCCTCACTCTTAAAAAAATCCCTCTTTCCATTGACAAAAACTGCTGCTATAATCCCACCACCACCAAAACAACAGCAATCACACTTTTTAAAATTAAATTCAGCTTATCTGAATTTGAAATTAGTCAAAGAAGACTGTAATGTATAAATAAATAAGGGACTCCAAAAAGGGGAGTTGCAAAAATTAGTAAGAGAAAATGGGTAGGTTGTATGGCAAGTATGAGAGATGGCAAGATGATAAAAAAAACTATACCACTTAAGTCTTTTGAATTTCAGAAGAAAATGAGGAAAGAATCTGACATATTAAAGGGACTCCACACCTGGTCGTAAACTGTAGAATGTTGAGAAAATCAAAATATTTTTAAATTATTTTAGTTTTATTGTTTATTACTTCTCAATTACACAAAAATATTTACATTTTTTGAGTTCCAAATTCTCTCCCACCATCCTACACCTCTCCCCTCCTTGAGAAGGCAAAAATATTTTATATCAAATCTGCATATGAAGTCCTGGAACTCTTATTTCCATATTATCTGTGCTGCAAAAATCCAGTGGACAGGTTTACCAACAATGTATTAGTGTCCCACTGCTTTCACATACCTTTCATTATTTGTCATATTTTTTTACCCTTCTGTGAGCCAGTTTGATGTGTTTGAGATGGTATATTAATGATACTGTGATCTGAAGATCTTCCATGCCACTTGAACTTGCTGATGTAGCAGGAAGGAGTGGAGCAAGAGAAAGCTGGAACCAAGCTAGTGTCCATGCGGTGGTGACTGGAAGCAGCAGCAGCAGTGGTGGCAGCAGAGCCGTGAACTCCTTTTACTTTGAGCCAGCCAGAATCTCTGCTAAGGACTCCTGCTTAGAACTGTGGAGGGGCCAGAGCTGCTGGGAGCAAGCTTCCTGGACACTGAGAAATTGCTGTGAGTGAGGAGAGAAGGATCTTTGCCTGAAGTAGCCTGTCCTGTTCTGAAGGCTTGAGAATGTGGGTGTTTACTATTTTAACTACATGTCCCAACTTCATAACTACTGTGTTGGCTTTGACTTTCTGGTTTTGAGACTCAGTTTTCTGGTATTTGAGTAAATGCTCTAGTTATTTTTCTCATATAGAGAGCCTGTTACATTTTGTGATTAATATCCATATCATCATACTTATAGTTTCTGTAGGCATTGTGAATGCTGCATTGCTGATACAATATCTCAAGAGTTATCTTAATTTGCATTTTATTAATCTGTAGTGCTTTAAAGCATTTTATATATCTATTGGTGGCTTTGATTTCTTCCAAAAACTGCATGTTCATATCCTTTGACCATTTATAAATTTGGTTATATTTCATATCCCCCTATATTTATCAAGACTGCAATGGACTAGGCACGTAAGGTTAATAAGGATAATGAATGGAAAATGACATTGGGGTTCCAAACCTGGATGACTAGAAGTATGAGAGTACTCTCCAAAGGAATCATGAAATAAAGAAGAAATTGGGTTTTTGCTGAAAAATGGTTGATTTCTATTCTGAAAATGTTGAATTTAAGATGCATATGGGACATCCAGTTTGTGACATTAAAAAAAAGCAAACAGTGGTGCTGAACTGAAGTGCAAGAGAGAGATTAGGTCAATGTGTGTATATGTATGTATAAATACATCCATTCATATGTGCTCCAAATGTGTGTGTGTGTGTAATCAGTTTTGATCGGTTCACAACACCACCAGCTATGCATTAGTGTCCCACTTTTCCCATATCTTCTCCAACATTTGTCATTTTTTCTGTTGTATTAGCCAATGTAATAGATGTGAGGTTGTCCCTCAGAGTTGTTTTAATTATGAGTTCTCTAATCATTTCAGTTTAGATAATTTATATGACTATACATAGATTTTATTTCTTCTTCTAAAAAACTTTGCTTGTACCTATTTTGATCATTAATCAATTAAGGAATGACTTGTATTCTTATAAATTTGGTTCAGTTTCCTATGCTTGAGAAATAATCCCTCTATCAGAGATACTTGCTATAAAATTTGTTTCCCAGCTTTCTGATTTGTTTCTAAGCTTGGCTGCATTGGTTTTGTTTATGCAAAAACTTTTCAATTTCATGCAATAAAAATTATCCATTTTATGTCCTGTAATACTTCCTGTCCCTTGTTTGGTCATAAATTATTCCTTTCTCCCGAGATCTGACTGGTCAGGTATTCCCAGCTTTCCTGATTTTCTTACGGCATCACCACTTAATTCTTAACTATGTACCCCTTTTGACTTTATCTTAATATTAGGTGAAAGATAATCATCTATACCTAGTTTATGCCATGGTATTTTCAAGATTTCTCAACATTTTTGGTTAAATATTGAGTTCTAATCACAGAAGCTGGGGCTCTTTCCATTTGTCAAACAGTAGATTACTACAGTCATTTACTACTGTGTTTTATGTATCTATTCCACTGATCCATAGCTTTCTTTCTTAGCCAGTAACCAATAGCTTTGATGACTGCCACTTCATAATGTAGTTTTAGATATGGTACAATTTACCTTGCCTTGTATTTTTTTCATTAATTCCTCTATATTTGAATAAAATTTTCCATAGTAAAACTAAACAAACAAATATGTGAACTGGTAGGGGAACTCGATCAGCTCTTTGTTTGAGCATGAGACAGTGAGAGAAAACAGCTTGTTCAAATACCAAATGGGTCCTAGTGCTTGGTGTCCAATTTCCTTTTCTTCTCCATGCTGGAATTCAGTGAGGATTTCAATAAAGTCTTATTAAGCACCTATATGTGCTATGTTAGTTAGAAAGACATGAAGAAACCTAGAGCAATGGTAGATATTCAAATCTCCCCTTAGATCTAACTAGCTGTGTGTCCCTAGGTAAATCATGTAAATTTTCTCAGTACCAATTTCACCATATTTAAAATGAGGAGGATAATAATACCACCTCTCTTACACAGTTGTTATGAGGAGCAATTTCAAATAGCATGTCAAACATTTTGTAGACATTACAGTACCATATACATACTAGTTGTTATGATTAAGTGACCTTGAGTAAGTCACTTTACCTCTTATTCTCAATGCCTTTATCTGTAAAATGAGGGAGCTGGATTCAATGGCCTATAAACTTTCTTTCAGCTCTAAATCTATGATCTGGCAGGTATTTAGACATAGATCCTATTAAAAATGCAGTGTCTATGTAACTGATAAAAACCGAAGTCTGAATTGTCATTCCTCCTTTCTAAATTGCTGGTTTCCGACTCAAACCATCTTTGATAGTAGCTATACGTTATTTGGTCAAAAACTGAAGGACCTAAAAAAAATCATTTATACCCTTTTATCTGAAATGACTGGTTCAGAAAGCTTGTTTGGTCTTTGTAAAATGGTGAAATATTATAGAAGGAGTTTTTTTTAACAACATAAATTCTTTAGGTGCCTGTCTGTGAGGGAAATGCTCAGTTGCATATAATTTGATGCATTTCCATATTAATTAGAGATCAAAATGTAAAATCCAGCCCTCTCACACATTCTCTACATTTGCATCTCTCCCTTGAGAAGGTTACAGTGTCGATATTCAAGAGGTGTCCTCTAGTATCAGCTCTATCTGGGACTCTGTTAGGTGGAGTGAAGAAATGAGCCTAGTACCTCTAGTCTATTCAATGTCAACAAACCCAAATCTATAAGCAACACACAGTAGAGAATTGATGCAAATCATCCATGTAGTTCATGAAGATGGGGAGAAAAATCACAACAATAGTAACAGTAATTTCACTTCCATCATTTTAATCATTTTGATCAAGTGTGTATATTTTTGATTTGGGGGAGTAAAGGAAGGCATGGAAATTATGCAGATCACTATCTTGTTTTTAAGCTCTTAGTGTCAGCTTTAAACTTGTTGGGAATTTGAAGAACCATATTTTTCCCTATGTTAATTTTTTCCCTTCAAAATATTCACAGATAATTTAAGTATCCAATGTCCTCGCCTCCCCTGCTGGTTTCATTGCTTCTGTATAATGGTAGTGCAATATATTTTGACATTTGCATCACATATTCATTCTTGTCTAATCCAATCATTATATGATTGAATCTTTCAAGATATCGTAGGCATCCTGATGAGTAGTATTACTATTTCACATAAAATGAAGTGAGATCAAAATATTTGTCTATGGTTACTCAGCTAATAAGCGTCAGATAGGGGATTTGATCTTAGATGCTACCTGTCTCCTTATCCATTGAGCTTTTTTTCCCCTTAAATCATGCTATCTGGAAATAAGTTTAGTCTAAAAATCAGGAGTCTTGGGAACTAGTCTATTTATTTCCTTAAATATATCTCAAGGAAATAATTCTCTCTCTCTCTCTCTCTCTCTCTCTCTCTCTCTCTCTCTCTCTCTCTCTCTCTCTCTCTCTCTCTTTCTCTCCCTCTGTCTCTCTGTCTCTTCTTATCCTTAAAATGTTGGCATTGAACTAGAAATTTGCTAGGAAGTCATTCACTCCCTTTATGTCTCTTCTTTATCTACACAATGTTGGCATTAAACTAGATGGTTTAGTTCAAGAATCTGGAGAAATCTGGAGACATTCAGATCATTCTAGAGCTGGGCAATAAAGAATATTCATCAACTAAGGAAATCTCAAAGAGAATTCTTAGATTTCTTTATCTAACTTGTTTTTAGAGTGAAAAGTTTTATTAAAGGAATGACAATTGAGCTGAACAATTGTGAGAAACATGCTTGTGGGGATCACAGGGCTTTGAAAGCAGTGTCAGGGAGTTTGCCTGGAGGAGTTTCTGCTGTCCACTGCTTCCCTGGGGGCCCTTAAGAAGACCCACATGATATACCCCTTAAAACATCAAACCTCTTCTCACTGAAAGAACTCAGAAACAGAGTGTGCAGAGGAAGGTATTTATTAAGTTTCCTTAGAGGATGGGGGTGTGGTGCTCACTAGGAATACACTTAAACTAATAAAGAATTGAGTGAGGTTATACAGTTCTGTCCTTCCTGGTAGAGTTAAGGGTAGTCAAATTTCTCAAATTCCTCATATTATTTCTCTAAGTTAACTCTTTATATGCAGATTATATGCAGATTACTTAAGTGTGGTAGTGAGGATACTTGTGACCAGACTTGGGCCATGACCTCTAAAGTCTAAACTGTTTGTCACATCCCACCTTTCTACTTCCCTGGGACCACTGTCATACTTCCAGGAAGGCCATTGTTTTAGGAAAATAAGATAAGAAAGCTTTCCAATAACTTTTGTGGGAGCAAAACAAGATACCATAACCTCCCCTCTCAAAGCATTGAAGGATGAAGAAGTTAATAAAGAAAATTATGTTGATGGGAAGCATTCTAGGTAAAAGAACTAGCAAAGACAAAAATCACAATTTTGGTGACAGATGAGGAATGATTTTGGAGAATAAATAGAGAAATCTAGAGGAATAAAGCAGAAAAAATAATTGAGGAACACCTAGAGTTACATGAACCAATGGAAATTATTATAAACTTGGATTCCTGGGACTGTAGTTTGAGTGCCAGTCCTGCTACTTTCTCTCTAGTGACATTGGGTAGGTTCCATAACCTTCTCTATCTCATCTTTAAGATGATCAGGTAGACTATGAAAAATACTGACATCTCTTCCAGCTTTAAAAATGGCTCTAAATTAGGAGTATTTTGATCCTCAAATGGAATAATGGATATGAAGCATTCTGTAGACCTTATAGCGCTCCACAAATATGAATTATTGTTATTGTCATCATTGTTAATTGTTGTTGCTGCTGCTGTTATTGTTAGCCTACGGTTACTAGGTTTCCAGTCTCCTGATGATGTTTCTTGAACCTTCTACTGCATTCTTGTTTCCTTCGAGTAATATTTATAAATTAAGACAGGTGTGTCTTCTAAACATTTAACTGATTTGGAGGGGGTTCTATGCACACACATACACTTTTAGATTAATTTACAGTATTACTATTTTAAGTCTAGAAAATTCATGAAATATTAATGAAACTAATTTGTGCTTTCTTTTCTGGGGTGTAAATGTTAACACTAAAAATATAACTATGAACTCTTAGATAGCAAAACTAAGCAAAATTGTTTAGAGTACCCCACTGTTTTAAGTCCTGGCACCTATTCCACAAGCTGGATTGACTATATGGAAAAAATGCAATAATGGATGTAAAAATACTTTATAAAATTTAAATTATTTGAATTATATGCATACGTGTATATATGTATGTGTGTGTGAGAAAGCGTAATAGGATTTAGAGCTAGAAAGAACAATAGTAGGTGATAGAGTTTAATTCTTTGTACAGATAAGAAATTGAGCTAGCTCATCCAGGTAATAAATTTTTAAGGCATAATTTGAACTAAAGATTTCCCTACACCAAGTCCAACAATCTATGCACTATGCCAAAATGTGATCTAGTCTTAGAGAGAATAGAGAAAAAAGAAGAGTAGAATGTAAGCTCCTTCTTTTCATTTTTAGAAATGCACTTAGTGCACTTAGTGCTTTATACATGAGAAACACTTCTGTGCTTATTAAATTGGACTTGTTGGAAAGGGAAAAGATAACATAGGCAAAGTTTATTGCAAGACTGAGTGCTAGATGCTATCTATTAAGGGTAACTAGGTGGTACCATGAATAGAGCACTGAACTTGGATAGGAAGATGTAATGTCAAAATCTGCCTTAGCCAATTAACAGTTGTATGATGTCAAACAAGTTATTTAATCTCTGCCATCCTCAGTTTGCCTCTCTGTAAAATGAGCATAATGATAGTACTCATCTTAAAGAGTTGTAAAGAATTAATGACAGAATATATGTAAGGTATCTTGAAAATGAAAAGCTGGTCTGTGAATACTAGCTATCATGAAATAACTAGCTATTAGGAAATTTTTCAAAAGACAAATTGAACTCAGAACCTTCAGAATCACATACCTTTGTGGTAGGGGAAGTGAAACAAAAACAATGAACAGAGATAGATAAAAGTGTCAGAGAGATAGAATATAATAAATTAATTGTAGAAATCAATGAATTTCAAGGAGATATTAAAAGTATTTACTGCAATATCATTGTCACGGAAAGTTAGTTCAATAAAGGAAATACCCTTGTATTTGGTAATGATTTTCATGCTGATAATGATAATGAATAACTGTCATTAAAAAGATGTTACTGTTGCCCTTTGAGAAAAAGCTTTTATCAGCGCAAAAAATCTTATGATACATGGACTCCTTAGTTAGGAATAAACCAATTTCATATTCTTAGGTCTTTTTTGGTTTTCATTGAACAGTACACATTTCACATTCATTTGTGCTTGCGGGTTTGAAGCCAGTTTTGCTTGGGGTTATTTCCCAGAAATACCCAAAGAATAGAATTGCAAAGGAAAGAACACCAAGGTAGAGAATATTTTGTAGCTGCCTATGGAAACCATTGTTCCCATCACCCAGAGAAGTATAAAATTCCATTTACATTCATCAGGCATTGTCTTTCCCAACAATTGCATAAAAATAAACTAAAATCAATTTCCTTGCTCTGATTCAAAACCATCTCTTCCCTATTGGTGACACAGTGAGAAATATTCCTTCCTGGAAAATAGGCTTATATCCTCCAAAGAAATAGGTGACATGCCTATTTGTAAAATATCTCCACTTAAGGATCCCCCTTCCCCTTTACCTTTATTATGTATCCCTGCTTCCCTTCAGTGAACAGATTTGACTTAGTCAAATTTTCAAGGTATTTATTCTCTGAAAAGCTCCAAACATGCTATAATCATGTCCTGCTGAGACAGAATAGGAAAGATTCCTGGAACCTGAATGTGACTCTGAGTTGCACTTGTTCTAAGACTACCCTCTGAATACTTGAGAAATCCTTCAGAGAACTGTGGGTTTTTTCCCTTTTAACATATTGTTCTTTTTTTGATAAGAATTCTTTTTCTATTTGCTGAAGTTTCCTACTGATCTTTTGCCTCCCACAGAGACCAATCTGCTCTAAGTTTGCCATATACCAATGAACAAGTATGGTAGACTTCAAATGTATTAATTGGGTATAGAAGAAGAAAATGACATCCCTGAAACCAAATGGTGGCTGCACAGAGTGAGACTGAGATAAAGTCAGATTGAGATAAAGTCACAGTTGGGAACAGTAGGCTGAACAGTGAAGAGAAAGCAGCAGGCATGCAGACAGGAAAACCTGAGTTCAAATTTGACTTCAGACATTTATTATCCCTGTGATCTTAGGCATGTCACTTAACTTTTGTCTACCTCAGTTTCTTCAGCTGAAAAATGCAGATGGTGATGATGCTGGCAATGAAAACAATAATAATAGTTGTAGTAGAGCGGTTAAAATATTACCTGAAACATAGTAGGTGTTTAATAGATTCATATGTCCTTCATCTGGAGAAGGTACTATATCAGCAAGCACCCTAGCATACCTAGGGCGGCTTTTAGCACAGGTTCTCATATCTGCTTTTCTAAAGGAAATCGACTCAAAATGGGTTAACAATCATTTTTTAATCAAACAAACATATCATTTACCTAGTTCAGGGGAAAAAGTCAGCACCCTGAACGTCAAAGAATGCAAACAGAATACAAACAAGTTATTAACAGAAATTACAAGCAAAGAAACAGATCAGCAGACCGGAAGCCATCTGACCATTACATCCATACCTAGTCAGTTACCAGAGAGGGAAGCACTAACATCTGGGTTTTTCAAAGCTAAGGGGCTCAATGGCTTCCCAGAGTCTTGTCTGCCCAAATCACACAACTCTTCTCAAAGTAAGCCTCAAAGCAAAAACTCACATCAGGGCATATATACAGCCTTTTCCTAGGTCAGAGAATGTCACCTCCTTCTCGACCCACTGTTCAATTACAAAGTAACAAGGTATGGGGGACAGGGGTTGGGGGTGAGGGGTGAGGGGGGAAGCCTCCCACCACAGGCTCCACATGACCACATTCAGCCTATTAAGGGACAGAGTATACTTTCAAATGAGGGAAGGTTCTCAGAGCCATGTAAGCCTATCAAAGGGGCTAGGGGCAGGGAAAATCTTCAGATTTCCACAAGTACTTTGCCATTTACTGGAAATTTCAAATTAAATGATGACACAGTCCCTGCACTCCAGGAGTGTACACTCAGATATGGGGATGAGACATTTTGTAATGATAAAACTAGTCTATTCTGATTTAAAGTTTATGAAGCACTTCATTTTGGACAACCCCGTGTGGCAGTTACTAAAAAGCATATTATCCCCATTTTAAATATGAAACAATAGAGGTTCAGAAATGTTGAATAGGCATGGTGGTCACATGACTGGTAAACAGAGTTCATTTCCAGGACATTCTGATTCCAAATCCTGTGCAATATCCACTCAAATATTCTGTGTCTGTGTATAAAATTATGAGAGGGAGGAAATAAACAGTAGATAAGGGGATAGAGAAAAAAAGGTAGGCAGCTTCCAAAAGCTGATCAGGGTGAGAAAACAAAAATGGATAGGACAAAAAGAGCATGCTTGTGTGTATGTGTATGTATAATATATTCACATATCTGTGGTTTTTCCTTCAATGAAACTGAAATATTAATGAGGGGATGTGACAAAGTGGGGCTGATTAAAAGTAGAAGAAAAACAGATTGGACAGAAAAGAATGGAAAGTATGGGAGAAAACAGGGAAGATTTTGGTAAAAATAACACTGAAATATATTTTGAAAGTTAGGATCAGAAATTGTAAGACCTGGTTTCTATCTCGTTGTGAAGAATTATCTTTTAATTCTTCACTCATTAAAATCTTCATATCTCTTCTACAAATCCTGTTGATTTGAGATGAAATTTTAAGCTATGTGTTTAGGGCTTCAAGTTTCTTATTTGCAGTTTTTCCAAATCCTCATCCTACATTTATAAAGCTCATTGGGTTTCTCCTTCCCTCTCATAATTGAATCACCTACCATATTTAAGCAGGGATTTGTCCATGAAAACAAAATATAAATGGAAACCTTGTGAGTAGGATAGAAATAAGAACTGCACGCAATATTTCATTTTTGTAGAGAAGAAGCTTCTTCTGTGAGTGGTGATTGTCATCTTGGTCACAACTTACCATCTCTGAGAATTGCCTAAAACACTAAGAGTTTGTATGACTTACCCAAAGACTGGACTGTGTATTAGAAGCAGACCTTGAACTTTGCTCTTTCTGACTCTTGGACCAGTGCCCTTCCCTATTTAATACACTGTCTTTCATGTGTCTAGGAAGAAAATTAATGAAGTAATGGTCAGAATAAGCCTGTTAACAATATTATATATCCATCATTGTTTAATTCTTATAGTCAGGAACTTAAGCTTAATGAAATAAAAAAGGAACCCAAAACTGATAGACTATGTTTTTTTTTAACAATTGATTAAACATAATCAAACTATGCGAAAGATATTAAGAGACTCAAATAATTAGACATATATGATGTCCTGGTATGATAGTGTTATGTTAATTGAATAGGAACACCTTCTCTGTCCATTAATAGGCATATGTGGAAGATGGTGCGTAGAAGCAGCAAGGTCCCGCAGCTCCCACACTGCCACCCTAAACACCCAGAAAATATGAGCCTAGAGAAAGCCTAGGACTCTCAGACTCACAAAAATACAGAGAACACACCTCTCGCTGAAGGCAGCTCGGCAGCAGGGGCTCAGCACGGCAGCTGGCAGCCAGAGCAGAGACTGAAACAGCCTGAAGCCAAGACCGCAGCCAGGCCTGGGATGGTGGGAAGGAGCTAAGCGAGCCCCGCAGCCAATCAGCAGCGGTTCTACAGCCTCCAGCACCTCAGTATCTGCCAAGGCGTAAGGATGGGAGAGGGTCGGCTTGCACCGATTGGAGCAGAGAAGGGCGAGCCCAAAACAACACATGCGGCCAGGCAAGGCCCCAGGGCGGCCATGAGGAGCAAGCCTCCTAAGACGCAGCTTGAGTCTACTTCAAAGAAAATCTAAAGCACCTGCCTGAGGAGAGCTTCTGTCAGAGACAGTTAGTGAAAGTTGAAACTTTGAAACTTAATTTGGGGGAGAAAAGCAGTTTGGCCAATCTGCCCCCAGGACAAGGAAGTAGTGGGGGAGGGGAACTACTGGAACCAGCAGTGGTGGCCCCCACCAGGCTGCTTCAGAGCCCCTGGCCTTCTGACTCCGCAGGGGGGCTGAATCGATTGATCAGGGCCAAGTGCTCTTGTGTTGAGTGGCCTGGATCCAGATCGTGGTCTTGGGTGGTGGTCCTGGGGTGTACTTTCAGCAAACCAAAGCTTGGGGGATTTGCAACAGCCCTGTAATAGCTCTGGCAGTTGGGAAAACCCTAGTGGTTTGGAACAGAGCTTCCCCCCTTGGAAGCAGAGTTTCATAGACCTAAAAAAACCAACCAATTAATTGACTGGCCAACATGAGAAAGAGGAAGAAAAATAAAAACACCAGTAAAACTCTAGAATACTTTTTTATGGATAAAAAGGGTCAAAGCATGGAACGGGAGGAAGAGAGCCCAGAAATCAGAACTCCCACACCAAATGCTTCCAAGACAATTGAAGAATGCCTAGAAGCTATACATCCACTGAAAAAGGACTTTGAAAACCAAATGAGAGAAGTGGAGGAAAAATT
>CM053595.1:298322873-298347731 GCA_028646575.1 Pseudocheirus occidentalis
GACGATTTAAATGTCAAGGGATGATACTTTAAAAGGCGAAATTCTGAGATGGGAAAGGACTAGAATGAGAGGAGACAGGGAGAGACAAAATGGGGTTAATCATCCCATAGAGAAGAGGCAAGGGATAACTATTACAATTTGACTTTCAGTTACTCTCATTGAATTTGGCTTAGGGAAGAAATGGCATAAACTCTAAACTGGGCATCATGCCACACAGGAGAGTAGGGGGCATGGGGATGAGAGGGGGGATAATGGTGTGGAGGGCAGGGTCGTGGGGAGGGATGCTGGAAGCACACGCTTCAGTAAACAGACAGGGACAGGGTAGAGAACAGAAGAACAGAACAAGGTGGGGGTGGATAGGAAGGAGAGACAGATGATCACTGTCACAATCTGTCCACTATGAAGATGTCCTGTATAATCACACATCCATAGTCTGTATTGAACTGAGTGTCCTTCCAGTAGGGGTGGTTGACAAGAGAGGAATCGACAGAATCTAGAATTTAAAGTTCTGCAATAACTGCAACTAGGAATTAAAATATACAGGGGCTGGGATACGGAGACCCTTCCTGCCCTACCAGAAAATAAGAGAGCAGAGCAGGGGAGGGGCTTTACAGTGGGATTGCTGGTATAGGGTTGGGGCAGGGGCAAGATGGGGAGAAAATGTGTAATTCAAGAAATGTAATGAAAATGAATAATGTAAACAAGAAAACAAATAAAAACTAAATTTAAAAAAATAGGCATATGTGACCACATGTGTCCCCTTCTGTCTTGGAACAGGAGCCATGTTCCCAGGTCTAAAAGTACATAGGTATTTCAATCACAACTGTGATACATCCAGAGTCACATAGAGTCCACTGGGGAAGGAACTTGCATAAGGAGGAGTTTGCTTAGAGGGAGGCTTCCTTGCAGACAGTCTTTCACACCTTTTGGTGCTAAGTTAATTAGGCCCTGTGTCATCAGGGTTGTGGTGCCTTCTGGCTCTGAGACTATAAGTTGAAAACTATATATACTGGGAGGCTGGTATTTTGCCTTTGGGGTTTGATTATGAGAAGGACCTTTCCATTCCCTGGATGCACTGTGAGTACCTGTTTGTTAAGAGCCCCCCAACTACTCAGAAGTTTGTGTCCTCTTGATCTGGTGGTGTGTGCAGTTGTTTGTACTACTTTGTTCAAACAATAGGGGCTCTGTTGAATCTGTGCTTCCCTTGTATTTTCTACTTATCTGTAATTAAAATAAGATTGTTGACCCCTTTAAAATTTGACTTTCCTTTAGCAAAGCAGATCAAAGAACCTGTGCTAGTAGACAATCCTGGGTGTGCTAGGGTGCTTGTTACTACAGGTAGAAAATGATAGAATTAGAGGTTTGGTTCTAGAATTGGAGTCCTAACTTTACTATTAACTAATGATAAACAAGGTACAGTACTCAGGCTCCTCATTTGCAAAATGTGTCACAATGATCCATGACTTATAAGTTCATGACAAGCATCCAGCCAGAGAAGTTAGGCTATTTCAAAGTGCAAATGGTTGTATTTTGCTGAAAGCTTTGAGTGGAAACTTGATGACCAGTTATAGAGTGTCTTCCTGCAAGGTATTCCCCTTTAAATATGGATTGGAGTAAATTCCCTTTCAACTCTGAGATTTTGGACACCGTGAAATAAATATAAAAGTTCTTGAAAATATATCACTTAAGGAATAGTGTATGAAGATGTCATTAGTAATGTTCAAAAGAAACAAATTCATCAGGAAATTTTTATTCATTGATACACTCATTAAAGGCTGTCTTGGGGCAGCTAGGTGGCACAGTGAATAGAGCACTGCTCCTGGAATCAGGAAGACCTGAGTTCAAACCTGCCCTCAGACACTAAACACTTTCTAGTTGT
The DNA here is from genome assembly GCA_028646575.1 of Pseudocheirus occidentalis. Classification (NCBI taxonomy): domain Eukaryota; kingdom Metazoa; phylum Chordata; class Mammalia; order Diprotodontia; family Pseudocheiridae; genus Pseudocheirus; species Pseudocheirus occidentalis. The sequence goes on from CM053595.1 coordinate 298,324,753, forward strand.
GTGAACATGGACAAGTCACTGAACCCTAATTTCCCTGCCTTTCCTCCTTCAAAAAAAAGCAAAAAAAATATATATAAAAATAGGATTATCTTTAAAATGGTGGGGGAAATGAAAGATACCTAGGTGCCAGGGTGCAATAGACTATCAATAGACTATAGCCTGGAGTCAGAAAGACTTATGTTCATGTCTGGCCTCAAGTACATGTGAACTGTGTGATTCCAGGCAAGTTACTTGCCTCAATTTCTTTACCTCTAAAATGGGAATAATAATAACACCTACTTTCAAGGGTTGTTGAGAGAATCAAATGAGATGTTGTAAAGTATTTTGCACGGTGTCTGGCAAATAAAAATTGTACCACATAAATATTATGCATTATTAAAGAAAATGAGAAGAATTATTAATGATAATATCTAAATTTCTCACAACAATATTCATGAATTGAATATTAAATAAAAGTCTCCATACTATAGAGAAGTAGTAGAAAGAAGGTCATGTAACTTCCTCAAGACTATTGAACTTAGTCCTGGTTCTCTAAAAATCATTAAGGGTAAGACTATTGCTTCTGAGATAGTCTCTAAGTATCATTCTAAAATTTTGGTTTTTTTATATACTGTTTGACTTTCCTTTCCATTATCTTTACTTAAATGTCTTTTGAAGGCTCTTCTGTCTCCAACACTTTCACTTTAAAGGAAACGTTCTTTTGGGAAGGTTAAACATATTAATCCTTAGAATGTATCATTATTCTTGTGAGTCAATGGTTTAGTGGGAATCAGTCAACTATGAATGAAGGGCAGGATTGTGACATGTGACCTTGGATAGTACACTTCAGGAGAAGTAGGAAGGGAAAAGAATTATTGAGAGAAAGTAATGATCTTTCACCTGTATTTTACTACACTTTATCATGGGTTTTGAGTTAGACAATTTGAGTTGTATGCAAGATTTGTGCCATAAGCTGTGACTTTAGGGAAGATACCTCCTCTCACTGGGCCTCAGCTTTATCATGTTGTAATGCCAAGCAAAGGCACCTTCCAAGGTTCAGATTACCAGCATAGCAAACCCCATTTATTCAGCAAACATTCCCAAAACAGAGAAAGTCAAAATACAGCATAACTCAGTCATTTAGCTATTAAATTCTCAATTCAATCAAGGTAGTTCTCTACCCCTAGACAGTACATTCATTTAGTCAATCAAAGTCTTCTCAAACACAGATCAGTTTCCAGTCATAACCAAAGTACATTCATTTGGTCAATCACAAAGTATAAAAAGCCTAAAGGTTTCCCATCCCTGGACACAAAGTAATTATAATATCATCCATTAACACTAAAGGGGTTTCTCAAAAAGGGGCAGGAGAGCATAAAAGACCATCCACCCTGAAGCTACAGCAAGGTTAAGATATCATCTCAGCATTGAAAAACCAAGGAAAGACCATTCTTTCATCTAGACCCAAGGAAAGCCCTCTGCAATCTCAGTTCCTAGGGTGACAAGGCTCAACAAAACCATAGTCAGTGTCCTCATCAAGTCACTCTCTGCCTGTAGAACAGTCCCAGAACCCCTTAAAACATCAGCAAGGCCCTCTTCCAGGATTTCTGTGAAGGTACGACAAGAAAATTCTCCTTCAGGGCTGCTGAACCAACAAGCCAGGTTCCAGGACTTCTTCAACTTCTTCAACAGGAGCACTGTCCTTCACCAGTAGGTGAATCTGGAAAAACAACATCAAAACAGATGAAATACTGTCATCACAGCCATGCCTCCTCAGTTCTTGGCAGCTCCAGGTGGCAGTTCTCAAAAGTTCTGTTCAGCTCCTACGGGCTCTTAGTAGTCTTTCTCAGCAACTCAGGCTCCATGATACTCGATACTACTCTCCAAAATTCCTTCTGGATTTCTCTGCGCTTGGACCTCTCTCCCAATTCACGGCTCCTCCCAGTTCAGCCCTCTCTCTTCAGGTCAACAAGATCATCCCCCGAGTGGGATTTGCAAGCTCTGGGTTTTGACACTCAACCCAAAAAACAAGCCAAATACAGGGGCATCTCCTAATTCCATTACCATTACACATGTAAAAATGAATAAATCATGCAAGATGATTAGTAATATCCCTTCCTGCTCTAAATAATATAATTTCCCTTTTATTAATTCATTTTCCTAAAAACAAAATATTATATATGTTGTCCTACAGAGAATCACTTTAAAATACTATGAGAACTGAACTTTTGATGCTATTCATTTAGAGAACTCCCACATGAGAAAACTCCCTCAACTAATTGCAATCATCATCTTAACATATAAATTTATGTTATATATAAATTTATAGTCTCAGAGAGTCACTGAGAGGTTGGTCTCACCAAGCATTACTTAGCTGGCAGGAAACAGAGAAAGTAAATCAACCCTGGTTCCAAGTTCTTGTTTCCAGGGATACCTCTCCATCTCATGTCCAAAGTTGCCTTTCTAGTTGTGCTTAAGAAGGTGAACTAACATTATAGAGGAAAGTTAGTTGGACAAGGAAGAATGGCACATTGTTTTAATGGGATATGACTACATCATAATCAATGACAAATATGAATACTTCAGTTACATAGAATAGAAAATGCATGGTCAGATGAAGTAGTCTAGAATGAAATATACTTAGTGACTAAGACAGTGTAAATATGAAAAACAACATTGGTGCATGATTTTAATGACCCAGGTTGGTTCTTGAGAAGACTGGAGGAACTAGTCCTCCTTCCCTTCCTTGTAGAGGTTGAAAATAATACTTATAAAACATTGTATACACTGCTGGGTATAATGGATATATTCACTGGTTTGGGATGAGCTGTTTTTGATTTTAATGTTAAACTTAAAGATGTTAAATGCAATGGATTCCTGAGCATGGTAAAGTGATGTATTGGGCAATTAATGTGAATTTTTTTAAAGACAGTTAACAAAATAAAGGATGGATCAAGAAAACCCTAGACAAAATTATGCACTTGAAAAGTCTCATTCTTAGACACTCTTTTTTACTTCAAAGCCATTTTCCTCTCTCCCAAGGAATTGTTTTCCTCAGTGATCTAATATGATAACTGATCATGGTCCCCAAAGAATGAGGATTTTCTCAGTCTTCTCTTCTAAAGTCATATATAATTGTCTAGTATCCTGGCTTTGCTTGAAATTATTTAATGCTCTCTTATAATATTATTTTTTAAAATATCATTTACAGTTCCAAAATTCCATCTCTCCAACTTCTTCCCCACCCCTTGAGAAGGCAAGGAATATAATACCTATTATACATATGAAATTGAACAAAATGTTTTGATATTTAGATGATCATTTTCAGAAAATCACAGAACTGACCACGGTTCCTTATTTTACTTTATTATACTATTTTACAAATTACTTTCTCTTTCTTGTCACAATTATTACATTTATATAGTACTTAATCTGTGCCATGCACTGCACTGGACACTTTACAATTTTCCAATTTAATTCTCCTTTCTAATTTGAATTATTCTCTTGTTCCTATTTCCTTTTCTCAAGTCATTCCACTTCTCCTTTATCTCTTTCTCTTTAGATCCTTTTTCATCTTTGTAAATCAAACTACTTCATTTTGTCATTTTTTCTTTCATGTCAAATCTTTCTCCTTCATCTTCTCAATTCATTCCAAATTTCTCCTGCTCAGGTTCAACATTTGTCCTCTTCCATGATTCCCAAGAGAAAATTTCATAATTATTTCACCTTCAAATTCACCTTTAGTCTCTCCTTCACTACTTCTCCAACTCATAGGAACCCAGAAGTAGTCATACATCACATAATTCCTGTTGATATGGTAGGTAAAGCATTGCCCCTTTCTGACAATAACATTTGTTTGAATTACAAAGAAAGCAGATACTTCCAATTAAAAATAGAAATCTGTTGTTAGTGAATAAAATGCCAACATCCTATCCAAAAGACCTAGGTTCCAATAATTCTTCTAATATTTACTTACAGTGTGTCCTTAGGCAAGTGTTGGGGCTCTTGTTGGTAATGGGTTAAATTGGTCCTCAGCTAAAAAGAGGCCCGTGATCACCTGGGGGCAGAATGCAAAGGTTACACCTGTTTGAGATAAGCAGGATTATCTCTTCCGCCTTTGGGTGATGCAGGATTGGCTCGCTGTGGTGAGGGCAAGGCCCTAAGGGGCCCTGGAGAAAGGACTTAAATACAGGCTACCCTGAGGCAGAAGGAAGTCCAGTCGCACGCCAAGCTTAGAGAATGAGAGGGAGTTCCAGCCGCCAAGCCTAAGAGAAAGTAGCAAGAAGCAAGCCCTGTGTCTTAAGTTTTCTGTGCAGCTGTTTCTCCCGGAGGAAGCGGGAGCCGGGAGCCAGGGACGCCCGAAGCCTGCTGAGGAAGGGTATAGGTGAAGCCTATACAGCCTGACCCCCCAAACACTGTAACAGGCAAGTCACTTAATTACTCTCAATCTCATTTTAGTAGTGTAAAACAGGCAGTATTCCACCTACCCCAGAGTGCTATCGATATAACTAAATAACATCATGCACATAAAATGCTTTGCAAACATACAAGCAGTGTTATCTAAAATAATAGCAATGATTCATATAATTAATAACTTGACATATATAGACCCTACCTCTGTTCCCAAAGCTGGATCAATCACATGTATTAAGACGGGCCAATCTGATTGTGCGTATTTCAGACATCATTGTAGGCAGATGGGGGAGCTATTTGGGGACTGAAGAGATTTTCCGAATTCCCTCATTTTCCAGCACTCAAATAGACGTCTAGTCTGCACATACATAGTGAAGAAATTGAGCTGCAGTTATTGTTTATGGCTATTCCAGTCTTCCTCTGACAATTGGCATTATGATTCCCTGATAGGTTTCTATGCCAGGGGAGATGGCATGCAGGCATATCATTTCAGAGTGAGATGTGCACTTGCCATTTTCCCTAAGAAGCTGCTATAAAGCACTGCATAATCACTGCCTACCGATGATTTACTTTCTGATATCTCTTGTGGGAATATTCCCTGAAAGATAGCTCATTTTTCTCCCCCTGTAAAAGGACGTGCTGACTGGCACCTTGGCCAGGGGCAATGTACTTGGCTTTTGCGTGTGACATTTTCCTAAGCAGGACATCAACACATGCCTTGCTTGGTGCAGATAAATGTTCATCATGGATAAGACCATAATTTTATCATTGTTCTTCCTTCTATGAGAAAGGAACAGCACTGAAGGGATGGTGTGGAGTCCTCAAATGGGCAGCCATGGTTTTGTTTCAATCTGGATTTTCTTTTTTACATATTTTTGAATGAACTTGATTAGGACCCTTCCTCTCCATGAGTCCTGATTTCCTCATGTATCAGAGGTGAGGGGCACACATTAAATGCACTCTGAAATTCCTTCTAACTTCTAATTCTTCTGAGCCTCATCAAAAGCTCCTCTCATACCCCAAAATTAATATATACCATCTCTATGCAGATCAAGATTTTTTTTTCATAGATCAAAGAGTTAGAGAAAGAACTGACCTTTGAGGAAATTGTGCTCAACCTTACCATTTTAGGGATGAGGAAACTGAGGCGCTGAGAGCATAAATGAGTGAATTTCTCAAGGTCATAAAGCCAATAAATATCTGAGACACAATTTAAACTCCTGTCTTCAAGACACCCAGTTTATCATTCCAAAAGCAAGGTTACTTGCAGACGTTTCTCCTAATGGGCCCTGTTTATAGGACATACCAATGCCAATGGGTGATTGAGTCAGTATCAGATGTTATCGTCACAGATTTATTTAGTGGATATAAGTCACAGTGTTGACTGGTGCCGATTGATAGGTTAGCTATCCAGTTAACATAAGAGAATTAGCAAATGCCATGAAAGGTAGAGCAGTGTAGTGAAGAGATCACTGGACTTTGGGTCAGAAAATCTAGGCTTGATTCTTGCCTTTACATTGACATTGTCAATGATATCCATATTATCTTAAATACAGTTTTACTATGATGTATTGGGATAGGACACCTACTTTATAGAGAGCATGATCTGGGAACATTTCCCACCTCTGTCAAATACTGGTGATGTGAAACCAGGCAAATAATTTAATATAATAGTTTCTTCTTATTCCTGTCCATTCATTTCAGTCATGTCTGACTCTTTGTGATCCCATTTGGGATTTTCTTGGCAGAGCTCCTAGAGTGGTTTGACATACTCTTCTCCAGCTCATTGTTACAGATGAGGAAGCTTGAAGCAAATATTGTTAAAAGACTTACTCAAGGGCTCATAGCTAGTAAATGTCTGAAGCCAGATTTGAAATCAGGAAGATGAGTCTTCCTGACACTAGGTTTGGCACTCTATCTACAACACCAACTAGCTGTCCAGAATCACAGTACCCAATGCAACCCTCCAAGCATAACAGTTGTATTGATAGAATTAGCTTCCTTGCTGGTAACTTCTTACCTCAATGAAACCACAGGTACTGGTGATATAAAGACAGAGAATATGAAAAAGAAGAGTTTCCACTGAAGAGGAAAGAGAAGGGAAGAGAATGAAGGATCTCTTAATTAACAAATCTCATATTCTCTTCTTCGTCCTTATCCTCTCTGAAACACTCATATGGTTGCTCACTGGTTTTTTTTTCTTTTTTTGAGACTACTTTTTTTCTGGGTTGTCTATTGTCTCTTGTTTTGTATGAGCAAGCACCCTAGCATATCCAGGGTGGCTGCTAGCACAGGTTCTTAGGTCTGCTTTTCCAAAGTAAAGCAACTCAATATAGATTAACAATCTTACTTTAATCAATCAAACAAATATCATTTACCTAGTTCAGGGGGAAAAAGTCAGCACCCTGAACTTCAGAGAATACAACCACAAGTTACAAGCACAAGTTACAAGCAGACCAAGAAACAGATCAGCAGATGGGCTTCTAACCATCTGACCATTACATCCATACCAAATCAGTTACCAGAGAGGGAAGCACCAACATCAAAGTGAGGGGGCTCAATGGCTTCCCAGAGTCTGATCTGGCCCAATCACACAACTCTTCTCAAAGTAAGCCCCAAAGCAAAACTTCACATCAGGGCATATGTGTGTGTGTATTCATACATATATACATATAGCCTTCTCATATAGTCAGAGAATGTCACAGCCCTCTTGACACACTGCCCAATCACAAAGCAAAAATGTGCAGGCATTCCCAAAAAGCAAGCCTCCCACCACAGGCTCCATGTAACCACATTCAGCCTATTAGGGGGCAGAGTATACTTTCAAATCAGGGAAGGTTCTCAGAGCCACTTAAACCGAGGATGTAGGGGCAGGGAAGATCTTCATATTTATGTAACATGTTTCTCTTTCCACCTATCTGACTACACTTTGTCCCTTTTTATCCATGTCATGCCCACTGACTGTGGATATCTTCCAAAGTTCTCACCTGGACCTTATGCTCCTTTCTTTCTATTCTGGCTCACTTGATGATCTCATTATTTCCTATACATTTAATTCTGACCTATATGGTCATGCAATAAACAAACTTTCTTAAGCATCTATTGTGTGCAAGTTGGAAGATAGGTTACTTATGCATAGACCTCTGGATCTAGAGTCAGAAAGACTTGAATTCAGATCTGATCTCAGACACTTACTAGTTGTGTCACCTGGGCAAGTCAGTTAGACTTTGTTAAAGAAGAAACAGCAAACAAATCTAGTAACTGTCCCTCATCTCAAGGATCTTTTACTTTAATGGCAAAGACAACATGTACACAACTATGCCCAAACATGCTATATATACAGGACAAATGTGAAATAATCAATAGAAATCAAGCAATAGAATTAAAGAGGTTCTGCATAAAATTTCTGTAGAAGGCAGTATTTTAGCTGGAAATTGAAGGAAATCAGAGAAAGCATGAGGCTGAAAAAAAGACGGTGAACATTCCAACTATAGACAGGAGAGAAAATGCTTAAAACTGGGTGATGGAGTTTCTTGTTTGTGAAACAGCAAAGAGGCCACTATCCTTACACTGCAGGGTACATCAGTAGACTCTTCTCTGATCTTTAGCCCAGCATCACCAACTTGATTTTGATCATTTTAAACTGTATGTTCCACAGGAATCTCAAACTCAACACGTACAAAATAGAAGTCATTATCTCAAACATCCTCATTCCCAAACTTCCATATTACTCTAGAGGACTATCATCCTCTTAGTCACTCAAGGTTGCATATTTGGTGTCATCTTTGCTACTTTCTTTCAAACACTCATTGCCAAAATGCTTTAATTCCATTCCCTATAATATCTCACACCTATTTCCTCTTCTCCGTACTCTCACAGCCGCCACCCTAGCTCAGAGCCTCAATCACTAAACACACGGACTACTGTCATAACTTTCTAATTCATTCAGTTTGTCTAAGGTCGCTCCCCATTCCAATTTATCTTTCACCTTGCTGCCACATTGGTTTCCATAACTTTAGTCTTACCAGCGTCAATTCTATCTCCCGTACACTACTCATTAAAATCCATTGCCTCTAATTGCCTTTGTGATAAAATATGACATTGTTTTCTTTTCATTTAAAGATTTTTCATCCTAGACTGTCAGGAGATTGGAAACCAGCAGAGCTACCTATTCTGTCTTTCATCTTCCCGTGACTTGAGTATGTACAGAACAAATTCTTGCATCTTGACTGATTATATAGCTTATATAGAATGTGTTAGCAACTCCATTCCTCCCAGGGAGATGGAGAACCACTGAGATTATCTTTATGCTTTGTCTGCATTTCTTTTACACCACTCACACTGCAATTTGATCTATTAACATAGCCTAAGGGAAGTGGGTCTCATTGTTCCCCCTGTGATTGCACCTTTGTACTTTCATCTCTTCCTTCTTCTCTGAAACTAAGCTTCCTTTTTATGTGTGGTTTGACCCAATTATAATGTGAGTATCTTAAAAGTGAGATTTTTATTTTCCTCTCCCCATGACTTAGCAAAGTACTTGATACACTTGCTGAATAAATGCATTTATGATTTATTCATTAGTTTACAGAATAACCAGTATCTGCCTTTTCAACCTTTTTTACATTTTACACTTCATTATGCACTCTAGCCAATAGAAAAGGCCTATTGATCTTCCTTACATGAGATACTACAACTCTCACTTCTTAACCTCTATATTGACTAGTCCCTATACTTGGAATGCACTCCACAATCTTTAACTCCTAGGCTCACTGTTTTCCTTTAAGTTTCAACTAAAGCACCATGAAACACAGGATGTCTTTCCTAGTCCCTCTAACTTTTTTTACCTTACCATCCAATTCTCTAAGTCAGAGGTTCTCAACCTGTGGGTTATGTTCAATTTGTAACAATGAAAATACATCCTGAATATCAGATATTTACATTATGATCCATAACAGTAGAAAAAATACAGTTATAAAGTAGCAACAGAAATGATTTTATGGTTGGGGGTCACCACAATATGAGAAACTGTATTAAAGGGTCATGGCATTAGGAAGGTTGAGAACCACTGCTCTAAGGTTATCTTCAATTTACACTTGATCCACTTGACATGCCCTGATTCTGGCATATTTTATACCTCCATTACAAGGTAAGCTCCAGAAAGATAGGAGCTGCTATTTCTTTGTCTTTATTTCCCTAGCCATAATCACAGTACCTGGCACATAATAACTACAAAATAAATGCTTATTAATTGTGAAGAAAAGAGAAATGAATATTGGTATCTTCTCTATATCTTATAAAGGATGTGATGCTACCTTTCTAGTTTGTTTGGATATTGTCAGAGTATCAGAATTTTAGAAATGAAAAGGTAATTGTCCAGTAATGTTTCTAGATGAAGAAAGTGAGAAATAAAGATGGGAAGTGTCGTGTCCAAATCCATAGATCTACCGAATCCATTCAGTATTTCTCTGAGCTAGAATATGGAACCAGGTCCTTTGCCTCTAAATCCAGTAGTTTTCCTACTTTCATTCAGCCTGCTACATAATTAATCAATCAACAGGAATTTATTAATGTCTATGTACTATGTCAGGACACCTGCTAGTTGCTAAGCAAACAGATTTTTAAAAAATGAATCAAACCTTCCCCTCAAGGAGATCAATATAATAGGAATTAATATGTATGTATGTATATGTATGTATGCATAGACACATATCTAAATTATCTTGTTTTTAAAATATATCACCTTGTACTTAATTTTTGTGTATGTGTGTGTGTGTGTGTTTGTGTGTGTACTCTGTTCTTCATTTATATCTATATGTATCTATCTATCCATCCAAATGTGTATGTGTAAAATACAAAGTAAAGGAGGGGACAGTACTAACTGCCAGATTCAAGAAAATGCTTCATGTTGAAGGCATTTGATCTGAATATGGAAGGAGAGGAATATAAAATATGTACAAATCACTTTATGGAAGATTATTAAAATAATAATAATGAGCCTGCATCTCTGAGATGCAGAGAAAGACAATGGAACAAAGAATGTATTGATTAGTAAAACAAGCACCTCCTATAGTAAATAAAACAATTTACCAATGGCAAATAGCAATGAAAGAACAAATAACTTTGGACAGTTCCAACAACAGAAGTTTATGTGTACATACACAGATGATACTTTAAAAAAAATCTGATAAGTCTGCTTAAGAATGACAGGAAAGAATTAGAACTTGGAAATGGAAAATAACATTGTTGAGACAAAATTAGGGTTCACTTAACAAGGATAAGTTGAAATGACAGGGAGTTTGGGTAAAGATAAGTGGATAATATACATGAATAATGAAATATATTCCTCCAGGCAAATGAATGTTCTAAAGAAGATAACAAAAATAACTCTTCTCTTATACCCCCTTCTCCCAGTATCTCCAATCATCTTTACAAGACCTCACATCTGTTGGCAAAAAGTAACCAAGAACTTACATAATTACATATGTATTTATGTTGAAAAATAATGCTTAACTAGATTTCCTGAATAATTAACATATTTTTTTTCATTTTATAAAATTGTTTGGATAATTGATTCCATTCCCAGTTAAGAATATGAGCCCAATGAGAAACATGATGATTGTTTTCAAATATTTCTGTAACTTAGTAAGTGGACATCAAAACAGGAGGAAAATTTTTATGAATTGGAGAATAATGATGTCCTTTATAGAAGTTTTAGATTTATCTACAGTGGGAAAAGAAGCCCTGGGCTCAGGTTCATCCTCTGACACATTAGCTATATTACCATGATAAAGTTGTTTAACATTTTAGAGTTCTGGGCAATTAAACATATAAATTACAGAAAAGATGCTTATTTACATTAGTTTTGGGAATTTCCTCATCTGTGAATTCCTTTAATCAATGAAATCCTAAATCTAGACCTATATAAAGTTCCTTTATGCTTCCACAAATTTTAAAGTTATTACCTAAATTAGACTGCATAGCTTTCCTGTGAAGCAGGGATAGTATTATAGCTCCTATTTGATATCGATAGAAACTAACACATGGAGAAGTTATGTAGAGTTGTAACCTTACTGAGACTTTTGGGGTGCAATTGTCAAAACTCGTGGAAACTTGGACCCAAACTGGAAGTTTTCCCCACTGTTTGTATATAGGAAATTGGAGGAGACACATCAAGATAAAATTAAAAGACTTGGATACATGGGCTTCTGATCAATGAAACAATATTATTTTTTGCCCAACACAGATGCACAAATGCTGTATTCTCAAATTATTTTTATGCCATTCCACTACTCTACCAGCCCTGTCTCCTCCTTCCTTTCCCTCTAATTCTTGTAAGGGAAAACAATCAAATTAATTCTATCATTCAATTTTAATCAAGTCACTATTTCTATGAGATCCCTTATAAAAACTATTGCATGATGATTTATCTTCCTTTATTAGTATACAGGTTCTCTGGGAGTAGTGATTCTTTCTTTTATATATGTTTCTCTTTAGTATGGTTCCCAGAAGAGAATAAGTACATAATTCTTTCCTTCCTTCCTTCCATCCTTCCTTCCTTCCTTCCTTCCTGAACAACAGAACAGATAACATAAATTGTTTGTTTGTTTGTTTTTAAGGGGTTAGACAAGGCAATTGTGGTTAAGTGACTTGCCCAAATTGACAAAGTTACTTCAATGTCAAGTGTCTGAAGTGTCAAATTTGAATTCAGGTCCTCAGGACTCCAGGGATGGTTATCTATTCACTGACCCACCTGGCCGCCCCAATATCATAAGTTATTAGCAGGGAATGTCCTCTAGTGTACCTAGGTTCTCTGTCACAGTTGAATTATCTGTTACCATCATGCCAGTCAACAGCATATAATAGCAAATTCTTTGATATTCAAATGTTAAAAATATATAAATCAAGAATTATCCTGATTCTGGCCATTAAAAAATTATTACCATGTGAAGAAATTAAGAGAACCATAGGACTAAGTGGCAATGTCATCAGAGCATCTCACTAGAGATTCAAGTTTCCTTTTTGGGCAACGGAAGGGAATTTTTAATGATAAGGAATCTGAGGCATCTTGAGCTGAAGTGACTTTTCCAAAGTCAAAGAATTAGCTAGATGGGGGTTTTAAATGCAGGTTGTTTGACTCTAGAATAGGTACACTTTCCATTCTGTCTTACTGCCCTCCCCACATCTTACAGGTAATAATGAAAAAGGGGTCACTAGTTATAATACGTGTGGCATTCAGGAAGGACTAATACCTCTGTTGTAAGGACTTGCTAAGTCCTTTTTCAAGGCTGTGCACCCACTTTTGTGTACACCTGCCACCCAACTCTCACCTGTGTCTCCAAGAAGATGTAGCTTCTTGTGCAGCAAACATACAAAACTGTCTTGACAGATGAGTTAAACTGGGTTGAGGGTATCCAACAGGTATCAAATTCATTGTTGAGTCAGGGGAATATCTACCCCAAACACTTGAAGACTTCCATGGGTGGAATGAGTAAAGGAGAACAATATGTTCCATTGATCTTGGAGGCAATAGAAACAGGCATGGTGGGGCACTTAGAGGTTGGTCAGACAGCAAAGACAACAAGGCCATCCACTGCATCCTGGGCCATTACTGGTGGTCTTTACTTTTTTGCCACTGGAATTTGATGACTCTGGAAGAGAGAGTGAATCTGAAGATTTTGTGCAACCACCTCACTTAAATCCACTTCATGTCCAAATCAAGACATCACCCCCATGATGTCATAGGTCATCATTAAAAACAAAAGATGAACAACAATTGTATTGTAAATAAAGGTGGCTGGAAGTGGACAAGTAAGTGGCCCATTGGATAGAGTACTGAACCCAACATTAGGAAGACCTGAATTCTGATCCAGTTCAGCTGTGTGACACTAGGCAAGTTACTTAACCTTTTTTTGCCTTAGTTTCCTCATCTATAAAAAGAAGATAATAATGACATCCATCTCCTAGGGACCTTGTGAGGATCAGTTGGGAACGACAATTATATAACCCAGTGTCTGGCATATAATAAGACCTGTATAATATTAGCTATTAATAACTTTAAGTTAAAGAACTTCCACTAATATTGCTAATGAAGGGTTCAACTTTGCTAAGTATATATTTGAGGAGTCTAAACCAATACTTGCTGAAAAAGATATTGAGGATGGCTGAAGAGAAAGAGAGAAAGTGAAGATTAGAAGACTATAAAATATAATGAGCACATTTTTTGTAGTGAAAAGCAGACTAAGGTTTCATAGTGCAGTTAATAAACGTGTGAGTATTCAATTGTATGCAAATTGAGTATTTAAATCTTTGAGAACTACAGGGGGAATATACTTACATAATGCTAAGAAATGATAGTATCCTGGAGGCAGAGCAAGATGGCCAAATAAAAGCAGGAACTTGCTTAAGCACCCAATCCAACCCCCTCCAATACCTGTAAAAATGGCTCTAAACAAATTTTAGAGCTACAGAACCCACAAAGTGATAGAGAGAAGCAAATTCCCCACTGAAGGCAACCTGGCAAGCCAACAGGAAGGGTCTGTCATACGGAGGTGAGAGCTAAGCACAGTCCCACGTGACCTGCTCAGGCCCAGACCTGGGTTGGCAGCAAATTAGCATTACAGACAAGCCAAAGCAGACTTGAGGGGAAACACCAGCAGCTGTGGTGTTTCCAGACTTATCAACCCATAAATGTCAAAAAGGAATACAAAGGTCAGTGGGGAACTTGTTGGAACTGTGTTAGAGAAGAGCACAGTCCAGTCACTGCCCCTGGGGCAAGAGGTGGAGGAGGCATAACAGTGACAGCTGCTATCACATGGCTGCCTGGAGACCTCATGGATGGCAGAATGTAAGGGGACCAAGAGACCATTCAGAAGGTAATTTCTCTTGCTTTGACCTGCTTGGGCTTGGGTGGTGGTTCTGGAGAGAGGAATGCTAGTGTCCCAGAGGTTGGGGGGGCTGTATAAAGAACACCCCCCCTGTAGAGAGAGTGTTGACAACATGTCTGTGATCAAATGCAAAACACTCAGCAATATAAAACACAACTCTCTCCACTCTGGAAGCAGAGTTCTACCATGGCAAAGCACACAAAAGTCAAGTATTTGACTGACAACATGAGCAAATAGAGGAAGCATAAGCAGATAATTGAATCTTTTTCTGAGGACAAAGAGAATCAAAACATGGAACCAGAAGAGGACAGCAAAATCTAAACTACTACATCAAAAGCTTCCAATAAAAATATTAATCAGTCACAGGCTCAAGATGGATTTTAAAAATCAAGTAAGAGAAATAGAGGAAAATTGGGAAGAGGAATGAGAAGGATGCAAGAAAATAATGAAACATGAATCAACAGCCTAGCTGAAGTAAAAAAAAACCTTAAAAATAGACTAATGCTAAAAGAAAGAGGCCCAAAAAGCCAATGAGGAGAAAAATGTCTTAAAAAGCAAATTTTGACACATGGAAAAGGAATTTCAAAAGCTCACTGAAGAAAATACTTTATTCAGAAATATATTGGAGCAAATAGAAGGTAATGACTTTATGAGAAATCAAGGTGCTATAAAACAAATTCAAATGAATGAAAAAAATAGAAGGGTATGTGAAATACCTGATTGGAAAAATCACTGACCTGGAAAATAGATCCAGGAGAGAAAATTTAAAAATTATTAGATTACCTGAAAGCCACGATAAAAAAATAGCCTCGGCATCATATTTCAAGAAATTATCAAACACAATTTCTCCAATATTCTAGAACCAGAGGTCAGAATAGATATTGAAAGAATTCACAGATTGCCTCCTAAAAAGATCCCAAAGGAAAATTCCTAGAGATATCATAATCAAATTCCAGAGTTCCGAGGTCAAGAAGAAAATATTACAACCAGTCCAGAACAATTTTAGTAGCATGTAAAAAATATCAGGATAACACAAGACCTAGCAGCTTCTACATTAAGTGATTGAAGGGCTTGGAGTATGATATTCTGCAGGTCAAAGGAGCTAGGATTAAAATCAAGAATCACTTGCCCAGCAAAAAAAAAAAAAAAAAAGAATCACTTGCCCAGCAAAACTGAGTATAACACTTCAAGGGATAATATGATCATTCAATGAAATAAGGATTTTCAAGCATACTTGATTAAAAAAATTATAGTGAAGCAGGAAATTTGACTATCAAATATTAGAAGCAAGAGCATATGAGAAGGTAAACAGGAAAAAGAAATAAGGAACTGATTAAAGTTCAACTATTTACATTCTTACATTGAAAAATGATAATTGTTAATCATGAGACTTTTCTCAATATGAGGATAGTTGAAGAGAATATATTTGCATATGTATATATGTATATGTATAGGAGGGTGAATATGTTTTATATATATATATATGTGAGTATGTGTATGTGTATGTATGTGTATGTGTGTGTGTGTGTGTGTTTACATGCATACATTTTTCCCCTACTCTACAATCCAGGTACTATGGATGGTCTCCTTGCTGGTCTTTGGATGAAATAACAATCTTCCCACATTGTGCGTTTTACCAGATTTTTGTCACTGTAATTCTCTACCTCTTCATTTCCACCTTCTGGTTTGCCTGGTTTCTTTCATGTCCCTGCAAAAACCTTACCTTATGTAAGAAGTATTTCTTGTTCCTCTTTAATCCTAGTCTCCTTCTAAGATTTTCTCCAGTTTCTATTATACAGATCTCATTGGACATAATTATTTACGTGTTCTTTCTTCTATTCCAAAGTGAGCTTTTTGAAAGTAATAACTAGCTTTTGTTTCCTTTGTAACCTTAGCACTGAGTATATTGCCTGAAATAAAGTAGGTACTTAACACAGCAGTTGATTGACTTCTCTTCACTAGTGGTATCATGGTAAGACTTATGTCTCTAGTATCCAGCAAATGCATTAGCCCACCTAGCATGCTTAGACAGAGGCTCTAGGGGAAAATCCATGTGGTACTTTGGAAAAATGAAAGGTCTAGAAGTCAGGAAAACATGTTTCTAGACATGACTCTGATACTGACTGGCTATATAAGCTTGGGCAAGTTAGAAACTCTAAGCTTTTATTTCCTTTTCTGTAAAGTGGGAATGATCACACCTAGTCAAAGTCCCTTACAGGCTTATGGTTAAATCAAATGAAGGCAACATAAGTCATAAAGCAGAATGTAAATTTTAATGAGAAGTGCTAAATTGAATTCAGAAATTGAAAATCTCCTTGAATGTCCCTAAGCTGTCTGTGAAAAAAAAAGACTCATATTTTAAATACCAGTATTCTAGAAGAGTTGTTGCACATCAGCAAGTCATTCAATAAGAGTTTATGAAGAAACAAAACTGAATATCCCACAAAGGGTAATGGAAAGGGGAATATTAAGGGTGAGCAGACTATAATTTATAACTAAGGAGGAACTCAGAAGTAAACGAGTAAAATACATTATCACTGAGGTATATGAATGAAAGCGAAGTTGGGCTACTCCCGTGGTGAAGGAGAAAGATATCAGGTGATAGCCATGGGGCTCCACTGGTTCCTACACAAGGTTAAGAAGGAAAGAAAGTCTCAGAAATGTTGGTTTTCACTCTGTGTGGAGGGTTGACATTAGGGCATGGGACAGAGTCACACATAAAGGGGAAGGATGGATTTCTTGTAATTTATATCACTAGAGGGAATTTCCTGTCAAAGACCTCAAAGACTCATTTTTCTTCAGATATTTGAGGAGGAATGCTTGATTGCAATCAAGAATAACCAGATCCAAATCCTGCCTCTGATATTTACAAGCCATATCATCATGAGCAAGTCATTGAACCTCTCAGCCTCATTTTCCTTATTTGTAAAGGATTTTGAATGTCTAAAAATTGTTCCTTCCTTCCATTTCCTGCCTTCTAATTAGTTTTCTCTATTTCTGTCTCCATGTCTGTCTCTGTTTCCTTGTCTCTGTTTCCTTGTCTCTGCGTCTCTTCTCCCCCCTCCTAAAACACAAATACACACAAGAAGGTACACTTATCCAAAACGAAAGACCAGTAAAACATTCAAATTCATAGAAGACAATGAAACTAATATGTCATAATGTATATGAGACTTTCCAGAAAGAGCTGAGGTCATCTCATCCTTGAAATTTTCAGTGTCTCTGGCAAGTAAGAGTGCAAGTTAAAACAGAATTACTTGTCTCTCTCATTGGACGATGGTTCTACATCAAGATTTCCCCCAAATAATTTCCACCTGGGTGCAGTGCATTGAGGATTCTTTGACTTGACCATGCTCTAGTAAGTTAATAATTGGGAAAACATTATTATATGGCAAAAACAATCAGTCTTAGTACCTTCACCTCCTCACCACCATCTACTTATCTGATTGGAGGACAGAGCCATGAACTTCAAGGAAGGGACACAGCACAAATATTTCCTCAATTTTCATCTGACTGCACTACTTCGCAAATTCCACCATTCCCCTGAACCAGGTAACTACACTCCTGCACTTTACAACTGGTTTTTTGTGTGCATGGTCTTCTCCAATAAGAGTTTGTTGGAGGTGGAAAATAACTTTCTGTTTTGAAATTTTATATCCCCAGAATCTACACAGTGTCTGGAACATAGTAAACAATTAATAAATATTTATTAACATTGTAAATGACAGTGATAACATAGTGAATCAAGAATCCAAATAGGAAAGAAGGAATAAAGGAGAGAGGAAGAAAAAAGGAAGAATGGGAAGGAGGAAAAAAGGGATGGAATATGTGAGAAAGAGAGGGAGAGGGAAAGACAGACAGACAGACACAGATACAGATACAGACACACACACAGAGAATGAGACAGACAGAGAGAGACAGAGAGACAGAGAGAAAGACAGAAAGAGAAACACACACTCTCTCTCTCACACACACACACAGAGAAAGAGAGAGAGAGAGAGAGAGAGAGAGAGAGAGAGAGAGAAAGAGAGAGAGGGAGAGAAAGAGAGAGAGAGAGAAAGAGAAAGAGAGAGAGGGAGAGAGATTTTATTATTTAGAGGACATATATGGACCAAAGAATGTTAAGTGGTTCTACAAGAATTTCACTGAAAGCATTTTGTACAAATAAAATAATTACTGCATATCACATTTCATAATATCACATTTCATAATCAGGGTACATTAGACAATCTAAGTGTTGGGCAATGATTAAGACTTCGACAGATGTTTAATAATCAGTGGCTTAAAGCTTTTGTTACGATAGCAATGAAGTAGAAAACATAAATGTTGTTATTGTTAGGGCCTGAGTTCATTTGATGGATCATCCATAATAAAGGGTTTGATGCCCCACTCCCACTCCCTTCTTTAAATTAAGAATCATTAAAAGAAAGTATTTAGAGCAGTGTAAGAAGGATTTCAGTTTTCTAAAATATATTCCTTTTAATGATATAAAACTTTGTATTTCAAATTATAAGGTGAATAATTGAGGTGACCAGCTTTCCCTGATTGAATGAACTAAGGAATCTTCTTTGCTCCCTCCCCTTTCCTTTCCTCCTTTTTCCTTTCTTCTCTCCTTCACTTTGTTCTTTCCTTTCTTCCTTCTTTCCTTCACTTTCTTCTTTCCTTTCTTCCTTTCTTCTCCCCTTCATTTTCTTCTACCTTTTCTTCCTTGTTCTTTCCCTCACTCCTTCCTTTTCCTTTCCATCCTTTTCCTGCTTTCTGCCATAAGTATTTCATGGTGTTTACTATGTGTCAGGTAGTATGGCAAAAAAAAGAAAGAGAGAAAGAAAGAAAGAAAGAAAGAAAGAAAGAAAGAAAGAAAGAAAGAGAGAAAGAAAGAAAGAAAGAAAGAAGTATAAGGCAGGGGTTTTTGTCCTCTAGGATTTTCAGTCTAATAAGGAAATAATCATTACTAATAATATATAACAATATACTATCACTTCACGTTGTCAGATAAAGTATTTTTAGGGTTTCTTAAAGGGAGCATTCAAAAGCTGAGGAGATAGGAGAGATACAAATCAATTCTGGACAGAGGATCTAATTAAACACTGGCTAAGTACATGCTGTTTTTAAAAAGCTCTGAAAGTGAGAAGACTGATATAAACACATTCCTGACCACAAGATTCTGAGAGTCTTATGGAAAGAGACAGAGACATGTGCACAAATAATTATGATCCAAAAGTTAATAAGAAAAATGATTAGATTAGAAATTTTGGAAAAATCCTTAATTATCAGTTGTATGACAGAACATTTTCAGCTGGAGATAACAGAAAAGGCTTCAAAGCAGAATACAGATTAAGGTAAAGATTTCTAGCAGTAAAGGATATAGAGAATCAATTATAGAGTTGGGAAGCAAATAAGAAAATGTATAGAGAGGGGGAAGAAATGAAAATAAAAGATTCATAAATTTGATTAAGATGCATCATAGAATCAGAGAAAATCAGTGGTGGAAGGATTTGAGTGGCCTTCTAATACAACCCATACTTTATCCCTCCCCCAGCCAAATATATTTTAATGAAAATAAACCAATTAATTATCATGACTTCAATCCAAATATTCCACTGAACTATAGCCCATTACCTTCTATTGTACCCATTCTACCTAAGGAGACTTTTAATTGTTAAGAAGTTTTTTTTACAGATATCATGATGAGGATTATTAACCCTATGATGATTTATTATCTGTAGGATGATTCCCTGATCTATTTATCCAACTGTAGTTTTCCTATCAGGATACAATCCTATATCATCAGCTTTCTATTGGTAACTTCAAACTAACCATCCTATATACATCTCATTTAACTTGTTGAAGTCAGGACTAAGCATCTTTCCTCACACACACACACACACACACACACACACACACACACACACACACACAGCCTTTTTCTAAACTTCCATATTGCTATCAAGACTTATACCATCATAAAATTCAGTTGTCAAATTACATCATTTCTTTCTTTTCAACATCTTTTACATGCATTCCCTTCTCTTGACTTGCCCAGCCATCACCCTTGTTCAGGGTCTCCTCACCTCTCACTTGGGTTATTTCAATAACTTTGTAATTGAAATCAAATATCTCTGCAATGCAAAACATGTTCCAAACAGCAAGCAAAGTAGTTGTGCTAATGAGTAAATCTGATTATGTCATCCCTATGATAAAAAAATAGTATGATTATCTATTGCTTCAGGGATCAAATATAAACTTCATTATTATAACTGAAAACTCTTCAGAAATTGACCCTTTCCTACCATATCATACTTCTTAAAATCAATTCCATAAATTCTATTAGCTAGTCATGTTTTACTCCTTGCTATTCATTGTATAAGATGTCTCAATCTATTTCCCATCCCAAAATCTTTACAATTGTTGTTCCTCATGAAATCTCTGATTCCTAGAATAATTTATTTTGACACTTACCAGGAGACTTTACACAATCCCATAATGGTATCATGCCATCTGCACCCATAAGCTACCTTTCTATTCTGTATGCATTTTGTATGTTCTGTTGGTTATCTTGTATTCTCCCATTAGAACAGAATGATTACAGGTCTTCTTTTTTCCTCTGTGTCCCTAGAGCAAGGACTAGTTCTTTTTTTGCTTCTTTCTTTTGGGAGAGACAGAAATATATAGAGATAGAAAGATAAAGAGAGACACAGAAAGAGACACAGAGTGAGACAGAAAGAGAGATACAAAGACAAACAGGAATATAGAAAGGCAGACACAGAGAGAGACAGATGGAGAGAGAGAGAGATCTAGAATAAACTTTCTGATAACTTGCTGAATTCTTCTATCATTACTATGTATTCTATCATTACTATGAAATCTTGTATCATTTACTATGTAAATTACATGTTTGTAATTATTTTTTTAAATAAATGCTTCTTCATAAATGCTAAGCAGACTGTTAGTAGTTAAATGCAACTAGAGTGCTGGGGCCCCATTTCCACAACTGAGGAAACAACAATTCATGGGTTGAATCTATTAGAAAAGAATCTAGCCTTGCCCCAATTCCTTTGGGATAAAAGAGAACAAATGATGACGGGTGAAATGTAACATACTTGGTCCTTTGGCTATGAATACTAGGGTAGTTACTGGGTAGGTAAATAATACATTTATTAATTTTCATTACCCCTTCTGGGAGGACTTCTGGGAGCCAAGATGATGGAGTAAGCAATAAATTGCTCTCACTCTGCCTTATAAACCTCTAAAAAACAGAAAATATAGTCCAGGAAAAATTCCACAAAAGCAGAGTCAAAGAAAAGAGAAGGCAGAGCATTCTTTTTGCCCAATAAACTTGAAGGATGGCAAATAAAATCCATCTTACTAAGGTAAAAGAGAAGCATAGACCAGAATGGGAAGTTTCCCTGCAAGTCAGCAATAAGCCCCACATCAGCAAATCAGTAGGAGATCCTGAGCCCCAGGATTGTACAGCAGACAAGCACAGACATGAAGACATCACTGTGCTTTAGTATAACCAGCAGAACCAGCAGATTTCAGCTCGGATAACCATCTCATGTACTGAAGAAGCCCCAGTTAGGCAGGAGTCCTCAAGCAGTCAGATTCCCATGTATTTCAGTGCAGCCCAGGGTAGGCAGACATCCCCCACTAGGCATAACCTCCCTGTGCTTCAGGGTAGCCATGTGGAAATACAGAAATACAGGTACCACTACTAGGACCACAAATCAGCCCCATTTAAGTTGCCAGATCCCTACAGCCTTCAGCTTCCAGAATCTGAGACACTAGTACATAAAACCAGTGACCACCACTGTCTCCAAGCACAAGAAGCTTGGGACAATACCTCCTGTGACTCATAAGCAGAGATCAACTTTAAAATCTAGGAAACAGGGAAATACGATGATCTACAAGGAAAAATTAAAACTGACCATACTCTATTTCTATGGGAACAGGAGAGATCAAAAGAAAAACTCTGAAGAGCACAAAATTGTTAACGTACCTATATCTGAAACCTCAAAGTGGAATATGAATTGATCCCAAGCCCCAAAAAGTCTACTTGGAAGAGCTCAAGAAGCATTTTTAAAGTTAAATAAAAGAGATAGAGGAAAAACTGGGAAAATAAATAAGAATTATGCAAAAGAGCCAATAGCTTGGAAAAGGGAAGGATAAAAATTGACAAAAATTCCTTTAAAATTCCTTAAAATTTTAAGGAATTTTAACAATTCCTTAAAAGAAAAGTACAAATGGCCTGTGTTAAAAAGTAGCAATCATCAAAAATACCTGATACTGGCTCAAAAATAGAGTGGTGGATTGGTGCAATAGGTTAGTGTAATGGTAATTAATTTGTTTGATCAAACGTTAAGTAGATCCTAGTAACCTAGTGTTAAGTATAGAACTCTGTCCATTGGTGATAAGGTGTGAATTCCCAGAACTCTGTCCATTGGTGAGAAGGTGTGAATTTCCCTGTGACTTGGAAGAATGCTATTGGTTGAGACATTCCCCTGAACCATGTTGACTCGGGAGAAGGCCTGTTTTTATAAGCAGGAGAATTTCAGAGACAAGACAGACCTTGGATTTGGTTCCTGAGTGGCTGACTACAGATATGAACAGGATGGGACTTTGTTTATTGGTGGCTTGGCTGATCCTTGAGTTCCAGGCAAGAGAAGTCCTGAAGGGTTTGAGGTGTGCTGAACCTTGTGAACTTCA
>CM053595.1:298348231-298378400 GCA_028646575.1 Pseudocheirus occidentalis
TGAACTGTTGAAACTGTGAACATTGTACTGAATAAAGATTTGTAATGGAATAAACAGAGTGTTCACTAATACTATGTAATCCAAATCTTAAAAGCTCATCACAGTAGCATTCTCTCAGAAATCTACTGCTGATTGGCTTTACAGTTAGGTACACAAGACACAGTGGTTAATGACTATATATAATATTCTGTTTGATAAACCCAAAGACTCTGGCTTTTGGAATAAGAATTCCCTATTGAAAAAAACTGCTTGGAAAAGTGGAAAATAGTAAGGTGAAAACTAGGCATAGGTCAACATCTTATGTCATTTAACAAGATAAAGTCAAAATGGATATATGATTTAGATATAAAAACTGATAGCATAAGGAAGCTAGGAAAGCAAGGAATAGTTTGCCTGTCAGATTTAGAGAGAATGGAAGAATTTATGACCAGGAGATACAGAACATTATGAAATGCAAAGTGAATAATTTTGATTAAATTACATTGAAAAGATTTTGCACAAATACAATAAAACAAAGATTAAAAGGGAAGCAGAAAGTAGGGAAATAATTGTTATAACCAGTGTCTCTGATAAAGTTTTCATTACTAAAATGCATAAAGAATTGAGTCAAATTTATTAGAATACAAGTCATTGCCTAACTGACAAATGGTCAAAAAACATGAGGAGGTAGTTTTCAGAGGAAGAAATCGAAAGAATATATAGTCATATGAATTTTTTTTTCTAAATCATTATTTATCAGAGAAATGAAAATCAAAGCAATTCTTAGGGAATCACATCACATCTATCAGATTTGCTAACATTACAAAACAGGAAAATGTTAAATGCTGGAGAAGATGTTGGGAAATTGGAACACAAATTGATTGTTGGTGAAGTTGTTAATGATCCAACCACTCTGGAGAGCAATTTATAGCCCAGAGGACATATATGAAAATAGTTATAGCAGCTTTTTTG
Source organism: Pseudocheirus occidentalis (assembly GCA_028646575.1). Taxonomy (NCBI): domain Eukaryota; kingdom Metazoa; phylum Chordata; class Mammalia; order Diprotodontia; family Pseudocheiridae; genus Pseudocheirus; species Pseudocheirus occidentalis. Next base: position 298,349,183 of record CM053595.1, read on the forward strand.
TGGTGACCAAGAATTGGAATTGAGGGATATCTATCAATCTGGGAATGGCTGAAAAAGTTGTATTATGTCAATTCAATGGAATATTATTGTTCCATTAGAAATGATGAGAAGGCAGACTTCAAAAAAATTTGGAAAGACTTACATGAACTGATGCTGAGTGGCGAGTGCAACTAGGAGAACATTTTACATAACAACAGCATTGTGAGATGATGAACTTTTATCGACTTAACTCTTCTCAGCAAAGAAAGGATGTGAGACAACACCAAAAGAGTCATGATAGAAAATGCTATCTACATCCAGAACAAGACCCATTGGGTCTCAATTCATATCGAAGTATGCATGCTGATCTCCTTTTTCTTCTTTTTCCTTTCTCATGGTAAATCTCATGGATTCTCTTTTTACTTTACGACATGACTAATGTGAAAGTATGTTTAATATGAATGTATTTGTGGGAACTATGTCAGACCACATGTTGTCTTGGGGAGATGGGATGGAAGGGAAAAAGAGAAACTTTAGAATTCCAAATCTTATGAAAGTAGATATTGAAAACTTTAAATAGATGAATGAATGAATGAATGAATGAATGAATGAGTGAATGAGTGAATGAATGAATGAACAAATGTGTATATACACACACACAGCCAAAAGGAATAAAAAATCCACTGAAGAAAATAACTTCTAAAAATGAAAAATTGGTCAAATGAAAAAAGAGGCACAAAAATTCACTAAAGAGAACTCCTTAAAAAGTAGAATTGGTCAAATGGAAGCTAATAACTCTATGAGACATCAAGAATCAGTCAAACAAAATCAAATGAAAAAAATATCTGAGGTACCACATCTCACTGACCAGACTTGCTAAGATGACAAAACAGCAAAATGATAAATATTGGAGAGGATGTGGGGAAATCATAACACTAAAGCATTGTTGGTGGAGCTGCAAACTTATCCAGTCATTCTGGAGAGCAATCTGTAACTATGCCCAAAGGGCTATAAATAAATGCATACTCTTTGACCCAGAAATACTACTTCTAGGAATATATCCCAAAGAGTTCAGAGAAATAGGAAGAGTACTTGTATGTACAAAAATATTTATAGGAGCTCTTTTTGTGGTGGCAAAAAAATTAGAAAACAAGGGGATGCCCATAAATTGAGGAATGGTTGAATAAGTTATGATATACAAATGTAATGGAATACTACTGTACTATAAGAAATGAGGAGCAGATTGACTTCATAACAACCTTTGGGCGAATTATAAAATGATGCTGAGGGAGAAGAGCAGAATCAGGAGGAATTTGTAAACAATCATAGACACAACATATGTGTGATGTGGGCATCTTTCAGCAACACAAGATTATAGGACAAATCCAAAAGACTCATGATTGAAGGAGATGTCCACATCCAGAGAAGGAGATTCAGAATCTGAATACAGATCAAAATAAACTACTTGCTGTGTTTCTTTTTCTTGTTTTATTTCATTTCCTCTTTCCCACTGATCATTCCATAAGTTGCAATCCTTCTTTACAACCTGAGTAATGATTAATGGGAAGATATTTGTAGATACTATATCCACATGCATGCCACCATGATGGAAGGGGAAAGGTATGGGGAGAAAATCTGAAACTCAAGGGACTGTGGAAATTAATGCTGTAAACTAATAGTAAATAAACCAATTTAATGAACATGGAATGAAAATATAGAAGAAAATAAAACATACCTCATTATAAAAACAACTGACCTGGAAAATAGATCAATGAGAGATAATTTCAAAATTTTTGGTTTACCAAAAAGTCGTGTTAAGAAAAGAACCTGGAGAAAATCTTTCAAGAAATTATCAGAAAAAATTTCCCTGATGCCCCAGAAACAGAGGATAAAGTGGAAATTGAAAGAATCTACTAATTGCCTCCTAAAAGAGACCCCAAAATGAAAACTACAAGCATTATTGTAGCCAAATTACAGAATTATCAGGTTAAGGGGGAAATGCTGTAAGCAGCCAGAAAGAAACCATAAAAAATATCATGTAAATACAGTTAGTATTATGCAGAACCTAGGACCTTCTACATTAAAGGATTTGATGGTTTAGAATATGTTATATCAGAAGGCAAAGGAGATTGGATTGCAACCAAGAATCAACTACCCAGCAAAACTGAGTATAGTCTTTCAGGGGGAAAAAGATGAACATTCAATTAGATACAGGAATTCCAAACTTTTCTGATGAATAAAACAACAAAACAAAGAGAGTGTGAGAGAAAATTTAGCTCCAAATACAAGATTCAAGAGAAGCATAAAAAGATAAATAGAAAAGAAAATAAAACTTACTATACTGTAAGGTTAAACTATTTACATCCCTTCATGAGAAGATGATAATTGTAACTCTTGGAAACTGTATCTTTACTGTTACATTCATAAGAAGTGTACAAAAAGAGTGTGGACATAAGTAGCATATGATGTGCTGAGAAAATGAATAATTAAGGGGTAACAAAAATTATTATACTGGGAGAAGGGGAAAGGAAGAGGCAGAAAGAGTAACTTAAATGATAAGAAGAGAACCCCAGACCTATTAAAAGAGAAAGAAAGAAGAGAGGGAGGACAGTATTGTTCAAACCTTAACCTCATCTGATTTTGCTCAAAGAGGGAATAATGTATGGACCCAATTGAGTACAGAAATATATCTTACCCTAGAGGAAATAGGAGGGGAAATTGGAAAGAAGAGGAAGGGGGTAGAAAGTATGGAGGTGAGAAGGGAGGGAAGTAGCAGGGTATAGGCAAAAGAAATGGGAGCTAGGTTGATAGAAGGAAGGGGAGACTGAGGGAGGTGGTAGTCAAAACCAAAACACTGGTGCAAAGGGAAAGTGAGAAAGGAGGGAAAAAATCATAAACAAAAGAAAAATAGATGAATATAAAGACACAGTTATTAATCATGACTGTGAATGTAAATAGCATTAACTCTCCCATAAAATAGAAGTGCATAGCAGAGGGGATTAAAAACCACCATTCTATAGTATGTTTTTTACAAGAAATGCATTTGAAGCAGAGAGTTACACAGAGAGTAAAGGTAAAAGGCTGGAGCAGAATATATTATGCATCAGATGAAGTTAAAAAAAAAAGTAGGGGTAGCAATCCTGATCTTGGAGAAAACAAAAGCAAAAATAAGTCTAATTAAATGAGATTAGGGAGGAATCTACATCCTACTAAAATGTACCATAGATAATGAAGTAACATCTACACTAATCACATATGCACCAAGTGGTATAGCATCCTTATTCTTAGAGAAGAAATTAAGGGAGTTACAAGAAGAAATAGGCACGAAGACTGTACTAGTGGAGAATCTCAACTTCCCCCTCTCAGAACTAGATAAATTTAGCCACAAAAAAAGAAGCAAAGGAGGTGAACAGAATTATAATTTATATTACTTAGAAACGTTAGCTGTGGAAGACCTTTGGAAGAAAAGTAAATAGGGATAGAAAAGAATATAACTTTGTCTCAATGGTATATGGCACATACACAACAATTGACCATGTACTAGAGTCTAAAAATATCACAGTCCAATGCAGAAAGGCAGATCATTATTCAATAAAAAGTACATATAATAGAGAGCCGTGGAAAGAGAGAGTAAAAATTAATAGAAAACTAAATCTAATCCTGAAGAATAAATGGGTCACACAACAAATGTTAGAAACACTCCATAACTTCCTCCAGCATGATGACAATAATGAGACAATATACCAAAACTTATGGGATACAGCCAAAGTAGTGCTTAGGAGAAATTTAAAATCCCTAAATATTTATATAAATAAAATTGAGAAAGAAGAGATCAGTGAATTGGGCATGGAACTAAAATAACCTAGAAAAAGAACAACTTAAAAATCCCCAATTAAATACCAACCTAGAAAAACTGAAAACCAAAAAAGAACTAAGGAAATTAAAATTGAGAAAGTTATTGAACTAATAAATGTAACGGAGTTGTTTTTTTATTTAAAAAAGTTGACCATCATTATAATATTGCTATTATTCTGTATAGTGTTCTGCTGATTCTGCTCACTTCACTCTGCATGAGTTTTTATGACCTCTCAGGTTTGTCTGAAAAGATCCTGCTCATCATTTCTTATTGAACAACAGAATTCTATCACAATCATATACCACATCTTGTCCAGTCATTTTTCAATTGATTGACATTGCCTAGATTTTAAATTTTCTGTAGCCAAAAAAAAGTTGCTTTAGATATTTTTGTATATATATCAATCAATTTTCTTTTATCACTTTGAGATACTAACCTACGAGTGTTATTGCTGGGTCAATAACTATTCACAATTTTATAGCCTTCTGAGGATAGTTCTAAATTAATCTCTAGAAAGGTCAGATCACAACTCCACCAAAAGTACATTAGTGACCTAGTTTTCCCACATCTCTCCAACATTTATTGTTTTTTGTTTCTGTCATATTGTGCAATTTTATCTGTGTTAAATGATACCAGCACCAGTGAAGGTGAAATTAAAGCAGTTATTAGTAGCTATTTTGCACAACTGGGCAACTAAGTAGTGCAGTAGCTAGAGTGACAGGCCTAGAGTATGTAAGAGGAGTTCAAATCCAGTATCCCCATCATATACATGTATATATAAACTAAGACTTATAAAGGCAACTAATGGCACAGTGAACAGAGGCTTACCCTATAGTCAGGAAGACTCATCTTCCTAAGTACAAATTTGGCCTTAGACACTTACTAACTGTATGACCCTGGGCAAATCACTTAACCCTGTTTGTGAGTCAGAGAAAAAGAATTTCAAATTGAATGGCACTCCTCCATACCTAGAAATTTCTCTTTCTTAATCTTTCTATTGGAATCTTCAGTGTCCTTCAAAACTCATTCAAAATTTGCCTGCTACAAAAGACTTTTCCTTGTCTTTCCAGCTGCTGCTGTCTTCCATCCTCCCAGTCATCCATTTAAAAAATAAGCATTTATTAACTAGTACCTATGATAACTATGTGAAATACAAAAAATCCTCTGTCTTTAATAAATAACGTTTTGAGTCTGCTTACTATGTCTTCTATCTATCTATCTAATCTATCTGTATTTATCTATTTATCTGCATATGGTCTCACCTGTTAGAATTTCATGTCCTTTTCATTTCCTGCCTTTAAAGAAAAAAATCCTGTGTCATTATTATCTTTATACACCCAGGATTTAACACAATGCCTGGCACAGAGTAGGCTGTTAAGGAAAATTTATTAATTGATTGATGGTATACAAAGACAAATGGGACTCAAGTTATTCATGCCCAGAAAACTTGGTCCCCACAGAGTTTAACTACATCTATGTTAGTTTAATAAATTACTGAGATCCTTCTAGGTTTTGTCTGTCTTGCAAATTAACAATGAGTTGAGCTTAGTATTAAGCAGGATGAGGAGAGCGGTAGGATTTCCTTTGGGAAATTACAAACCTCTTTTAATGAACACAAATTCCTCTCTGAAACAAAGACCCATCTTTTTTTTTTAATACTGATAAACTTCCATTGTTCTTTCAAGACTGTAAGACATGAAACACTCTAATCTCTGAAGAACTGAAAATGAGTATTGCCCAGAGGGCAATGGAAAGGTGCATGATGGATATGAGAAGACTGCTAAACATTACAAATGAGGAATTACAAAGAAGTCAGGAAAAGGTAATAAAATTGAAAAGGAGATGGCCTGTTTACCTGATAAGAATGTATAGTCCATGTAATTATATTTGTATACTCACAAGATCAAGAGAAAGTAAGGAATGCAGTAAACAAACAGGGTGGGTGAAGCAACAAGAGTACACAGACAAAAGTCACATAGTGTGGACAGCTATAGATTGGTTACAAGCTGCATTTATGAAGAGAATTCTCACATCTGTTAGTAGACATCTATTAGATAGTTTTTGCAATATGCTATTCTTGTGGTCACAGCATAATGGAAGGTCTGGTAGCAACCTCTTTGTGTTGTTTTCAGAATATGACTCACTTGATTTTCTGTCTCCTAGAGATGATTGCAAAGCAAATTTATTTAAAATTGAGTAGTCTTTATGATTGTCCAAAACTGTCATCATAAACATACACATAAACTCTTTTAGTTGAAATGATGATGTTTATAGGTGATAGATAAAATTTTCATGTGGAGAAGATATATGATTATTTACTTTAACATAGTTAATGTATGGAATAAATCCTTTCCCTTGGGAGAGGAGGTCATGCCTTTGTGAAGATAGGAAAATTACAAATTACATTTCAGAGACTAGGCAACATGGAAAAATTAAATAATTAGAAATAAAGATGTAATTCAGAATAGTTCACACAACTAGTCTTACAGGTGAGTACGTAGGTATAGTGGAAGATAATTGAATAGGAAAATATTTGATGATTAGAAGGGGAAAAAAGGATTATAAAGATTACCAGGCAAATATTAACAAGAAAATTAATTAGTGGACAGATGCTGACAAAGGAATAGTTACAAAAAGTACGAAACATATAGTGTAAGTTGAAAGAAGGGATCATGACATGTCCGTCAAGATATCAAGATATTGGTGAAGATTAATTCTTACATTATGATGTACAGGCCCTAAAGGGATACTATTAACATATCAATAGAAAAAATACTATGATGTGCTGTAAGTTGGGTGTAGGTTGTGATTCAATATCCTTTGTGCTTTAAAGTCTCTGCAGAGACTAGTTAAGATGGAGGAGGGGAATCTTTAGTAAGTGAAATAAATATTAGTAAGTGGCATGATACAATGGTGAGTGTTTTCAATTTATGTGGAGCCCAGGATTGAAGTCATAGGTCTTAGATTTACTCTATGTGATCTTAGGCAAATAACTTAACCATTATGGGTTTAAATTGAGAATTTGGACTGGGTGACTTTTAATGTTCTTTGCATTTCCAAATATGAATCTTACGTAACTTCTAAGGTGAATGATTAACTTAGCATCTTAAAAATTTAGGTAGGGGAGTCAGTCTTACTTTGAGAAATATTTGGTTGAAAGTCTTTTTAGGGACCTATTAGGCAAAGAAAAGAGGAAAAAAAGTGATAAAGCTATGATGAGAAGACACGTGTATCATAGAATCTAGTATATATTCAGCCCTTTAAGGTTTGCAGTACATTATACATGCATTGTCTCGTTTAAATCTCATAATCCCTGTGAATTAGTCACTGCAAGTATCATTATTCTCATTCTAAAGATGAATGAAGTGAGGTTCGAAGAAAGTGATTTGAATGTGATAATGCAGTTAATAAATATCAGTGTCTCAGTTTCCAACTTCAGAATTCTATCTCTCACACTTTGGTAAGTTTATCTTTTTTTAAGTACAAATGTCTCCAAAACAAGGAACTGAGGAAATAGCCAAGGGAGCAACTAAAGCATATAACAGTTAAGAAGATAAATCTTTGGCAGTGATGTTGTTCTTGTTCTTGTTGTTTGTCCTTTGTTATTGAAGAGGACCAATGGATTAAAGTATATGATGTCTTGATTTGCAAATGAATTGGATTTACCCATGGGTACTCAGCCTAAATGGATATAAATTTTGATCATGGAAACCTTGCAAGATATCTTGAGTTTTATGAGCTAGGCTTTTTCTCTCTCCTACTGATTTATTTTACCATTAAAAACTGCAACAATCACCTCTTTTGTTCCATGAATTTCATTTGTGATTTCTTGAAATACAGCATTAGAAAACAGGGCTTTGATAAAGCCCACTGTGATTCAAATCAAGCAACTGAACCATGCCTTAGACCCAAATCACTCTCGCACTCATTGATTAGCCAACAATAAGTTCCTACCCAAGCCTAACTTGATAATTTTGGGGTTGTGATGTCTCTGAGTGAGTATAAATAGCAATCCTTAATGTTCTCACCATAAACCATGAGCTTCTTCCCCTCTCAAACTGATTTTTAAGTAAGTAAACATAAAGCCAATCATGAGCAGTTCTGAGGACTGCTGCTGTGAATAACTTTAAGGATTTAAACACATAGTATGGTAAACTCTGTTTATTCAGTAATAAACTAAAGCAAAACACACAAGAATATAACATAGCAACTTATGCCTAAGGTGGCCACATAGTCTTAAATAGAGTATATCATTCAGTAAGTCACAATCTCCTCAATCAATATAGAGGGCTTCTTTCATCTTGACTCCAGGCTGACTTGCAATTACTCTTAAGTCAATTATTCTTAAGGGGTAATCATCCCTAAGCCAATCAAACTTAATGGGTATGGAAAGTAGAAAGACCATCCACCCCTAAGTCACAGTAAATTATGATATCATCAGGCTTGTAAACTCCATGGTTCTTATTCCATACTACCAGATCTTGCCTAGATTCACCCAACAGTTGCCTTGATTCACAGGTACACAACTTTCCCAGTTCTTGCCTGGATTCACATGTAGGCAGCTCCCTGCTCCAGTTCTATATCTCAGTGCACAGGGACTATTCCACACCAAGCTCTTTGCAGTTTAATCAAATACAAATCAACAGTAAAGTCCCAGAACTTCTGTAAACAGCAGTAAAATACTCTTTCAGGATTTCTGTATATAGCAATAAAGCCCTTTTTCAGGACTACTGTAAATAGCAATAAAGTCCTCTTTCACTACTTCTGTACAATAGCAGTAAATTTCTCTTTCAGAGTTTCTGGTAAATTTCTCTTTCTTCAGACAGAATACTTGATTCTGATGAAGTATCATCAACACAGACAGAACAGACAGAGTGTCAGACATCACAAGCATCCTCCCTCCTAGTTCTGCTTGGTCCCATCTCATGCTAGATCTTCTATCTGCTCTGCTCCTTCTTGTTCCACCCTTCCTGTTCCACTCTTTGGCAAGCTCCTCCTACCATGGGCTCCATGTGATGACCGCTGATCTATGAAGGGCAAGGAAGGTCTTCAAACTCCCTTAGACCTATTAAGGGCAACACAAATATGTACTGTTTCCAAAAAAGACTTGACACAATCAAAGGTGAGGCTCAAAGGCACTTGTATACCTGAAACAAGCAGCAAAGTACTACTTATCTTGCCATTACTCTAAAAGGGACCATTTTTCCTCTTTTGTTACCTAGCCTTAATTAATGAATGGATGTTACCTTAGCTAAAAAGGCCAACATCTCCCACTGAATTGGGGGCCATATCGAGTGAGCCTGATCTATGTCTTGCCACTGGACCCAGAAGACTCTGCAGGAAAGAGTAAAGCAGGTGACTTCATACAGTCTTGCCTCACTTAAATCAAATTCACTTGCATGTTAAGATATCACCTTTCTGATGTCATTAGACCTCTCTGAGAACAAAGGATAAACAACAATCTGTTAATATCTGCCCCACTGCACCTGTTCCACTGGCACCCAATTGACCTTTTCTAGTTGGGCAATGTTTCCTGTTTTTTTCCTTCCTTCCTTCCTTCTTTCCTTCCTTCCTTCCTTCTTTCCTTCCTTCCTTCCTTCTTTTCTTCCTTCCTTCCTTCCTTCTTTTCTTCCTTCCTTCCTTCCTTCTTTCTTCCCTTCCTTCCTTCCTTCCAAGGTGATGATCAGCTTGGGGAAGCACAGAAAGAAGAGTAGGAAAACTGTAAATGAACACTAGTGCATTTGGCTGGGAAAGCTGCCTGAATATCAATATAGAAAGCTAGGGAAGCATCTAGATCACAGGACAAAGCAAATAGATGGCTGTCATGGGAGAGAGAAAAAGAAGACATCAAAATAGGAAAAAATAGTATAATTCAGGTTCTTTTGCTTTTTATGGAGGGGGAAGGCAGGGGTATTGGGGTTAAGTGAGTTGTCCAAGGTCACACATCTAGTCATTATTAAGTGTCTGAAACCAGATTTGAACTCAGAACCTCCTGACTCCAGGGCCACTGCCCTATTCACTGTGCCACCTAGCCACCCCTCCACTTTTTTAAATTTGATTTTAAATTTTTTGGAATAAAGCAATTCTATAATAAAGTACAATAAAAAAAACATGATTGTACATGAAACTCATCTCTTTCCTCGTGGCCTCTAAACACTGAACCCAAGTAAATATTGTGAGATCAAAAGGTAAACCAAAGTCAGTTTAGATTACATATAGTAATGTTTCAAAGCCAAAGAGCATAGCCATGAGATAGTGATTCCCCAAAAATGTTGTATGGGGAAGGGCATTATCTGGCTCAGTTACTCCTCATACATTTCAGGCTCAACTCACTCTTGTAGATATAAGTGCTTGTGAATTTTCTCAATGGTCCATTCAACTGAATATCCTCATTTGTGAAAGAGGAATTTTTCATTACTGTTTATTATATAGTTGCTGGTTGGACTGATGGTCTTCACTCTCATTAAGGAAATCTGCAGCACTCTTGGGGCTTGGTGAGATCAGCATAATGCCATCTTCAAAAGTCCTTCTCATTATGCCTCAGTAATTTCTGTTAGTGCTCCCTGCACATTATTGTCCTATGTATGCTCTATAATTCGACCAAAATGGATTAATTTATCTTTCTTTTATGTGGAATTCAGATTTACATTTCTTGTCAGCATGCATTTATATATAGGTTTTTTTGTCATTACTGATATACTCCCATTGATCATTTCCATCTCCAAGTATTACTACACTAATTTGTGACACCAATCTGTCCTCCATTAAGGGGCCAAATGATTTTCCTAAAGAGCAAATGACCAGGTCACCTCTGCACACCTCTATTCAATAAACTTCAGAGCTTCTTTTTAACTTTGATGATAAAGCATAAAATTATTTATTTGGCTTTTAAAACCATTTAACATCCTGGAACTTTCCTAACTTTACAGTCTTCTTAAAATTGATTCTCTTCCACATACCTTAAAATCAAGTGACATTGATATCTTGGTTATTCCTTACACAAGATGCTGTGTCTCCTGATGGTGACTTTTCCCCTGCTGTTCCTCAGGCATGAAATGGTGTTTGTCCATGTCCATGCCTCCAGGATTCTTCAAGCTCGCATCAAACTTGATCTTCTTTAGGAACCTTTTTCTTGGTCTCTTTAATGCTAATGTGTTTCCTCTGTTGATTATCTCAAATGAATTCTGTATATTTTTAGTTTGCATATTTTTATTTGCAAGCTGTCTTCCCATTAGACTGTAAACTCCTTGAGAGCATAGACTGTTTTTGTTTTCCTTTTTTCAAAGTATCTCTAGCATATCTGTGACACATTTTAGGTACTTAATATTTGTTTGTTCACTTGACTTCAATGTTAGTTCAAGTTGCAATTCCTATAGGTATCTTATCTTGCCCTACCAAACAACAACAACAACAACAACAAAAACAACAACAACAAAACAACAGAGTGGAACTCTGTGTTTTCCATACCTTTTAGCAAATTGATTAACTTTGAACACTTGATTGTATAAAAGTTGCCTGTGAAAGATTTCTTGTGCCTTTTACTGAATTTGCTAAAGAGTGTCCTTAATACATGTGATAAACATTTGGTTTTATAGAGATGAGAAAGGCCTATGGGTAGATAACTGTTGATGTCCTCTATTTGCCCTTTTTTGGTAATAATACACTCCTTGATTTTCATGTTTATGGTACTCATTGTCCATATTTTGATATAGTTTAAAAATCAATCCCTGACTATCTTTAAAAATTTTGTACATTACAATAAAGTTTTCTCCTTATTTGTTCTATTCTAATTACTTTTTGTGATGCATCAAAACTGTCGATTTCAATACGACATGTAGTAATCAGCAATTGACATAATAGAATCCAAAAGTACTGGTCCCATTGCCTTACAGTTAAAGAAAACTAGATTTATACATAATTTAATCCAACCACGAAACTTCACTAATTTATCATAAAACATACTTTATTGTATCATTAAGTGAGTTTTTATTTTTCATATCATACCTATGAATATTCTGCCATATTACCTTACTCTATAAAACTTTCTTTCTAACAAACATTTACAAGAATCTTTTCTTTGAAGGTAGAACACACACAAAGGTGTAAATAGTTTCCTTCAAGACACCTTATTCTACCTTAGGCTATGGGTTCAGAAATAGTTCAATTCCTACAGAGGGCTGATTTCACTAAGTGCACTTCAAACTGTAGTGTCACTACCCAATGACTACTTTTTTTTCCCCAGGGGCTGATGAGATACTCCCCATATTCATTTCTGAAGTCAGTCCTTGCTTCTTCAGGAATTAATCTTAGACTGGATGAAAAAAAGCTTGGGCCTGAGACCCTGAAACACTGGGATACCCAAACCCATGCTTACCTTTGCTTTCAAATTCATAAGACCTGAGTCTTCAATCTCTTTCCCAAAACAGAAATTCAAATTAAAAGTATGAGGTTCTTTTTCATGGGAACACATTTTGGTTTTAGACAAAAAAGCCAAAAATCTGTTTTCCCTCTACAGATTCCATCAGAAAGGGAAGAGAGAAGGAAGGAGAAACCAAATAACTTTGTCCCATACCTTTCCTAAATGAAGATAAAGAGGTTTCTCTGTTTTTCATTTCTTCTCTAGGGTCATGTGGTCAATATAATTGCATAGCAATCAGTTGTATTGTATAGTCTTCTTTCCATTTTTATTCTTGCTTTTGTCATATATCTTATTATCCAAGTTTTATTTAAAATATTTTATTTCAGTTCGCGGAAATCTTCACATGTTTCTCTGAATTCTTTATATTCATTGTCCTTTACAATATCATTTCATTAAATTTATTTCTTGTAATCTAATATTCTATAATCAATAGGTCCCAAATTTTTTCTTTTTTTCCAACCAAAGAGCTAATATCCATCTATCTAGACATAAATCTATATCCACATATTTTCATACATATATATATTTTACCCATATACATATTTATACGTGTGTACACATGCATGCATGCATGTATGTGTCTATGTATATATTTATGTATTTGCATATGATTTTTCTTTCTGTGTCCTCCTTGAGGCAAAAACCCAATAGTAGGACATTTGACCCAAAGAGTATGGATATTTTACTAATATTTAAAGCATATTTCTAAATAGCTTTCCAGGTTGGTCTGACCAATTCATGGTAAAGTGGTTAAGTATGAGTAAGCTGTAGGATGGACAAATCAAGGAATTGTGTAGAAGAATCTGAATCTCTCATTAAAAAATAATAAATGGAAAAAACCCTTCATGTGGACTATTAATGTTACAGATGAGAGAGATAACTGGTGGATGATTCCTGTGCTACCTCAGTATATTTAGCATATGAGGGTAAAACTAAGATGTGATTAGATCCACTTATTGATTTGGTGCCCTTTGGCAAACCTATGGAAGACCATGGATAAGAGTCAGTAAGGCATCACAGTGGATAGTCAGGAATAATTATTTTCCTGAATTCAAATTTGTCTTCAGAACCTTGCTAGCTGTGTGACTCTAGGTAAGGCATTTAACCCTTTTGCCACAGTTTCTTCACCTGTAAAATGAACTGGAGAAGGAAATGGTAAGCCATTTTGATATCTTCACCAAGAAAAAAAAATGGTCACAAAGAGTTGGAAACAACTGAAAAATGTCTGGACAACAAATGGATAAATATTACACAATGCACTTGTGTAGATGGAATTCAATATAATTCAACTAAAACTAGTGAGATCACAATTCCATTTCAGATTATATTTATCAAATTTTGCAGAGATTGATATTTATCTTTTCAGGATATGTATATATATATAAAATCTTTTATCATAGCCATACTCTTTCCATGGATAACATGTATAGATTACTAACGTAGTGTTGACAAATTTATTTCACTTTTTCATTTCTGTGTTCTCTCCAAGATTCTCTACAGGAACCAGTGAGTGACTTATTCTTCTTTATACCATTGTTCAAATTCCCATGTTATTTTTTTTTCATGAGTTACATTCAATACAACATACAGCTGCTACATTCAATGATAGGGAAATCAACATTGTGAAAAGCAATACATTTAGGAGGCGGAGCCAAGATGGCAGTGTAGAATCATGAAAGTATTGCAGCTCCCACACAGCCACCTTAAATACCCATAAAATATGACTCTAAACAAATTTTAGGGCTGCAAAACCCCCAAAAATACAGAAACCACATCTCTTGCTGAAGGCAGCCCAGCAGGAGGGGCTCATTGCAACAGGCTGGGAGTCCAGGACAGCCCAGCTCAAAACCGTGGCCTGGCCCCTCAGCAGGCAGGAAAAGCCCTGGCTGGAGTCTACAAAAGAGTTGTTAGGCAGCACCTGGGGCAATCTCCATAGTTATCAAGCCAGCAAAAAAAAGGCTAAGAGAAAGGTCAGTGGAATTCAAGCTAAATTTTGGGGAAAAAAAAGCAGTCCCACCAAACTACCCCCAGGGCGAGGAATCAGCCCAAACCAGCTGCCTCAGAGCTCCTGGCCTGTAGAGAGCAGGAGGGCAAAGTAATTGATCAAAGGACAAGAGTTCTTGTGTTGAGTGGCCTGGATCCAATTCACGGTCTTGGGTGGTGGTCCTGGGGTGCGATTTCAGCTAGCCAAAGCTGGGGAGGGGCTGTAGCACCCATTTAAAAGCTTCTGCAGCTGTGAAAACCCCAGAGCTTTTCCCCATGGAAGCAGAGTTCCACAGAGCTAAAAAATCAAGCAATTAATTGACTGGCTAATATGAGGAGAAGGAAGCAAGGTAAGAACAGTAATCAAACTCTAGAAACCTTTTTTGGGGGACAAAAAGTATCGAGGTATGGAGCGGGAGGAAGACAGCACAGTTAGAACTCCCACACCAAATGCTTGTAAGACACATGAAGATTGCCTACAAGCCATAGAAAAACTTAAAACTTTGAAAACTAAATACAAAAAGTGGAGGAAAAATTGGGAACAGAAATGAGAATTATGCAAGAGTCAAAAACCTGACTGAAGAGAATAACACCTTAAAAAACAGAATAATAATAATAATAATAATAATAATAATAATAATAATAATAGAAAGGTATGTTAGGGATGAGGGAGTAGATTGTGAAGAGTTCAGAGCCAAAGAAACACATTGATGTTTGATCCTAAAGGTAATAGGGGAGCCTCCAGGCATTTTTGGGCAGGAGAGTGATCCTGAAACAATGTGGTAATTAATAAAAGTCACTTTGGTACTTTTCTGAATTACAAAGTGTCCTGAGGCAGGAAGAAGATTTGTGCAACAGTTTGAGTAATAGGTAATTATGGCCTGAACTAATGTGATGGGGAAAGAGAACGGTTGTGACATATATTATGGAGGTATGAATACAATATTTAGCAACTGAATGGATATGTGAAGTGATTATGAGTGAAGAGTTGAGTGTGGCACCATTATAGGAAAACTATGTAGCTAAAATCTTTTCATGACCCCATCTGGGATTTTTTCAGCAAAAATACTGGTGTGGTTTGCCAATACCTTCAACTCATTTTACACATGAGAAAACTGAGGTAAACAGAGTTAAGAGACTTGCACAAGGTCACACAGCTATTAAGTATTTGAGGAGAGATTTGAACTCAGGAAGAAGAGTCTTCCTGACTCTAGGTCAGCACTTTATCTGTTTAAACAACCTTGATATGTAGATAATATTATTATACCTAGTTTTACAGATGAAAATACTGAGTGTCCAGAGCCTTGGATAATAGCCACTTAATAAGTCAGTATTTGTTGATTTGTTCTTGGTGTAACTTGAGAATTTTTTCCTAGTTGTCTTCTTTCTTTAAGCAAAATTCAGAGGAAGTAGGAGTAGATCTCTTTTGATTGAAATGTGGAAGTTTGAGTGATTAGATTTGAAAAACAAAGGAAAACAGCTATCGAAGGCATAGAAAAGACACATGGAAAGTTGTGGATGTGGAACACTAAAAGAAGTGTGGTTTGTTTTATAACTGGGTGTATGCTACTGACAAATGTAAAAAAAATTAAACAAAAATTGGAGGGCAACTAGAAAAAACTTTGGAGGCAGCTGCGAAGAGCTTTAAATGTGAAAGAGAGGAATTTGTATTTGATACTTGTTGCAGTTAAAGGCATTGAAGTTTATTGAGAAGTTAAAAACCAAGTGTAAAGTGCTTTGAGAGCAGAAGACAGTGGGCCTTGTTGAATATAGGGCCAAGATTTGGAAGGGAGGAAAGAGAAAGCATAGATGATATAATTGCTTGGGAGGGGACTATTGGAGATGATGGTATGTTCTTTAATGGACCATCCACTGAAGTTGTCATATATTGTTGACAAGGAAAAAGATATTGGTCCAAAATAGAAAAAGAGGAAGAGGTCAAACCATGCTTTACTACAGGAAAAAGTCATTCTCTCAGAAATATGTCTTAATGACACTTATTTTTGTATTGCCATGACTTCCAGATGTCTCTTCACCCTTCAACTTTCCCTTCTGCTCTTCAATAGATGTATCACGTTTCCTTTGGGCACATAGTCTCTGGATGTCTGGATCCACATACTCTGGATGTCTCTGCTAAGATTCTCTGCTAGTCTTCTGGCAGCCCAGTTTTCTTCTATGAGAGTCTTGGTCCCTTCTCAGTTCAATCTGCTGGTGCTTTCAGGTCCTTTATCTTTGTACATAGTGACTGTTCCCCAGGGGAGAGCTTGATGAATCAGGTGGATACCCAAGGTGGAAAGATGTGCTGAAACACTCAGCAGCCCTCACACCACTGGGACTAGTATTTCCTGAAAGCAGCAAAGCAGAACTGCGGGAGCTCAAAGGAAATATGAGAAGAGTGGACTATCTGTGCCCAAACTGTGGTAGTTTTCTGAGCTCCTATTGGTCTGATCAGTCACAGTCAGACACACTGTAACTTGACCCCAACATTACAATGTTCTTTTGGCCCTCCTTGAGAAGAGACAACAACCAAGTGACTCTTCCTGATAAGGTCATGATGACAGTACTTTAGTAATATTTAAAGGCTGTTACTAAAGAGACAATGCATCCTCCTTAGAAACTGCTGAACAAAGGCCAGTTAAAATGCCCAACACTAACATAAACTCATTTAACTTACTGGTGCTTCAAGTTTCTGGTGCTGAATACTAGTCCTTAGACTTAGATAGTTACCTGATTTAGAGATTAAAAACAAAGCAAAACGAAACAAAAGACAACCTGCAAATGTCCTTTCCATCTCCGAATGCAAATTAATTTTTGAGGAAAAAAAAACAGAAAAAAAAACTACAGGGAAATATTATTTTCCTCTGTCCACCTATTCTTCCCTTTATTATTATTATCTTTCACAAGTGAAACTTATGTCATTGGTGTCATATTTTGGTCTGTGAAACATTTGTTTCTCTACTAATAAATATTTTTATTAATTTTTAGATAAAATCATAATAATAAATAGTTGATATTTTCTAAGATGTTTATCATCACACTGAATAATATTGAAATATTCTATTTAATGCTTAATTAATACTAAAATGAAATGTTTTTAAACAATAAAAATACTACTTGAGTTCCATTCAGAAAAATCAGTTGATGTAGGTATTGAGAGTTGGGTAGGGTTTTGGTGGTGGTACATACATATTTAATAAGTGACAACAGAAAGATTGGAGAATAACAGGTATACAGGGGACAGTGGCATTTCCCTGGAATGTAACACATGTGGAAGAAAACAAAATAAGATGAAGACTTTTTTCCTTTCCTAGTTTCCTTGGCTCCTTTTAAGTCTCAGCTACATTCTTACCTTCTCCAGGAAGCCTTCCCCTTCCTTAATCATGGCAACTTCCCTAAAATTATCTCCTGTTTATCCTTTATCTATCTTGTTCATACCTAGTTATTTTTTTTGCCATCTCCCCCACTGAGAATATAAACTCTTTCAAGGTCGGGATTATCTATTCCTTCCTCTGTATCTCTAGCAGGTAGCATTGAGCCTAAAACAAAGTATGTGTTTCACAAATGATTGGAGATGACTTGAGTCAGTGTTGTTTCTATTACATCATGCTGACTCACTTAGTTTTAGGCCATAGTAATCTTCCAGAACTGCATGTCTCTTTCTTTTACAAAGAAGAGGGCCGCCAGCTCATTGATGACATTTACTTGTAGACCATGCTTAAAATGAATAAAGAAAAAAGATAACCAGATGTGAAATTTAGTGAGGAATGCTAACATCTCTACCAAACTTCCTTATGAAGGCATTCTTAAGAGTTTCATTATATTTGGGACTACTAAGCAGAGTGGTAGTGACCCTTTATTTCTAATATTGTGATTTAGAATCATTCTCTAAAATGTAAGTATGATGAGAAGGTCTGTAGCCCCAGACCAGCAAGGTCTTGGCTTCTGATATTCAGCTATTTAGTTTCTTTTGAGATTCTTTTTTCCATCTGGGAAATTCGACTTTTTAAGGCATTCTTCTCCTCATTGGCTTTCTGGGCCTCTTTTGCCATTTGAGTAAATCTATTTTTTTAAAGTGTTGTTTTCTTCAGTCAGGTTGTTGACTCTCTTTTCATTATTTTCTCGCATCATTCTCATTTCTCTTCCCAATTTTTCCTACACTTTTCTTATTTGGTTTTCAAAGTTCTTTTTCAGTTGATGTATTGCTTCTATGCATTCTTCAAGTGTCTTGGAAGCATTTGATGTGGGAGTTCTGACCATGTTGTCTTCCTCCTGTTCCGTGCTTTGATCCTTTTTGTCCACAAAAATAGGATTCTAGAGTTTTATTGCTGTTCTTATTTTGCTTCCTTTTCTTCATGTTGGCCAATTAATTGGTTGGGTTTTTTAGCTTTGTGAAACTCTGCTTCGAGGGGGGTAAGCTCTGTTCCAAATCGCTGGGGTTTACCCAGCTGCCAGAACTATTAGGGGGGGTGCTGCATGTCCTCCCAGCTTTGGATTGCTGAGACTGCACCACAGAACCACCACCCAAGACCACGATCCGGATCCAGGCCGCTCAGCACAAGACCACTTGGCCCTGATCAATTGATTCAGTCCCCCTGCAGAGTCCACAGGCCAGGGGCTTTGAAGCAGTATGTGGGGGCAGCTGCCACTGGTTCCAGTAGTTCCCCTCCCCCACTGCTTCATTGCCCTGGGGGCAGATTGGCTGAACTGCTTTTCAACCCCTAAATTAATTTTCAAAATTTCACTTTTACTAACTGTCTCAGAACTGGTTTGCTGGATTTTAAGATCCCCTCATGCATGTGCTTTAGATCTTCTCTGAAGTATACTCAAGCTGGGGCTTGGGAGGCTCTGCTGCTTCTGGCTGCCCTGGGGCCTGGCCCGGCTGCGGCTGCAGTTTGGGGCTGAGCTGGTTGCCTCTCCAGCCTGCCAGCCTGCTGGATGAGCCCCTCCTGCTGCTGCCCCTCTCCAATAGATGTGGAGGTGCTGAAGGCTGTAGATCTTCTCTCCTGCAGATTGGCTGCTGTGTGGCTCGGCTCAGCTCAGCTCCTTCCTACTGCCCCGGGCCTGGCCCCGGTCCCGGATTCAGGCTGAGCTGGCCTCCGCTCCTGGCCGGCTGCAGTGAGTCTGAGAGTCCTAGACTTTGTCTGGGGTCATATTCTATGGGTGTTTACAGTGGTTGTGTGGGAGCTGCAAAGCCTTGCTCATTCTACGCCACCATCTTGACTCCACCCCCAGCTATTCAGCTTCTAACTTAATTAACTTCTGGACTTCTGAGAGTAAACTAGCCCTTGCAGTAAGGTTAGACATTGAAGACAGAAACATCATCTAATGCATCCTAGGCCACACTGGTCATCTTGACTTCTGTCTTTCTATTGGCCCTTAATGACTCTGGAAGAAAGGGTCAGGGTAATGACTCTGCCTCATTCAAATTCAGTTCACATACAAGTCAAGACATCATCTCTGATGCCATTTGTCCTCTTTGAAAAATTAAGAACAAATAACAAGTCCATTCTTGACATTCAAGCATATTCTTCCTTCACTGAACCCCCTTAACAAAGAATTCACAAAAATCTTGTAATTAGTTTTAGGAATGTCATTGTTGTTCAGTCATGTCAAACTCTCGTTGTTCTCATTTAGATGTTTTTTTTGGCAAAGATACTCAAGTCACTTGCCATTTTCTTCAGTAGTTTATTTTACAGATGAGGAATTGAGGCAAACAGGGTTAAGTGACTTGCCAAAGGTCACATGGCTACTAAGTGTCTATGGCCAGATTTGAGCTCAAGAAGATGAATTTCCTGACTGCAGGTCTGGCACTATGGCCCCTGTGCCACTTAGCTGCTCTTTTAGGAATTTCATCACCCTCCAATTCTAATCTCCCTCTTCTTATGAACATTTCTTGCTTTGTTGTGGTTGCCATCCCCTGTGTCTGTTGTAGAGCAAAACAGTCCTAAGTTTGCTTTGATAATCATCTCAGGTTTTGATAAGTCAGCATTGAATAGTCCCCATGTTCAGCAGCTTGATTGAGGCACCCATTTCTGGAACTGTGTTTATGGGTTAATCCATTTGCTATTCCATCCTTTCTTAGCAATCTGACCCTAGAACAGATCCCCATCTCTATTTTTGTATCTTTTCTGCTCCTAAGACAATTTAGTTAAAATCACATCCCTTGGCTTAGTCCTTTGAGGCTCACATACTTCAGATTTTCTTTTCCCATACTCTTGCGCTTGTTTTTCCTGTCTTTCTATATCTTGTCTTTTTTATTATTGTGATTGCTCAGTAATAGGCTAGATGTTCTCAGTCTCTGTGCCTTTGTTTCTCTCCCTTGGCTTCCCTACATCATTCTCCCTTTCTTTCTTTAACTCCTCTTTGGATATCAGATAAAGTGAATTCCTTTGAAGCAGGCCCAGACATTTTTTGCTCTTTATGGCCTGGCTTCCCTTTCCAGTTTTCCTTCTGTGTTTCTTGTTCATTCTATTACCTTATCAATTTTCCTTTGCCCATTCTCCTATTGCCAAAATATCCTCATTCTTATTTTGTTCCATTTCGTTCTAAAGCCACTTGCTTTCTTTCATATCCCAGTGAATTAATTTGCTCTCTCCATATTGCATCCAGGACACATATACAATTGGTCCTTTCAGTTTGGTCCTTAGATGCCATGTCTTTTATTTTGGTGCAATTTCTTGGACAGTGTAAATAGTTCCATTCTTCCTCAGAGAACTGACAAAAGTGTTTTGTTCCTCTTTCCTAACTCATCAGTATATTTTCAAGTATCTTTCCTACAGTACTCCAATTTCCTGTTGATAGATAGCCCCCATGATGCCTCTGGAGATGACATGGTAGCACAGTTTATGCCCAAACCTTTCCCAGTTTTAAAGGTTTTCTCCTGTTTCTTTTGGAGTTTTGCTTCCCTCTTCAGTGTGTTTTCCAAGGGCCATGACTACAACACAGTTTCACTGTTATTCAAAACCTGAGCTGCTTGGTTAAAGGATGGTCACAGTAATAGGATTGAAATATTTAAAACTGGAAGGAACCTAAGATGTTCCTAAAGTCTCATCTCTACATATGATATACAAGTGTGCTAGGAGGTACAGGAAAAAGAGCATTTGGCATAGATTTTAAACACCTGAATTAAAATCTTATTTCAAATGCTTGCTGCATGACCCAATGCTATCCAGTAAACCTTTTCCTGCCTCAGTTTCTTCATATATACAATGGATATAATTATAGCACTTGCTCCTGGAGATTGTTGTGATATGAGATGACATTTATAAAGTTCTTGACAAAATTCTATATTTATTAAACAATAATAATAAATGAGGAAACTTTGTACTGGAGAGGTTAAGTACATTGCCTAGGGTCACAGAACTATACAGCTTGCATGAAACAGTATTGGAAGTGTCACATTCTTGTATCCAAGTTCCATGCTACTGACTACATAGTTGACTCAGAAATTTTATATCCACCCTCCCTCCTTAAAGTTCAGTTTCCTCACATGAAAAATTGTCAATGTTTACCTCATGCAGCTTTGTGGGCAATTAATAAATTAATTTCTATAAAGAGTTTCAAAAATATAAAAAATATATGCAAATACCAACTCTTGTTGGTAACTGGTTTAATAGTATTGCATAGATTATTAATGTGTTGCTGGTGGATTCATCTCAATGAAATTATATCATTAATTTGTTTTGACTATTCATGGATCTGAACCAAAATCAGGGAAAGGGTGCCTAGGCTAAAATGCATCTCTTTTTTTTCAGCTACAGTGACAGAGGGTAAATAGCAGTCCTTTGTTTAAAAGAACTATATTACTTCTGATTTAAAATAAGAAACTAAGAATGAGAAAATCCATCATAACGTGATTAAGATGGTGAAGGGTATAGAGATCAGGCAATATAAGGAATTGTTGAAAGAAAGGGGAGTTGTCTAACTTGGGAAAAATGAATGGTATGGTAACTATCTTCAATATTTGAAAGGCTTTCATACAGAGTAGGGATTATATTTAGAATAAAGAATCATAGAATTGGACCTCAATGCCATTAGAGGTGAGCTGCTCCATCCCTTTCATTTCATAAATGAGGAAATTGAGGTGATGAATAGTTAAATTACTTGCCTTACTGGAAGAGCTAGAATTTGAATGTAGGACTTCTGAATCCAAATATAATATGTTTTTCATTCTACCACAATCTTCTTTTTCACAAATGTAATCCATGGCTTCTAGAAATTCCCAATTCTGACATGGAGGCATTTTTGAAGGTGATTGTGAGCAGTCTTTTCTATACCTCCAGTTTGCGTAACATGGAGCCCACTGCACCCACTACTAAGTGGGTTGGATTAGATTCCTTTGATTGGCTACCATAGGGAGAATGAACAGTTTACTCTTTTCCCCCATTGTTTACTCTTTTGGTGACTCTTATCTTCTGCATAGTGTGGAAGACATGAAATGAACCAGTGAGACAGAAAGTATTTGCCCTTACCCTATTTACCTTTCTTTATACCATCTCCTTACCATAGGTCTGGCCTGTTGGTATTTGTTTCTGTTCTATTTTTCTGTTTACCCTATGCAGTGAACTCCATTTAGGCAAAATTTGAAAGCTCAAAACATGCGTCAAAAGGGTTCCTCAAGGGAATTTTAATTTGGAACTGGGCATGCCCTGAAGTTAGAGTTACACAGAGTATAATATGGGTAATAAGTGCTGGTGGTTGCAAAAAGGAAAATTCAAATTCTTCAGTAAATCTTTCTTACTATTAGGAAAGAGCTTTCCAAAAGCCGAATGACTTCATTCTTTTCTGGTCCTGCTCATGGCTCCCTGGACTTCTTTTTCCATAATGTGCCCAGTAACTTTCTATTCTAAAAGATTCTTCTACTGTGCATCACTTTCCTCTGATTGGCTAGTTTGTCCTGGAAATAACATTTTTTAAAGAGGGACCTCTAGGCAAGATATGTTCAATCATTTATTTTTTTATGGACTCAATGCTAATTCTTCAATTTTTTTCTCTATTTTAAACCACATTGCCATAAGACTATCTCCTTCTCCCAATGTGCACCAATGCAAGAGCAGAGATTTAAGAAAAATAAACTATTCAATGCCTAGTGCTTATACCAGTGAATGATACATAACAGATGTTTAATAAATGCTTGATAATTTCACTTAATTTGAATGGGCTGCTTCCATAGACCATGACATTTTTTTAAAGGTATTTAAGCGATGGCTGAAAAAGGACAAGGTTTCCCAATGCATCTAGAGCTGTGTGCAGTGAGTAGTAGTAGGAGCTTACCCACTGGAGATCCACTGGGACTGGCCAGTTGGGCAACACATCACTTTCTGTTTCTGTCTCTGTGTCTCTCCCCCCTACCTCCCTCCTTCTCTCTCTCTCTCTCTCTCTCTCTCTCTCTCTCTCTCTCTTTCTCTCCCTCTCTCCCTCTCTTTTTCTCTGTCTCGCATTCTCTCATTTCCTTTCTTTTCCTCTGTCCACCAAGGGTATCATATGCTTACTGACACGTGCTCTGCCCAAAGAAATGCAACTTTTGACCACTGAAACATAGAAATATAGCTTTGGATTTATGGGGGGCAGATTTCTTTCTTAAACACCATGACTTAAAACCATATCACTCTGACTCTCGTTTATTGGCCAACCAAGCCCCACTTAGTCATTTTTTGGGGTCCTGATAGGTTCAAATTGTATGTAAATAACAATTGTTTCTATTTTGTCCAGAAACCCTGAGGATCTTCCCCTCCCGGATTGATTTTCTTTACTAGGAAAGCAGGCCATTCTCTGCCTCATTTCTTACCTTGCCTTTATAAATGATTGGGCACTGCCTCAGTCAAACTGAGACCTGTTAAACACCCTAGTTTAAAAAGACCAAGATCTCTCATGGAATCCAAGACAATTGCTAGATGTCTTGATCTATATCTTGCCACTCGACCCAGATACTTCAGAGGATAGAGTAAATCTGGTCACTTTGCACAGCCCTTCCTACCTTAAATCCAATTCACTTTCATGTCATGGCAGCACCACCATGATGCTGTGGTCCTCTTTGAGAATGAAGGACAAACATCAAGCAATGGCAAGATTTGGAATAATTTATAACAGCAACAAAAACATGTACATATCCTTTTAAGGTTGAAGGGTTTTACAAATATTATCTCATTTGAGCCCCATAACAACACTGTTTCATTGATGTTGTTATAGTAGTTTCAGTTGTGTTCATCTCTATGACCTTATTTTTTGGGAGGTGGGCAGATACTGGAATAATTTACCGTTTCCTTCTCTAGTTCACTTTACAGATGAGAAACTGAAACAAATAGGGTTTAGTGACTTGCTTGTGGTCACACAACTACTAAGTGTCTGAAACTAGATTTGAATTTAGTAAAAGGAGCATTCCTGACTTCAAATCTAGCACTGTATCCACTGAAACAATCTCAATGTGTCACTATTCCTATTATATCTGATTTTACAGATAAAAAAACTGAGGCAAATAGAAACTAATTGTCCCATCCAAGCACACACACACACACACACACACACACACAAATAAACAAATGATGCCAAGTGCATGGCACATATTTGGGGTTCCACAAATTCTTGTCCTATTGAATGGCATTGTCACTATTATTTCTAATTCCCAAATGAGGACCTTGAGGCTCAATTAGATTAATTGACTTGCCAAGAATCATCCAACTCTAAAAAGCAGGATTCAAATCCTTCATTATCCAAAGCCTGTGCGGTGTCCAATATGCTGCTGCCACTACTGAGTCAAAGAAACAAATGTTGAAAAGGTCTTTGAAGTCCAGAAGGAAGATGTTAGGAACTTGTGTACTATTTTCATTTTCTCCTAATTAATTTGCAGTCTCATTTGTAGTAAGCCACCTCTGCCTGGGAACACATTGCATCTGGTTATGACAACTCCTTTTCTCTTCCCTTCCCTTCTCTCACTCACTAAGACTAAAGACAAGAGATTGGAGGTGACAAAGTCAATTTCATTTTAATTGCTTACAGATCCATAAAATATTGAAAGAAAAATGTCACTGAGAATTAGCAGAAACAGGTGTCTAAAACTTTTACATGAAAGATATGCATGCATCAAGGTCAAGTCCATTGCCCAGGAGAGCTCATAAAACAGGAATGTTAATTGTCCCACCTAATGACCATCTTTAATTTTGGCAGTAAGCCTGTTTTCAGGAGGAGACATTAAAACAATTAAATGTAAAATAAACAAAAAGGAAGTTATTGCATAAATTCATGTTAAATACCTTAGCCTGGTCAAGCTCAGATATAATAATAAAGGGACTTATATGTTTTTACTTGTCTGAGGGGGAAGAACAGCTCTTGTGCTGCTGATATACACTCATTTGGGGAGTAGTATTATGTGTGCCAGTGATGATAGGTATTGGCCTGTTTTTAGACACACACACACATACACACACATGTGTGTTTAAATGAAATCATTAATCAGGAATTTAGGTATCTATATCTAGGTGTATTTTTACATTTTTATCACTGAATATACCTTATCACACAAGAACAGTGCAATTCCTTGTAGGCAGATTCCTAATCACATTTAACATAGTCCCTTGAACATAGTGATTACTTATTAAGTTGTTATGATTGATTAATATATACTTAAAATGAACATATTTTAGGTCAGAAGCAGCTAAGAGGAAAAGTGGATATAATTGTGGACCTGGAGTCAGACAGTCTTGGCTTTGAGACCCGAGGTAAATTTCATAATCTCTATCTTCCACAGTTCTCTCAACTGTAAAAATGGCACCTACCTCTCTGGGTTGTTATGTGGATCAAATCAGATAATATTTTTAAAATCCTTGGCACAGTTCTGGGCACATAGCAGATGATTAACAGACTCCAATTCCTTCCTTTATCCCATTTAAATTGTGAAGGAACTTGCTTATCCTCTTTATTCTGACTACTTTTATGATTCCTCTGTTTCAGATGACTGTATCAACACATCTTAAAGGTTATCAGTTAGTTATTAGCTTGTTATCTTTGATTTCAGGTGATGGAACTTGAAACAAAAGTAGAAATTTCATGAACACACACAGAAAAAACAGTCTAAGTATGATTTGGGAGATGCAAAGGGGGAGAGTTCTAACCATTAAGATCCATCAAAAAATTGAATGGAATATTTTTGGTTATAACAAGCTCTCATTCATTCAAGGTCTTCAAGAGGAACCTGAAGGATTGCTGGTATGGCATATTGCAGAAGGAATGTTTGTTCAGTGATGTGTTGGGACAAATGATTAGAATCTTCCTTTTTAATCTGAAATTCTTCTCTGTGTATCTCTGTGTATAGGCGTGTGTTTCATTTCCCGATTTACAAAATATGTCTTTTCTTAAATATCTCCAGATCCTTTTCAATACCTTTCTCAGGACTAAGGTCATGAGAGACACTCAGGTGGCCCTATGAGTTTAGGTGAAAGATTTGTCTTGAAATCCTTACCTATCTAGTCACCTTGATTCACATTTTCAATACTAGCCTCCACTTTGCTACTTAGAATTGAAAAGGACAAGTAAAACTAGACAAACAATTAAGGCTTATTTCTCATGGCCACATGGAGCCCCTGAAATGAAACCAGGAGAAATTGTCTAATCTCCTTGAGGTTAAATCTTCTTTTCAGTCTCTAAGTGGCTCTGTACTGAGCCTGAAATCAGGAAGACCTGAGTTCAAATGCAGCCTCAGTTACTCACTAGCTCGGTGACTATTGACAAGTCATGTAGCCTTTGTTTGTCTTAATTCATTGTAGAATGAAATGTCAAACTATTCTAGTATCATTGCCAAGAAAAGCCCATATGGGGTCATGAAGAGTTAGATACAACTGAACAACTGAAAAACAAAGTAACAGAACCTACTTCACTGGATTGTTATGAGTATGAAATAAGGTATGCCAAGATATTTGCAACCATTAATGCACTATAAAAACACTTGCTATCATTTTAAAATGTTTATTGAATTGAATTAAATTAAATGATCATAATTGGTATCTACAAATGTCTGGATGCTAATTATGTCTCCTATTTCTTGGTAAAGTATAGGTATAGAAGTAAACAAAGGCATTACCCCACATGTCTCCAGTCTCTGTTTTAATGCCCTTCTTTCCAGGAGGATGACTTAAATTTTGACAAAATGTGCCTGAGATTTTATATGATTAGAGGCAGATTTTGGGATTAGATAAATGTCCTTGAAGTCATTGGACTAGAAACCTCTGGGGCTGAAATCTGTCAGAACGTGTTATGGAAATGTCATGCACAAAGGAAGGTAAATGAGAGAATGAAGAAGGAAATGTACCAAGAGGCAACAACTGGGATATTGACAGTCAATGTCTTGAAAGCCCTGGGAGAGTTGTATACATTGAAGGTGATATAGTTTATTACTATTAACGGAAATGTTAGCAATGCCATCCTTCTGTTATGAAAGGAACTTATTCTATCCCCCCAGTATTAGGGAACAATGCAGCTTACACCTTCTCTCCCACTCTTACTGAGTTTCTGTGGATCAGGCTGCTTCTCTGCTTGACTAGAGAGCTAAATATCATCCAACTTTGGAGGTTATTGTGTCTCTTGGAAATGACACTTGGATTCTCTTTACCATCTCTGTGGCTTGCTCCAGCTCTGAATTTCTTTTTCTTGTACATTGTGATATCTGTCTCAACTTTCTTTTCCAGACTCTGAATCCTGACATTACTCCTGCCCTCCCAGTACCCCATCTGGTGACACTACCTTGACCAAAGCCAAAAGAATTGAAGATGACCTTGTGTTTCCTTGGTGTCCAGAAATGGGGTATGATTCCAGGAATTAGGACTAGTAATAAAACTGATTCGCTATGTCACAATTGAGAGTGAAACAATTTATTTTCTATCCCCAAATTGTGTAATGGATGGAAGGTCTCCTTCCCTTTGTAAGTACATGAAATCCTCTACTGTAATTTATGAACTGAAAATATTTTATTTTTCATTATTAAATTAATTTTATAAAAACAAACAACACATTAAAAAAATAGATTAAATCAAATGGCAAAAAAGGCCCAGAAAGCAAGTGAGGAGAAGAATGCCTTAAAAAGTTGAATTTCTCAGATAGAAAAAGTATCTAAAAAGCATTCTGAAGAGAATAATTCCTTCAGAATGAGAGTGGAGCAAGTGGAAGCTAATGACTTTACGAGAAAACAAGATACTATTAAACAGGTACAAAGAAATGGAAAAATAGAAAGCATTGTGAAATATCTCCTTGAAAAAACCACTGACTTGGAAAATAGATCCAGGAGAGACAATCTGAAAATCATTGGTCAACCTGAAACCCATGACCAGAAAAAGAACTTGGAAAGCATCCTTCAAGAAATCCGGAAAGAAAATTACGCTGACGTTTTAGAGTCAGAGGGCAAAATAGAAGTTGAAAGAATTCACCAATCACCCCTTCAAAAATATCCCAAAAAGAAAACTCCTAGAAATGTTATTGCCAGGTTCCAAAATACCCAGCTAAAGGAGCCAATATTACAGGCTGCCAAGAGAAAACCATTTGAATACTGTGGAAGCACTATCAGGATAACCGAAGATCTGGCAGCTTCTATACTGAGGGATCAAAGGGCCTGGAATATGATATTTTGAAGATTAAGGGAGCTGGGATTAAAACCAAGAAACAACTACCCAGTAAATCTGAGCATATTATTCCAGGGAAAAATATGGTCATTCAATGAGGTAGAGGACTTTCAAGCATTCTTGCTGAAAAAAACAGAACTGAATAGAAAATTTGACAATCAAACACAAGAAGCATGAGAAGGTAAACATGGGAAAGAAGTCATAAGGAACTCTTCAAGTTTGAATTATTTACATGCCAATATGGAAAAATGATAATAGTAACTTATGAAACTTTTCTTAGTATGAAGATAGGTGAAGAGAATACAAATGCATATATATATATATATATGTATACTCACACATATATCTATATAGGAGGCTATATATGCATATGAATAC